>CM054183.1:20013974-20381474 GCA_028829895.1 Sinotaia quadrata | reverse complement strand
CATTAATGATGAGTGGATATTATACTGTTTACATTGATTGTGCATTTTAAGTAACTATATTTAAAGTTTACTAGTTGCTTGAGTGTGTGTTAAGATACTTTTGTAAAATCACATATAGCTCATCAGACAGCTTGTCATGTGATCGTGGTAGAGTTATTTTGTGATTTAAAATGGGAACTATGCTATTTTAGGATATAAGATCATGAAATATATATAAATTATTCGAATGTGGCTACTTGGAAATATTGATGTCAAGTAATCTTTTTCATTGTATTTGTCATATGCATATTCGATTTTTTATTTAATAAATTTATTGACCTTCTTGCACATATTGATAACCTTATGTTGGAGAAGAAAGTGTGTGGACGGGGGCTCACTAAATATAGATTAAAGTCGGATTTATCTTCTCCTTTAGTAAGAATTTTCCCACCTAAGAATATTGTGTGACGGTAAATGTTTGTCTTTAATGTTGTGGAAAAGAGAAAACGTTTACAGCACCCGTATATCCGCCAAGTGAGAAAAACGAGTGGTGTCTGCTGAGACTTATTAATAATATAAATTAAGATTCTCATCACTTGTAATTAGTTATGAATGATTAATTAAATAATAGTAATCATATTCATTAACTAATTGGCGTTAGTGTTTCTCTCTCTCTCTCTCTCTCTCTCTCTCTCTCTCTCTCTCTCTCTCACACACACACACACACACACACAAAACAAGATATACATAAATAAATATATATCCACCATTCCAAACTTTTGAAGAGGTGAATAATGCTTAGTTTTGTCTGACACAAGCTGCATCCCTTGAGCAATTCTGTGGGTGGGCCCATTCATCAGGACGACAAAATCAGTAGTAGTTGGTTCTGCCCCTGAAAAAAAAATAAAATAAATATTTTAACCCTGTGCACTCATACTAACGAAGTAACTTCACTTGTTTCTATATATATATATATATATTAAAAAGTGTATTTCAGTCATAAAAATGTATGACTAATGTATTATAATTTTACAAGTTTTCTCGACGGAAAGTGAAAATAAAATTTTACATCGCAATAATTCTGACAATAAAATGATCGCTATATTAAACATGTATTAGATTTTCCGACTGAAAGAAGTAATGAAACATTAAATCCATGCAATATTTAAGAAGTTCAACAGATTAGCTTAAACTATTATGGCTGGGAATTTCTTTTAAAATCAGCTCAATTTCGTCAAGTAATGCTTGCCAGTAAACAGGTTCATTGTGGATTCCTCTAAACCCAGCAGGTAGTTTATAATGCTGGATTTCCCTGTACTCCATGGACCCAGGAATAAAATCATCGGGTTGGCAAATATCTCACCCTCTGTAGAAGAAATGAACTGACAAGTTAAATGATCTTCGCTTATTTATAGCTTTATATAGGAAATCCCCTTTATAAATACTGTTCTGTTTGATGCTTGCTTCCAGAATGCAACAAAGTTATTTGTAATTACTTGTCTCACTACAACTGATTATGGTAAATGTCTATGGCAGAAACAGACAGACATATAAACTTCTGATCGGTTTGTTACAAATTCATTTCAGACTTTTACCTCATATAATCGCTTTATTTAGTTGGGGTAGGAATTATTGGTCTTTATTTTACTTATCTATCTAATCATCTGTTCTTTATGTATGTCTAGCTTGGTAGCTACTAGCCAAAATGTTAATTAATTCAGGGTTCCTGTCCCACACGAAAATTTTCCATATTTCAACAACAGGTTGGTAGATAAAAAGATAGATAGATAGTTAGGCAAGCAACATACAGAAATAGAAGATTGATAGAAATATAAAGACGTAGACAGATACATTTATATATCATGTATACATTATTTATACGTATGAGTGGATGTGCATGCGTTGTGTATCCCTATATTTCTTTGCTAGAATTTGAAACTTAAATGCAATCATAATAAATATCACCAGATATTGCATTTCTATTGAGATCGGAGAAGTGGTAGGCTGCGCCAAGTGGCTTAATACTTTCACGATAGATTTTTAGTAAGGCATCCTGCGTCTCAAGCACCATCCCTCTGTACTCTAAAAATAGAACAAATACAGTACTGTTAAAAGAATACTGAAGCATTTGGTACTGGTCAAATGACTTTGCAAGTTCACAGTGCTTGTTACGATTACAACAATATTATCTGAGGTTAAATATTAGCCAACAATACTGCGACAGCGCCATCTATCTATTAATTATTATCAATATTTATCTTTAATAATCACATTAATACAGGTGGGCAGGTCATATGTATATGCTGGCCTTAAATTAGATGACTCTTCTCTAATTCCCACCTTGCAGATTTGCCTGGCACTTTCAAAATATTATTTAAATGCACACACCATAAATAAATCATCCTTCTCTCATACAATTATTCTACTGACAGGGGCTTTTTGCCATAGGGATAGTCTTTGATCCGTCTTTAGTTACTTAGGCCCCCACCCGTCATCTACCCCAAACTTGATTAATTAAGTTATAAGAAATAACAGTATTTATTAAAATATAACAATAATGACAGAAAAGAAAACTACAGTTAGGTGCAACGAACAATTGCTTCAAATATTATCTACAGATTGATCATTGAAAACCACGATTCTTATAAAATAAATTCAGTTTTATAGCTACTAGTTTTCATCATAAAATAAGAGTTTAGAAAGCGGGGAAAAGACATAACGGGATTGACATGATCTCTGCTCGCGTGGCTTGACGTCTCTGGCACGATACTGGCACTTGTTGTCCTGCGTTCAAGCTGTTGTCTCTGATCCGCAAACACACATCAACAAAGTCCTACTAGAGTCTTTACTAACAGTTTTTTTTACAAGTACGA
Source organism: Sinotaia quadrata (assembly GCA_028829895.1). Taxonomy (NCBI): domain Eukaryota; kingdom Metazoa; phylum Mollusca; class Gastropoda; order Architaenioglossa; family Viviparidae; genus Sinotaia; species Sinotaia quadrata. The sequence continues at coordinate 20,378,622 of CM054183.1, read as the reverse complement.
CCTTCATAAGTGAATAAGAAAACACTGTTCCTATTTTCTCTGATCTGGCGAGGAGCACACATTACCTCCTGCACAACAACAATATTGGGCATAAGTCCGACACTGGCAATCTCCACAGCACAAAATTTCAAGCAACCCAGGGATGCAGACCCTTAGAAGACCCCTTATCTAAGGTCTGTCTCAGAATGTAGGTCGGCTTGAAGACTTAGATCTGTAGATATATATCGACGGTTCCAATCACAGGTTTAGATCGAGTTCTAGAATCTTCGTGTGTATTTACTCATCACACCACAAGGAATGTTCAAAATGTAAGCCTGCTAACAAGATATTCGTATAGATATTTGGTGGGCGAAAGCCAACAAAGCTTAGACACGTAGTAGACAAGGTTATAACACAATGAGCGATCGTAGATCCCATAAACTCCCTCCACTGGTTGTATATTTTATAGTGTGTTTGTTAGAGTATTCATCTTTAAACTTAAATACTGATTAAATACAATCTGTATTTTGCTAAAAGCGTATATGTTATAGTGTGTGTGTTAGAGTATTCATCTGTAAACTTAAATATTGATTAAATGCGATCTGTATTTTGCTAAAAGTGTATATGTTATAAAACCAGGTAGTTTGTACTTTTGGTTGATATATGTTGATATGCTACACACTCCTACAAGAACAAGACACAACTTCAATCCCACAGACACAAGAAATAGAAGACAATTCAACAGAAACAAAATAGAAAAAAATCAACAACTGACGACTACACCAAGCAAGCACCAAGACAAAACTCCAACAGCAACACCACTGCCATCACTCCCTGAATACTTGTAAAGGAGCAGGTCCCCCCCCCCCCCCGGAGCACTACAGATCAGAGAACATTTTAATGATGAAATTATCGACGAAACTCCAGTTAGCGCAACCACACACTACCAGTTAATGGTACCACTACTACTACAGTCAGAACAGGAGGATGTATCCATTTTGGTTTGTTGTAAAGGGAGCCAAACGAGCCAGTCCGAGACTCATACAGATTTGAAGTTTAGGCATTCACGCTCAATTTAGATGCATTGTCATATTAACAATAGAACTGATGAAGAACTTTCATGGGTATGCTGCGATGTTCAATATGTGAGAGACTCATGTTTCTGTTACTTTGTTTGAAATTCTACCATATTCTATGACATTCAGCATGAAATGTTTCTCCAGCCATATTTATGATGCATTGTCTAATTGCCTACAGCACCGTGTGAGTGTGAATACATGGCGTTAATAAATGTAGTGATGTGCCTATTTATTATGTGTAAATGCCTGCATGAAGCAAAATAAATGTGACTTGTGCCAGTAACAACACACCTTGTGTCTCTGTTCCCCGTGAACACATACACTCTCTCTCTGTTGTCATGACTACCACTCGTGATTAACCATGGACTACAAAAATAATCTTCATGAATTCTCAAGACCAAACTTAAACTTCTTTTTTTTTTTGCTTTATTGGCTCTTGACAGAGAACTCACATGAATCAACTTACAGCAAAACGTTTATTGTTAAGTTCAATGTACATTCACACACCATTGTAATCAGGCAGTCACTGTAGCCTGAAGTGAAAAAGGCGCTTTTCTCTGCAAAAGTCAAATTAAGGCAGCGCTAAATTTCAGGCATACTCCATCTCTAAACCTCCTTCTCTCTTATAAACATTCTCAACTTACAAATCTTGCAACAATTTCATAAGCCCAATACACACAGCATAAGAAATATAGCATTGATAAAAATGCACAAATATAATGTAGAACGTAATCAAATTAGTGAATATAGAAATAATGGTTAAATTACATAAAGCATTTTCCATTTCAAATAATAGATCAAGAGCAAACATGTACGAAATATTTTTCAGTCCATTCTTCCTTTATCAGTCAGTTAACTTACCATAAGCTAACGATCGCCTTTGTGACCAGACTTGAGTTATGTTCAAATTAAGTGATTAGAATATAGACTTTCTTCAACAAAGTAACTTTCGGTCCATCTCCACTGGATGAAATTGTTATGAACACGTGTGAGACTATTAGTCAGTGAAATTACTGATCCAGTTGGAACTGGTTTGGATTGCGTCATAAATTTCTAGTATATTCTCAGTCTGAGTTGTTTAGTTGTTTTCTTAAACTTTGACAAAATTATCATCAAAAGGAGTGTCCAAGGTCAGGTTACTTTGACAATTCAACAGTTTATACAACAATTAAGTCTAGAAATAGGGATAGACAAATTTATTCCACCACAGTATATTGTGTAAATACAGTTCAAGGTCCATTACAATCTTGTGTATTATGCACATAGCCTATGTGATATTGAAATCATTCAGATTCTCTGTGGTACTATTCCTATGACAACGAGTTATCTGTTTTGAACTGTGCTATTCAAATTCTCTGTGGCACTATTACTATAACAATGAGTTATCTCTTCTGCAGTATGCTATTCAAAAATATCTGTGACCCCCCCCCCCAACATGAACTTCAATGACAATGATAATATGAACATCGGAGGGAATTTTCGTTGTTATTTGTTGCTAATAATAATTTATCCAGTGACCACATTCCTTAACTGTTTATTGGTTCTATTGAAAGTCTACTCGCTTACAGTGATTAATCATAACTTCTAACCTGTGAGTCAATCCTTTGTTTAAAGGATAAAAAATAACTCTCTTCACAATCTGACTGCTCTCATACATTAGTATTCGATTCCAGTCACTACTATTCTCAGTAACCAGACACCTCTAGACACGTTTTGTATGTTCTACTAAATGTAATTGGTTCGAGTCTACTATTACGTCTGCACTTTTAGTGATTAAGCACTTCTCGAAAGGTCTTTTGTGTCATTGGAAAAACAAAGGGAATTAACTTTTATAACTTTCAGTTTTCCTACCTTTTCCTGGCTGGCTATCAAGTTCCAGTATGGATTCTATGTGTTTCCAGGTTTGTTTCCCTTTTATCTTCCGTTCTGCAAAGCAAATGTCCTCAGTATGTCAAATACAAACATTATCATTGCACAAAATATATAGAGTTGTATGTTGTATAGTGTACATGGAATTTGCCTATGTTCCAAAGCAAAAGTAAAGGTACATACTACCGCTACTAAGACCAGAATCTCACATGGCAAAACTCATGAAGATCTCAACAGATACCATTATACTACTTATAGACTCTAGTTAAAAAACAGAGTAAATAAGAAGTCACGGTCACGTGAGTGTAAATCCCTAATAAGAATCTGAGCGAGATCATTGATGTCAAAAATACACAGGAAGTACGTGGCAGCACCTTTGCCCGTCATTACCCTTACAAAGACAAAGCCAAGAGAACTATAGGACTCCAGACAAAAGAAAAGGAAGACGTGCAGTCACTGTACCTGTCAGTCAAAGACACGTCTACTGATGTCAAGAGAAACAAGAAAACAAAAGCGAAAGAAAACTTTAAAAAATAAAAGTACCTTTACCATGACCTCAGATTACACACGTAGCAGCAGAACATAATAAATGAAAACTGAAAGCAACAATTAGCTAACAAATATCATCTCAATAGCAGATGCATTACGACTGCAACAGAAGATGCAAAACAAAGACTACTGGGAATCAGCCACTGTCTGAAGAGATACACTGAAAGAGGTCAGCAGTTCCAACAGAACAAAACGTCCAAAACTGAATCTGGAAGACTATACCAAGAATTCAAAGGAAATTCCAGAACAGATCAACAGATGCCAAATATTCAGGACACCAAGACCTGGGAAAACATTTGGAGCAATCCAAATACGCATAATACCTCAGCCAGTTGGACCAAGGAATTGAAAGATGATCATAAAGACACACCTCAACAATGTAACATCACAATCACCAAGAACGATATTAAGAAGAAGGTAAGAAAGATGGCAAACTGGAAAGCCCCAGACCTAGGCCTGATTATGAAAGATCCTGACAAATGCACAAGACCAAACAACTATTGTCCAATCAAATGCCTATCAACTACCTGGAAATTACTATCAGGAATTATATCTGATTAAATCATGTCTCACCTTGAAACAAACTTCTAACCAATGAAAAAAAGGGTGCTAGACCAGGCAACACAGGAACAAAGGACCAATTGGCAATTGATAAAGCAGTAGTTACTGACAGCAAGAAATGAAGAACAAACATCGGATTGACTATCAAAAGGCCTATGACTCAGTTCCACATTCATGGATACTCAAAACAATAAACAAGTACAAAATAGTACCATGAGTACAGAATCTAATTCAAGATTCAATGAAAAACTGGAAAACCACCCCAATATCTAGCAACATAGAAATTGCAGACATACCAATAAACTGTGGAATCCTAGGTGATTCCCTATCACCACCGCTGCTCTGCATTGCCCTAAATACTCTGTCAAGTGATCCAGAAAACAGGATAAGGATACATAATGAAAGTTGGGCAAGTTATCAGCCATCTACTGTATATGGATGATCTATAGCTATACATTAAAAATGAACGTGACATCACATCGCTGATCAATACTGTTCAGATCTGCAGTGAATACATTGACATAACATTCGGCCTTGAGAAATGTGGCAGAATTATGTCCAGAAAGACAGGATCAAAACAACAGAAGGCCTACATCGGAAAAATCAACGATGTTTCAATGGAAAAGGGATATAAAAACCTGAGGATACTACAACATCAAGAAAATATGCAGAGGCAGTAAGTCCCAAGTTAAGAGAGAGTATGAAAAACGGGTTAGACAAATCCTGAAGTCCAAGCTAAATGGGGTAACGAAATACAAGCCCTTAATGCAAATGCAATACGCGTACTCAGCTACACTGGAGGTATCGTAGATTGGACAACAAATGAAATAAATGAACTAGACAAGAAAAACAAGAAAACTACCTGTACTCCACAATACATAAAACCTTACACCCAAAAGAAGAGGTCGACATGTTTTTCGGAAAATGTGAGGCAGAGGTCTGAAGAAAATCAAAAAGAAAGGAGATTATAGCCTGGTGGACTACAGCTGTAATAACAGCAAAGAAGACCCGCTGATAGAAGCAGTAAAGATGAATGGATTTCTACCAACCTACAAAAACAGACAATGGAAGAAAACAACCAAACAGGCATTAGCATTTATCTGGAGCCAAAACTTCTCCATGGCCAGTATGTGCGTCAAGCTGATGAAACATCAACAAAACAATCGACATACAGAAAGAGGCAGATTTGAAAGCAGAAACAGATGCTCTCATAACAGCTACACAAGATCAAGCACTAAACACGAAATCACACAAAACAAAAATCACAAAAATCTTAAATGATTCAAATACAGACTGCAAATCCATGGATAAAACAACAGAGCACATACTATCTGAATATCAGGTTCTGGCTGAAACAGAATACACCAAAAGACACAACGAAACAGCAAATCTGTTACATAAAAATATACGTGAGAACTATGAAGTAAAAACCCCAGAAGGAGCATGGATGCACCAACCAAAAGCAGTCACCGAAACAGAAGTCAAAATAATATGGGACTTCGAGATAAGAACAGATCAAGTGATTCCTGCACGAAGACCAGACATTGTAGTTTTTAATAAGTCCAACGGAACAACAACAATCATTGATGTCTCTGTTCCAAGTGATAAAAACATAAAAACAAAAGAAAGAGAACAAAATAGAAAAATACCAAGATATCAGATTAGAAATCCAGACTGCGGAATATAATATAAGAAGTGATATACCTATAGTGATAGGAACCTTGGGGATAATAACATCTGAGTTGGAAGGCTATCTGAATAAACTCCCTGGAAAAAAGACTCACCCCACTAATCATAGTAGTGCTCCTTGGCAGTGCCCACATCCTCCGTAAAACCTTGGATCTCTCAGACCTTGGTTCACAATCAACAATTAAACAGAAATTGTGGGGAAATGCATCATCATGATAATAATAATAATAGCAAGAGTTTATACCATCTATTTTTATTAACTGGCCTCATATTACACCTGCCTTGTTTAATGAGTTAACAAACTGATCACTCAGACACAGCTTGGTGAAAGCAATAGTCACAACAGTTATGATAAGGTTATCGCAAAGCCGCCCCCCCCCCAAAAAAAAAAAAAAAAAAAAATCTCGTTAACGTACCTGTATTAATCTCCGCTTGTGAGAAATCACATAACAATGCAAAAGAGCTCAAAGCTAAAATATAGATTATAAACCAGCAACCTACATGTGCCATTGCTAGAAGAAAAAGATACACTGTTCCTAGTGACGTGGATTACTAGAGGCAAGTAAATACATGTTATAAAGTGGGACGGAAGTGTACAAATGGCTCGGACAAAGTAAAAAATATCTGTGCTTATTTATAGAGTGGGCTTGGTGCATATTTGATTGGTTAGAGACAAGGTGTACTATTTTTATTTGATTGATCAGGAGAAAAGGGTATCATGTTAGTCTTCTCTGACTGGCGATACAACAGCGCTATTTTCACTTTCTCAACACCTTTACACCTCTAGTGTGCCATTATTAGATTTGTCTATTTGAGAAACAATCACTATATGGTTTTGCTAGGAATTTAGACATTTAAAAGAATATCACATGCCATAAACAATATATGTGTATCGACGGAACAAGTGTTTGTACACTTGTTTAATTTACCGATCTATATCCTTACATTTATAGACCAACAATTCCATCTTTGACAGAAAGAAAACTAAAACTAACTAAAGCCATCGATGAACTTACAGGGTCAAGGTTAACCACGCAAACGTAATACTGTAGTCAACGCAATGAAAAGCTGGTGCTTTTGGTTTATATTAGGGTATTCTCTGTTTAATGTAGTTCAGCTAACATTATGTGAAATCGCGTATAAGCAGAATGACAAAGGTATACAGCGTAAGGGTAAATTTAAACTTTTTAAATGAAAAATAATGTACTAAATAAAGTCTATTGTGTAAACGGTACCAACTTTCTGCTTCCAAGGATATTTGCACATAATGCTAACATAAAACTATACTACCAGTAACACTTTGCATTGATACGTCAGTATTCACATATTCGATAATTACAATGCTTTATCTCTGAATAGGTAATGACCATCTCTCTCCCCCCCCCCCCCAGTACTAAGTGCACTTTTGTTTCCTTGTCTCATCTGATGTTTTCGTTGCTTACTTAATTGCACAATACGGTGTGTGTAGATAGATAAGTAAGTAAGCAAATGTATACTCTAATAACTTTAAATCTTAAGGTTGATGGTTGAATGATGTTTATTACCAGTCACATACACGGACACACGAAAATCTGCATACACACGTTTATATTTAGTAAATTAGTTCATTTGGTATTGATATGAAAATGAATACCTAACCAAAGTATGTTGTGTTTGATAGAAAATATGTTACCTGTGCAGAGTACTGAAACACACTGAGCAATTAATTTATTATATTACTGATACTATTATCATCTCCCAGTTCATTGATTAATGTTTCTGACACTATGTAAAACTCATTCTTAATCCTGATATATAGCTGCAATTCACACTCAATTCAGTTATAAACAATAAATCTTTAAATGACTAATTAAAGTTAAATAGCATGATAATGAAATAAGAATATTTAATTGTTGACTGGAATGTGATTAAAATAATTGATCCTCAGCATGATGGTAATTATGGTATACTTTGCAGACACGAAAAAGATCAAAGGTGAACAGACATGGCAACACATAGAACAAATCCTGGAGCTTAATCATACTCTGGAAGGAGGTATGTTTATGGTACTTGTAAACTGAAGGGTGCTTCATAAGGAGATATCTTTTTGGAGTTAGGTGACTGAAGTCTGGGTGCTGACCTTGCATACAACTACAAGAGATATTGGGTTCCAATCCTCTCCCCAATCATGGTCATTGGAGTTTTTCCAATCCACACATCTTTTCCCTCCCTTTGATATATTCAGTTGTGATTCTAACTACAGGAATAGTGTAGATGTTAATTTATATAAAACTTTAATTTACGTACTGATAAACTAATAAGTACACTTGGAAGTAGGTATAATTATATTTATCCATGTATCCATTCATTGATGATAGTCTGGGTAATAAAACAAACTGCTCAGTTGTAGCACTTGATGGACAGGATATTTGAGTGTGGCAACTTATGCAGCAAGGATGCCATGTGAAACTTCTTTCTGAAACTAATTGCTGATTTATCTTATATTTTGAAATTAATTATTTAAAAAATTAAAACTTTCTAAAACTAATTGCAAATTTATCCTATATTTTAAAATTAATGTTTTAAAAAATTCAAACTTGATTAAATATTTAAAGTTTGTGGATATACTAAGTTCTGGTTAAACATATGATTGCTTTTGGCAAAAAATGCTAAAAGCAACTATAAAATAATCAACAACACAGATATAATAAAACAAAAATATTTTTCTTGATTACAATTTGACCATTATCATACATTTGGTTCAGGCAAATTTTGTTTACAAAAAATTATAGTTTACATCAAAGAGAATGTTTTGTTTAAAAAAAAAATCAAACTTCAGATTTAACAACCTGCTAATTTTCCATTCCATAATAAATATTGTCCTTTGCTGCACCTCTGATTATAATACAAACTGCTGCTTAAGCTAAAGCAATTAATATACATGTACCATTGTGCATGTGTTTTTAATTGTTTGGCTTTTTAAAACTCAAGTCTGGAATATACCTCTTCCCTACCCTTCCCAGTTTTATAAAATTCCTGTACTATCAGACTTTGGCAATATCAGCAGACAGATTTCAGCAAGTTATTCAACTTAGTTTTTAGGGTCTTATTTCTTACATTGCAATTGGCAGGGGCAATTTAGCATCAAATTTAGTAACATGCATTTGGCTACACCTAAACTCACATAAATGTGAAACCCTTGCATCCTTATCCTTTTTCTCCCTGGCCCCTACAACTGCAAATCAATTTTTTTAAAACTAATGTAATCAACCTGGCTGATTCAGTGATTGCTTTACATAAATTTCAGAATGTTTTTCTGACAAATACATTTGTTGATGTTCTTTTAGTGTTTACATGTTTTAAATCGAATGTCAATACAAAATCTTTAAAAAATTATTAAGGCAAATTTACATTTTTAATCAGATTGTTAGTTTATATATAAAATGGCACTCAGCTTACATTGAAATTTTGTATAATTAATAAAAGTTTAATTTACATCACAAATAAATGTGTTCACAGTGACAAATGTTATTTTATAAACTTCAATTTTGCATTATACTGGTAGAAACTATAGCATGGGTTATCAAAGTTTCTGCTGTGTATTAAATTGTGTTTCACAGTGTATATAAATTTTAAAATTTCTTTCATATTTTATACATCTGCATTCTTTATATTTTTTTAATTTACAGCTCAAACTACAAGGTCAGTACAAGAAAGACTGATAAAGATCTATCATGACAGCATTAAACCTCTTGATGAAGCATATCGTTTCTCAGACTTAAATAAAGATTCTATATCAGGTATATACATTTTTCCCATCAACTCATGCAAATCATACATTTATAAAACATACTTTTTCTGTCAGCTGAAACTAAATATTGACATACTGAATATTTGTTTTTGAAAAAAAAAATAGCATAAAAGGCGGATGCAAATTAGTTTTTCTGAGTTTTTAGTCATGCATATCTTACTTAAATTATAAATATGAGCATACTTTAAAAAAACCAAACAATAGCAAATGCATGCAACTACTATAAATTATTTCATAAAATTCTAATATAATATTTTGTAATATTCAGCATTTATCACATTGCCGTTTGTTTTCAATTTAATTGCTTCTGAAACAAAAAATAAAATAAAATAAACCCACAGTCAAATTACTAAATCTTTCTTACCTAACATGAATCAAATACTTTCCAGACACACTTAGAGAGCCACATACTTTCCAAACCCATTGAGTGAACCTCATACTTTCCAAACTAACTTATTGAACCACCTACTTGTCAAGCTACTGTGTAACCACATACTTTCCAAACCCACTTAGTGAATCACATTCTTTTCACACCCACTTAATGAATCACATACTTTCTAAACCCACTTAGTGAATTACATACTTTCTAAATCCACTTAATGAATCATACTTTCTAAACCCACTTAATGAACCACATACTTTCTAAACCCACTTAATGAATCACATACTTTCTAAACCCACCTAATGAATCACTTACTTTCCAAACACACTAAATCATTAAATGAACCACATTCTTTCAATACCCACTAGTGAACCACATACTTTCTTGCTCTGGAGCCTCCTTTTCATTTCATATAAGCAATAAATGTATGAGAAGATGTCTACTAGTATTTTGTTCTTAATAATTTTGTTCTTAAGAAAAGCAAATATTTGTTGCTGTTGATAAAAACACATTCTTATTATAGTACATTGATACTAAACACATATTCCATCTGTATTTGACAGAGGGGGAAATCTTTGCCAACCCGATGATTTTATTCCTGGGCCCATGGAGCACTGGAAAATCAACAATCATAAACTATTTACTGGGCATTGAAAACTCCACGCAACAGCTCTTCACTGGTTTGGCCGTTTTGTCACTTTAAAAATTTTGTCATTTTGTCACTCTAAAAATTTTAATTAATGAAACAATTTGATCACCATGACATTGCTGTTGGCGCTTTTATTTCAGTAAGATGATTGCTGTCCATTATGTCTGGTAATTAATATTAAAAAAATTATAATGCCCTGGAACAAGTTTTCTTTGGGAACATATATTTTAAGAAGCTTAAGACCCACAACAGCCAGTAACAACAAAACCCCACCAGACTGTTTGTACATGGAATATATTTTAACATGTTACATTGTGGATTTTTGTTTTAGCATACCTTGTGCTACAATCATTTGTTGAGGGTACCAATAGAGAGAAAGTAAATTACAATAGCATTATCTGGTGGGGGCATTTTGTACACCCAATAGATAATCTGATTAATCAGTGAAATAAATTTTAATCAATACAGTGTAACAGTAGGCAGTAAGCCCATGGCGATTACGGCTTTGAAAATGACCACAAATTTGTAAACAAAGAGCTTATAAGAAAATCAGTTTAAGATTCTTAGCTCACATCAATAGTAATTTTATAAAATATAGTTTGGTATTAAGCCATGAACTACGCTATAAAATGTAATATTGTGCTTATAAAGAGTAATAAAACAACTTCTTTATGAAAATAACAATTATTTAAAAATATTTTAAAATATTAAAGTTGATTGAAATATAAAATCATATATTTTATTCAGCAGTTCTACTACATTTAGAGTTACTTGCCTCTTATAGTCATTGTTATATGCTAAGTAAAATTTGGCAAAACAATTTACATAAGTACATATAGGAATAAGAAAGGCAAAGAATAATTGTAAAAATAATAAAGTTGTTTATTGGTCATTAATAGTTTGTATAGAGTGTTTTTTTTTTAATGCTCTTTGAGTTTTAAATTAATCTGCAAATTATTGAAAAATCTCTTTACAGAAACATGATCAGAAATGATAAATTTGCTAAAATAAACCTGTGGTCAGGAAGGGTTTATTACTATACATACATTTCACATTTATTGGAGAGGTGGGGGTGGAAGGTGACTTGTGTAATTGTAATTGCAAAATTAAAATTTTAAAGCACTGTAATATTGAATTTTTTTTTACTAGAAGTTGAGCATAAGGATGCCTTTTAATTTTGTTAGATGTACAGTTTGAGCATGTAGACATTTTTTTTTTTTGAGGGGGCAGAACCACAGATCCATCAAACCATTTCCCATTGATTTATTTTTAAACTGCTTATTATTTTTTATTTAATCACTCTTCTGCAGTGCTTGTTTTGTGAAATTGTTTCATTAATCTTGTTTGGGAATTTTGCATAACATGTATTTATATATAGTGTCAAGTTATATCATTTTAAATTTGCATACTTTTGTTGCATTTTAATTTTTTCAGTAGGTATATATTTATGTTTATGAGGTATTTTTTATATGTATTTATACATTTATATATGTTCAGGTGCAGAACCAACGACTAGTGATTTTACTGTAATTTTGAATGGCACTACCCACCAGGTAGTCAAGGGAATGCAGCTTGTATCGGACAAATCAAAACACTACTCCCCACTCCATAAGTTTGGATTGGTAACTGTTTTGATTTATTTCTTTTTCTCTTTAGTACACTAGAGGATTATCATATGGTTCTAAGCACTTTTTACAAAGCCAGAGCCCAAAAGATGTCCACATAGTAACACACTCCAAGGAAGAGATAAGTGAAACAAGAATTTACCTGATTATGTGCCTTGTGATGAGAGTGGTGCCTCATTAGTAAATGTTTTCTTCAGTATGGTGTAGAGGCATCTCGTTTGTGAGCTCAGTTGATTAAAAAAAAAAATTGTGTGAAATCTCATAACTAGGTGGCAGTAAAACCTTTTGCATTCCCAAGGTTTAGAAATTCACATGTGATATAATGTACCTTAATAAATTTTTCAGAATGAAATTAATAAGAGAGAGCATATTGATGTCAGTTATAGTGTTTTACCCATTCAATCTAACTGCTAAGTAATCTGTTCTAATGTGTTGGTGTAACAAAATTAAAGTGTTCATCAGCCAGTTTTGATAATTGGACAAAATTTTACCTCAGAGCTATTTATGAAATCTGTATACCAAATATAATGAAATTTCAGAATATCTCTGAATTATTCACTTAATGGTTGACAAAAATGCTTTTTATCCGAGTAATGTTCCACTTCCAGAAATTAGTAAGCAAATGGAGATTCTTTAGTTCTTGATGTATGATCTCTATCATCTGCAACTGGAATGTGTATAACTAACATTTATTATTTCATAGTTCAGAGAGGAATTCAACGCCTGCCTCTAAATATGCCTTTGTAAAGAAATGTATCCTATTTATAACAGCAGTAGCTCTTCATTATATTTGACATACTCTTATTTTTGTGGAAATTCTGAGATAGTGTGTGTTCTATATAAGGCTAGAATGATTGTCTTGTCAGATAGGGGGTAGATGTGACACTACCTACTTTGGGTCATTGTGATGAAAACATGTAAATAACTTCAAACCACATAAATAAGTGCTCTTGTGCATTGAACATACTTCATATATGAGCAAATGACCTACTTATTTGGTCTCCAGTACCTAGACTTGGTGCCATCCTGCTTTCTGGCACATAAGATGATGTAACTCTTTGCATGCTATCAGTCCCAGAGTTGAAAGAAACTCTAACAGATGAGTTCCTTCAAGGAAAGTAATTATAGCAAGCTCATATCTCACTTTTTTTGTGGTAAGGGGACATCACTCTCACCAAGAGGCACACTATTAAGTGAGTTCTTTTATTGTTAATATCCCCCTCCAGATCATAGGTTCTAGTTCTATGCAGTTAGAATTGTATGATATTCTTCAAACAGGATTATTAAAAGCAGTTAGAAAAATTCCTTTTATGTAGAAGAATACATTCCTATTGAAAATCTCTAGCTTACAGTATGTTTGTTTTGAAAGTTATGCTTCTACCAAGAATAATTATATCTTTTTATAATTAGCATTAGCAGGAGAGTTAAATTAAAATTTTTGATTAAAATAAAATTGTTTAGGTGATACATGCATTTATGTTTTCAATTTCTTTGTTGTTGGTTTTAGACTGTAAATGTGCTTGTCTAGAGCTTAAGAGTTTATATTTCTTTTATTGTTAAGTGATATTTTTGAATACATTTTATAAATTTTCAATGTCGAATGCATTTCAGAATTTCTTGGAGCGTTTTCAAGGTATTGAAATTCCATCCAAACTGCTGCAACGTGTGACCTTGGTAGATACCCCAGGCATCATTGAGAACAAGAAACAGCAGGAGCGTGGGTATCCATTCAATGATGTGTGTAAATGGTTCATTGACAGAGCTCAGCTCATCTTCCTTGTCTTTGATCCATCAAAGTTAGATATTGGCTCTGAATTAGAGGTGAGGAATTGAATTTATTAAATTCATTAAATTTAATTCTTTAAATTCCACATAGGCTGTAGAAAAAAAAAACCCTCACACAAATAGACACCATATGCAGTTAATGTTTTACAACTGGGTGCTAATAACCAAAACCTCTATAACAACAATTCAAGCTGATGAGGATAAAAATGACAATTAAATTAAAGCATCCAGTTGTTGATTTAGCGGTGGTTCTAAACGGTAAACTCAAATCCAGTGACCAGATTGATGAAGCTGTGGTCAAAGTCTTTAGCCAGTCACTATTAATCCATTGTATTGCATATCTGAAAGAAGGACTGCATACATTTGTTTTTCTTTGCTTCTGTCAATCTTTCACTTGGACTGGTTACTTGTGGTCCTTAAAATAAACAGAAACACAGCAGTGTCCAGCAACTAATGTCGAGAATCTGTAAACTTTTCTTATTTTTAGGAAGTTTTTATTGTCGTATGGTGTGAAGTACTTTTCGAAACATCATAATATATGTGAGTGTAATATGATCAATATTTACTCCATTAATATCAATGACTGTATATTATGTTCAAACAAATGATGGGATTCTGCTCTATAAATTTGGAATTCTGTGGCAAGCACTCTTTTTCTTATGTAGCATACAAATCTGTGCCATCAAAACTACCTCGTAAAACTTGCATCGTAAATAAGAGTTGAAGCTCTTGGAATACAATTCATGTCTGATTGTCAATTGCCTTTAAAAATTTGTTGCACCTCTTCAATTTTAATGAGAATTCCATCAAAGAAGTGTTCACTGACTGTTTTACCAGAATTTGGAGGAGAAAATTTGAAAATTTTTTGATTATGCAAAACAGTAATTATTAGAATAGTGTTTTGTTTACAAATTGGTGGTGGTCAATGGATAGTTGTTTGTTTTGCTAATAAACAAGAGATTAGCAGCATGTTTATATTGCTTAACAGCTGCTTTAACTATTTTATTTTTCATTTGAACTGTGATTTGAGTGAATGTGATTGTCTTGCTGCTTTAAATGTTTTGTTTTTTTTCTTTAAAATTTGGGTATATGTTTGTATTCATGAATGTTGCTTTATTGGAGTATTAGATGGATTGGTAGATTTTTGCTGTATATTTGGTTTTTATTTCTTTAAAGACAAGAGATTACCTGCTTGGGTTATTTTTTGTTTATTTGTTTTATTTTGATAAGTTATTATTACAACTGAGATATAAACTATTCTCACAATAATAGTCAGTGCCAGGCAACACAAGTCATCAAGTATAAAAATATAAACCACTGATTCTTTACACCTGTACTTATCAAAACTCCAGACCCTAATCAGCTATACACCAAATTAAAACACTGCTTACTTTTCTTCTTCAGGCTCTGTTCAAACAATTGAAAGGACATGAAGGAAAAGTGAGGATCGTCTTAAACAAAGCGGACACTGTAAGCACACAAGAACTTATGCGAGTCTATGGAGCACTATTTTGGACTCTGGCACCACTGGTTCATGAAGTTGAGCCACCACGTGTGTACATAGTATCCTTGTGGTCAAAACCCTACAGGGCAGACACCATGGGTTCTCTTTTTTACCAGGAAGAATGTTCTCTCCTGGAAGATATTCATCAGATTATAAAAAACCAGATGGGGAGCAAGATTGCAGCAACACGACGACATGCTTTTCTTGTCCGTCTCCATGCCCTGACAGTAGACACTTACATAAAAGCTTTTGAGAAAAATAAGAATCTTATATGGGGGGATAATGATGAGATATGGAGAAACATTATTCTTGACCCTATAAAATATGATATCCGAACACATCTTCTCAGATATCAAGATGTAAGCGTACATGATTTACCAACACGGCAAGAGTATGATTACTTCTTCTCCATAAATTCCAGAGATAGTTTTCAGGCTCTGTCACATTTCTGCCCATTTATAGGAGAGTGTGCCATAGACAAGCTGGTAGAAGCCATAGATATCCAACTACCAAACCTCCTTGGTGATCTAAGATCAGGGAACATGAATGGCTATTGTTCTGTCGGTTCACAAGGCTGTTAACTAAATTTTAATCATTGTATTTATTATTATTTTGGTGTGTTTCTGTAAAGATTGCTTTTTTGCATAAATATATCTAGATTTGTGCAGCTTATTTTACTTATTTTGTTAAGTTCTTTTCACATTTCTCAGAAACTTTTCACAAATACTACACACAATACTTTACATCCACTCTTCAATCAAAGGAATATTTAACTTTTTATGTCATAAATTTTAGAAGCTAAAAATATTTACAAGTTTTCTGACAGACGAGTGAGTATTCCATTTGATTCGAGACAAAGCTGTTCTGTATATTGCTGGCCAGCATTGCTTTGACAGCCAAAGGACATAACTAAATTTGACATTTCATTTAATTATCTTCCTTCCCCTCTTACCTATTACTATTTTAAAAATAAACTTTTATATATTAAGTTGAAAATATATTTTTGTTAACATTTTAATCGGTGATCCATTATTAATCCTTTGAGTTGCTTCCAACTATTCTGTGACCAGCAGTCATTGTTTTACTGTCATTTTAATTGCTCATTGTGATTAGAAAGAAATTTATATGTATATACTGTCAGGTTCTGTTTCGGGGGAGGGGGGGGGGGGAGGGAATAATAATTCAAATAGCACAATTTTTTTAATTAAAAAAATAAAAATAAAATTGCTGGCCATGTGCCTGGAAAATGAATTACCTTTAATCCTCCTTTCCGGGTTAAGGACAGGGATTGCAGTAGAGACCCTATGCTATTCCCTCTTTATCCTACTCATAATGATGACATTCCTAATGGTTGCTCATCTATGCAAGCTTTATCTGTGGACATCCAAGTTTTAGTGCATATGCAACATAATGCCATTTCTCCCAGGGCTTCTAAGGTTAAAGGAGAGCTGGGGTACTTGTTTGTATTTTATTGTTGTCATGTGATCTTTTGAACCACACATCGCTAAGATGGATTAACTTAAATTTTTTTTGTTGAATATGCATTTTATTTGTTGTTTCAATCACCATTGGTGATTTAAAGACCCCCAACATTCTCACTAGTATTATTGTTTTAATCACCATTGGTGATTTAAAGATCCCCAACATTCTCACTAGTATTATTGTTTTAATCACCACTGGTGATTTAAAGACCCCCAACATTCTCACTAGTTTTGTTGTTTATTTGTGATAAATTATTTGTTATTTAGCAAGCTTAATTTGGTTAAATTTAAGATTTCTATAAAGTTTTGTTGTTTTTTTAAATTATTAATATTTGAACTGTGGTGTATATTCAAAGTATAGATTAAAACTGTTATGACTACCTTACTTCATGATACACAGTTGTGGCCTGTACTTAAAAAAAATATATATAACTGAATTACACATATTGTGTAATTGTTATGTATAACAGCAGTATTTAACCACTATACATTCTGGAACTGAACAGTTTAACCTTTTAGTGCTGGATATTTCAAGGCCACATCATCTTTGATCTCCATGCTGATTTGTCTCTTGCCTTCAACAGGTGTTCTAGTCCTTGTTATTTGTTTATAATTCAGATATAATTTTATCTTTTTAGAAATAATCAGCAAAAACTCAGAATACTAGACATGTTTTTATTCTGATTTATTTTATTTAATAAGATATTAAATAATATTTTAATTACCAAACATTTATTATAGTTGCATAAAAAAGACCACAAATGAGAAAAGTATGTTGTGTAGTAGACAGGCATTGCTGATCAGAAGACATTAAAATGTCTTTAACAGTGAACGAGTTAAAAGGGCAAGATAATACTGTAAAAGGAACATTTCATAAATTTTTCTTATTCTCCCACATATTTTCTAAAGGTTTTTCTTTTTGACTCTGTCTTATAAATTTTTGTTTCTGTCATATATACTGCTGATTTTATTTTTTATTTTTTTCCTCTTTAAATACAGGGTTATTTTCTCTCAGTGGGTTCACATGAAACACTTGTTCACTTGACTGTTAATAACAAACATATCAATGTTCACTGATGGACATCCTAAAAATAAACGTCTCCTTTTAATCTTTGGATCAGGCATAGTGCCTCATCTTTCCCTATCATATTATTTCTGAGGAAGTCCACGTGTCTCAAGCTTAAAAAAGAAACTTAATATTTAAAATAAGTTTTCCATCAAAGTATCCAAAAGAATAAATCTTCATAGCACATATTATACATGTTATTTACACCATATTTGTAAAGGAATATGCTACTGCTAAGTTGTGTTACTATCTTTAATTTTAGATGTTCTAACGATTTCTTTGAGACGGTTTGCACTTGCAGTTCATTTGATTGTGTTCATACTGAACAATTTTACTGTACAGATTTATCTTTTTATATTAGTTGAAATTAGCAAAGACATTGTATTGTATTACTACCATAATACTTAGAGACCATTTGTTTGTTTTTAACAGACTTTTTGAAATGGTTATATACATGTATTACATGTCAGCTATAAGAAATTCTAAGGTAGTGTGCATTGGAAGCAGTGAAAATAGTCTTTAGTTCAAGCCTGAGACACGTTAGGCTCTTGCTTAGAGTTTGGATGACATTGTATGAATAGAACTGACATTAATTTGTCTAGCAAGTTCTTAATCTTTGCAACCAAGCTCAGACTTTAACATGTTCCACAGCAGATTTTGCGCACTTGCGAAAGTTGCATGACCTCATTAACATCTGTGGCTGTGGACCTACATACTACCACAAATGTATGATCTTGTTAAAACCACATTTCCTTTATTTTTTAAAAAATCAGCTTTCTTCTTGGCAGATCATTTTAAACCTCTAAATCCAAGAAAATAAAATCTGTCTTTTTAAGATTTCATTAACCAAATCTTTACTTTTCTAGGGCTTTCACATGATTCCTATGATTTTGTTATGCTATCAGCATCAAAATGTAGTGCAGTATATATATATATTTCAAATGATAATTTCATAGATTTTGATTCAAGGTTCAGATGTCTCTCTTTCATCAGTAAGTTAATTATCTAATCAATTTGCACAGTTTGATGTTGTTTAGAATACAGGTAGCCCTCGGTTTACAGTGGTTTGTTTTGCACTATTTCACAATAACGCCAGCTACTACGGATTTGTGCTCCTGCCTAACTAATGGTTAAGAATGGGCATGCTTCAGTGTCAGGCATAAAAAACATGCATTTTATAACACTGTGGTCACTTGTAACCTTATAACAGTCAATTTGCTTGTTAGTGTATTCTTGTTTGGCCACTGCATATTCTGGAGTGTTAGTATGTGAGTTTTATTGATTAAATTAATAAAACAAGAACTGCCAGGAGAAAGAAAATGATAAGGAGACTCCTCTTTAAAACAAATGATCTACAGTGCATCCTTTCAGCCACAGAGACACCCTTTGTCATGAACTCTGTGAAATTGACCATGACCAGAAGTGAAGCGCTAACAAGAAAAAGAGCATAATGATATCTGTTGGCCCATATTCTGAAATTCTCAGAGAAAATCTTAGCAGAGCTGATAAAAATTAACTTTAAAAAATTTTTTTTATTGAAATAAATATTTAAGTTTTGTTTTTACATATGAATTGGACCTACATTCATTTCATTGCTTTAAATGGAATGATACATTGTATTGCTACATATTTTGTGGGCCTGGAATGTAATCATTGACTTATATTATATAATTAGGTTTATTTAATGCCATTATTTTTGCCATTTTCTTCAGGAATGGAACCCTGGTGCAAACCGAGGACTACCTCTATATTTGTGCATTTTAGTGACAATTATTTTTACTACTGTATATGGTTTACATCATCAAATTTGTAATTTAATAATTCATAATTTAAATTTAAAACTGATTCTTTATTTTATTATTGTTGTGCAAAAATGATTTGAAAGTGCACAGCATTTTACTGTTGTATTAAAATCCATGTTTTGTTTTTTTTTAATAAGGAAGTATTAATTGATCTATGGATTCTTGCACTTTGGAGACAAATAATAAATATTGATTGCTGAAGAGCCTTGTGTTACTAAAATGTTTTACTGTTAGCATTTTATGTATTTATTATCAAATAAGGCATAATATACACATTAAATGTAAATTATAAAGGGCTGCATTAAGCCCGTCAAATTCAACAATTCATGTAGAATAAAATACCCCAGTTCATCAGGCAACAAACACAGTTACTCAGATTTATATATGCAACAACAGTCTCTCTATTTAGTAGATCCTGATTGATAGGACCTAGAATATAAGGAATGTTTGCACTATATAAAAATTACAGGCAAAAGTAAAGAATAAACATGTATTCTATAATTAAAGATTTTATTTTTATTTTTTTTTGTTGAATGAAACTTCCTTATTACATGGAAATCTATTATTCAACTTTCATACACATTTTCAAAAACACTTTTATGTAGAAAAATTAGGAGAGTGCCTGTAAAATAAAAGTGACTCTTGGATCTCAACAAACTGAATTTGGTACCTTAATGACTAGGAGTAGGAGGTATAAAACCATGTGAAGAAGAAGATGTGCATTATTAGTGTAATTCAATGCTGGAGATCAATTTCAATAGAGAAGTCAATTATCTATTGCGTACACACAATCACATGTTAATAAATGTTCCAATTTATTCACAGTTTTATAATACAGGTTAACTCCCCTGAATCTACCTTCTGCTTGTCTTCTATGTAAAGGGAAATTTTCTTTGCGTCTTGTCCTGAAATTGTCCTGTCAGATCGCTGTCTCTTTGCAGGGGAAAGAAACTCATACCCACTATTTTCAGTATCGTGCTGTCTTTCCTCTAATCTTTTAACCAGATCATTGAGATTCATTATTCGACCTTCTGCCTTTGGTGATGTTTGTGCACAACAATGATGAGGCTCAAGTTTATTTATTTGCACCTGGGAAAATGAAGATGTACCACTGGAATCCTGATTTTGTACAGAAACATTATTTTCTGAAGAAATAGTGTTTAGCAGTTCTGTAGCACCAATCTTCTTATACTGGCGGTTTTTAGGTGATACACACAGGTAATCAGCTGACATTGGTACCATTTGTAATGAAGGCAGGTCAGCTTGCAGAATAATTTCTTTAGTCCTCTCTGATGTTTGCCCACTGGATGAAAGTCTGAAAATTTTTGAAGGTGAGCTAGCCTCACTAACTGAAAACTCATGTCCAGTAGTCATTTGAACTGTTTCATGCAGTGCAACATCTTCAGAACTGTCAAATAAGTCTGCCTCTTCAATCAGTTCCTTAATGGACTCTTGAACAGAAAGGGAATTATTAACTTCTTTAGCACCTGATGCACCAGTTTCTGGGACAGAGTGGATTCCAGAATAAGGAGAGCACTTAGAGTTTTGTCCACTGTGTCTAGAGAGCAGTGGTTTTACAGACAATTTTTGATCTGTTGCCTGGAAAATAGTTGTTTGCATTTTCGAAAGATTTTCAACAGAACTGTTGGGAATCCGAGTTTTCAAGACTGAAGATAATGATGTGTTTGCGGTTGTGGGGGATGATAGGGAAAGTAACAGTTCTGAAGGAGTGAGCAGAGAAGAACCCACAACTACTACTTCTTCACAGATGTCCATCATGTGGTGAGTTTGTGCACCGCAAGCATCTGTAGTGTGTGCTAAAATGTGCTCTGACTCTTTAACACTGATATCATCTACATCATCAGTACTACCTGAGATGTTTTCATCTTTGTTTGCATTAAACCTGTGACTGTTTACATCATTATAAGTGTCACTGTAAACATCATGCATGAAGTTATCATTGCTTGAACTTTGGTCTGCGTCAAGTCTATCAACTGTTGGTGTACAGCTTCTATCAATGGCATTTTCTGTAGATATAAAAGGCACTTCGACAGAAAAAACAGCCACTGGTGCAGAATCAGTATCCATATTAAAATCAACTGCAACTAATTTGTCTGATTTATATACCCTATTTGCAACTCTCCTACAAACACATGGATCGTTGTCTGTGTAGTTCCAACACAGACAGTCTGGAGAGTTGGAAATTGGCACCAAACTATCTAGAAAGTTGTCTGTGTTGATGATGTGAACTGAATCACCTATGACGAAGTATGATCTTCGGTCAATCACATCTGAAGCTGCCTGTGCACGCAGAGTTCCATTTTCAACATTCTTGGAGATTTTATATGCAGAGAGGAAATGAATGTGATCACATGCTCCTGTGATAAAAATTTTTTTTAAGAAAAGGTATATACTGATGTTTTAAAGAGAAGAGTTATGATAAAGTGTGTGATTATGACAGATTTTAAAGTTACGTTTTCAATATATGTCTAGAAAGAAACTCTGAATTGTAGAGATAACAATCCAACAAAAAGTTAGTTGATTATACAAATGAATTAATACAAAAACCATTATATCTAGGATTATGATATAATACATAATATGATTATGTTATAAACCCACTATAAAATTTAACAATAATATTTTAATAAAATAAATCTAATAACTGTGACTTCTTTAAAACCTGATCTTAATATTTCCCTTACTTTGATTCTGGTGTTACTCTAAAGTTGAGTTCACTCAGTGCATAACTTTCTTTCATCACAGATCGTGACTATTTTGTTAGCAGTAAGCAGGAAATAAGTATTTATACAGGGCTCCTATTATTGCTGATTGGTGAAAGCCCAGACGGAAACAACAATAAGCTATGTGTCTATGTGATAATCTTATATGTCTCATAACGATATCTGCATGTAAAGTGATACTTACTTACATACACTCATCCAAAAATAAATTTGCTAAAATTGACCAAAAAGAAAAAAATAGACCCACTTACCATGAATGACAGCTTTAGGACAGGAGCAAAGTGATGATATTGTGTTTACTCTCCAATGTAACAGCACCCTTTCTTCAGAAGGTACAACGCACAATCCATTTCCCAACCAGACTGCTCGCTTCATCATGTCTGCCTCATTTATTCTGCTAAGCATTTCGTCATTTGAAATAAAAATATCCTTCCTAACTAATGTGTAAGTGTGCATTCCTAGTGAAATGGGTGCTAACTGAAAGTCTTCCTGGGTTGTGCAAATTTTTAAATCTTCAGAATAAGAGATTTTATTTTTATTATTCAGCTGTTGCAATGATGTGTTTTGCTTTAATCTGTCACTTTCTCTGTTTTGTTTTAATGATGTGAAGAAAGATTCTGATTCTGATGTATTTTTTAATTGAGACATACTTATAGAAGGGAAGGCAATTGATATGTCAGATGCTGGATTTGATTTGATATCTCGCAGACAAGAAAAAAACAGCTCTACTATCTGAATCAATACCATGACGATAAAATCCAGTTTCTGTGAAAAGTGACAGTTACCAAACTGTAACTTCAGTTTCACAAACATCCTGAAATCAAAATCAAACAAGAAAACCCAGAAGAGTAAGAAATCACATGAACATCCAGATATTTTAAAGACTATTTATTATTAAATCTGACTATTCAAAAATTAAAAATGATTATAAATAAATTAAAACTGACTATTCAGAAATTATGTATGACTATAAATAAATTAAATCTGACTATTCAGAAATTATGTATGACTATAAATAAATTAAATCTGACTATTCAGAAATTATGTATGACTATAAATAAATTAAATCTGACTATTCAGAAATTATGTATGACTTATTGACTATAAATAAATTAAATCTGACTATTCAGTAATTAAATTAACTATTCCGAAGTCATAATTAGTTCCTTGTTTGAAGGTGATCTATTTGAGAGTGAGTTATAAGTTGTATGTAATGTTCTCCCTTTCCACCAATTAACGATTTATAGACATTTAATTGTGTGTCACTTTATCGCATGTCACTTAACTGCACCACATTTAATCACAGTCACTTAAACTTGAACCCAACCCTAACCCTAAACCTAACCCTTGCGACTAACTGTATGCACACCCCAACTAACTTATCAATTTACTTCTTCTAACAGTAAATATCAATCAAATATAAATAAGTGGATTGCAATTTGATTAATTTACTTTTTCCTCTAGATGACAAATAATCCCAATTAAAGGTTCAATCAAGTTTACAAAACAAAGTCCACAAAGGGTAAATAAAAACAATAATTTATTTAATCTTAACTGACATTTAACAGGGTGAGCTTGTTAAAACACCCAAACAAGTAAAATAGTGGTCCACCCAACACACACAAAACAAAGGGAATAAATTGTTGATTTCTTAAGGCTAAAAGTTACTGACACTACTAGAGATTACAAATTATAGTTGTTTGCAAATATTTGCTTAAGTTTTCAGATGTAGTGGTCTGCATTGTGGTCACCCTTACCTGCACTACCCTGCAGCCAAGTCATGCATTCACTCTCATTTAATGAAAGAATCACACATCTATCAGTTGTCTATTATATTCAAGCTAATTAAATATTTACTGATGATAGAACTCACTTTTTAAATAACCAGAGATGTGTGTGTGTGTGTGTGTGTGTGTGTGTGTGTGTGTGTGTGTGTGTGTGTGTGTGTGTGTGTGTGTGTGTGTGTATGTGTTTGTGCATTCATGCATGTGTGTGTGTGCTTAGAACATTATCTGTGAAATTATTCATAATTCTACTTTTTTAATAAAGATTATGAACTGTAATAAATAGGTTTAACAGGGAAAGAAGTACATTTCTAACTAAGGTATAGGACAATAATAATAATAATAATAATAAAAGTTAATAATTAAATATTAAATAAAATAGTAATTATGAATTAAGAAAATGAATAGGAAGTAAATCATTTGTATTTTAGCTCTGTGAGTTCTGCCAATAAGTCTTCTCAATAGCATAAAGGGTCTACTTTATTCCCACTGTTATCCAGCACCCCAGTTGGGGCCAAAGTTTTTAAATGTATGGATTTATTAAATTAATGCTGTCAACAAGGACTTTTGGCTAAATGGTTATGCAGTTAACAAAAAATAAAAATATGTAAAGGTGCCATCATATATGAAGAGGTCTTAACATGGGAGACTACTCTATTTTCCCTCTTTTTTCTAGCAGTCTATATTTAACAAAGTGCTCACCCCTTATAATGCACGAGAAAATAATTTCTATCACTGAAAGTGTAAAAATAAATAAAATACATTAAAAAAAATAATAAACAAATGTTAAAATATTGGAAATTGTCTATTTTCAACATCAGTACAAATAAATCAATTACTAAATTTTGGCAAGCATCCCAAATCTGTCCAGTGAATGATGGGAAGAAATTGACTCACATTATGCATTAAGTCTTGTTAAGGCTGACAGCTAACTTACAGTTATCAAGAAAGGCAATAAGATCAAGAAAAGACAACTCAGTGTTACAAAAAGCATCAGTCAGGAGTGGGGAAACTGTCAACAAAAAAATGTATATTTGCCTTTCAAGTAGGTGTAGTTGGCGATGTTTGGTTGCCAAGTTGTCCACAAGGAATAATCGACCAAAGTCTGCCCATTGTATTGCACAAGGCAGCCATTCTGTCTGCAGGTGGTTAAGACTTTTCTTTCCCACCACACCATTTGCTGAAGAGCGCACCTTCTCTTCAAAATGCTCCTGCTGTTTACAAGATAAATCCAGCTAACAGAAATATGGTTACTTGAAAACAGTTGTGCTTGTCGCCAATTCTACTTAGTGAATTGGCAATTTTACTTGAGAATAACATTTACAGATATATGATCACTTGAAAACAGTTGTGCTTGTCGCCAATTCTACTTAGTGAATTGGCAATTTTACTTGAGAATAACATTTACAGATATATGATCACTTGAAAACAGTTGTGCTTGTTGCCAATTCTGCTTAGTGAACTGGCAATTTTACTTGAGAATAATTTACAGAAATATGATCATTTGAAAACAGTTGTTTTGTTGCCAATTCTGCTTAGTGAATTGGCAATTTTTTACTTGAGAATAACATTTACAGAAATATGGTCACTTGAAAACAGTTGCGCTTGTCGCCAATTCTGCTTATTGAACTGGCGATTTTACTTGAGAGTAACATTTACCAGAAATATGATAGCAAGATATGCTTTTTTTTATTTAATCAATTTTTCTTTGAGAATTCTGGTAATTTTGCCTGGGAATATATTTGATCTCCACTACACCCCTTTAAAGCCCAACAATACTACAATAATTAATTTATGAACCACCTATAGAATCAGCAAAACCTGAAGGAAAACTGTTAAATCAAGTATCACATGCTATGCAGAAACAAAAACATAAGCAATGAACAGTATTATTAGGAAATGATATTTGCCAATGAATGTTCTACCAAATCTTACTGAATCACAATTCTTGAGATCCCAGAAACAGTCAACCAGTGCTTGCCTGGGCTCTAAGTTGTTTGCCCCTGACACACCAGACTTGACACTGGAAGTCCATTCACATATGCTCTGAAAATCATAAAACTGTTGATCATCTACTAGCAGTGCTATTGTGTCTTCTTTCTTGTGAAACATGTAGTATCAGATACAAGCAACTGAAATACCATTTTCTAAAAATACATTTGACACATTTATTACTTACTGCAATGGTGTATGTAAAATAAACACACTAAACGCCCCTCACCCCCACTCAAAACGATAAAAAAAAAGGAATCAACTTGCTTCATTCAAAATAATATCTGTTGAATTACAATTCTGCAAGATTTATTTTTCTGTACAAAATGTGTTGTTTGCTTTTTGAATGCCAAGCCATCCTTAGGTTTCTCTTGTTGATTTCAAAGGGTCACTTGTTGAATTTGAATGTCAAATCATTTTTAGGTTATCTCTTATTGGTTTACATTTTGTTGAGTATGACTGTCAAATCATCTTTAGGTTAACTCTTGTTGGTTTACATCTGGCTGAGTACGATTGCCAAATCATCCTTAGGTAATCTCTTGTTGGTTTACATTTGGCTGAGTATGATTGCCAAATCATCCTTAGGTAATCTCTTGTTGGTTTACATTTGGCTGAGTACGACTGCCAAATCATCTTTAGGTAATCTCTTGTTGGTTTACATTTGGCTGAGTACGATTGCCAAATTATCTTTAGGTTATCTCTTGTTGGTTTATGAAAGGTGTGTTGAGTTTCAATACCAAGTCAGCCCTAGATTATTTCCTTGGTGGTATATAAAAAGTTCTGTGACAGAATTATTCCTCTGCAATCTTTTGTAAATATATAATTATTAGTATTTAAATATGATCCACAGAGATAATCACATTTTGTAATATTTGTTTATTTTCAAAATTTTATATTTTCTGCTTGAAAGTTAGTTTGATCATTTTGTATACACACTTAAATTAGCTGATATTCCTGCTTGTGTAGTCTTTTGTGTTGACACACTGAGGAGCAAGGAGAGAGGAGCGGGTATGTGTTCGGCACAGATAGGCTTATGACCTATGATCAGCCACGATCACTAGTTAAGCTGTCTGAGAAGAATGGAAAAACCCACACTGGTGTTTGTATTATGAACCAGATTGCAGGTGTAAATTCACTATATATTCTAGCATCCACTAAGACCTGGTCATCTGTCTATTTGCTAAGTAGTTGTGTTGCAATAGACTCAAAGCATGTAGCAGGCAGTGTGTGATTGAAAGTTGTGTTAGTTGGGGAATTCCTGATTTTCATACTAGGTGATAGTGCAGTTTGTTGCTAAAGCAATTGATATTGTAACCTTGACCTTGATTTCTGTATCAGGTGATAGAGTGGTTGGTTTGTTATTTTAAAGTAATTGTGTTGCTGTCTTTTAACTCGATTTTTGTATCAAGTGACACGTGTGGTTTGTCTTAACTGTAATTGTGTTACAGTCTTGATATTAGTTTCTGTATCAGGAGATAGACTGGTTTATTGGAGTAGATAGCCTTGCAATCTTGTGTATCAGGAACTGGCATGATGTTGGTATAAAACCAATTTCTGTATTGGGAAGTTAGTTTTGTGGTGAGTTGAGAGGGGTCAGATTTGTGTCCTGCTTGTAAGTGTCTTGTCCATTTTGTCCCCTTTCACTGCAGCCAATTGTTCCTCATGTTTACTCATAATATCCACCATGACTTAATTGAATGTGATTAGTTAATTTACAGGGGTTAGTTTACCAAGGGAGACTTTTTGGTATTGATAATCAATGAGTGACTTTTTGAATGTGTTTTGTTATGACAATTGTTTCCAAGAATTTTACTCTTGATTAAGCCTGATAATATTATAAGTCTTACCTTACACCCTCTATTTTATCAATGTTTTTCTATTCTTAAATTTTATTCTATTTTTTTAAGGTTGGTGTCATTGTCTGATTCAACAAATGAGTTTTGTTTTATCGATTCGATAACTGTCTCCGACTGTGTTATTATAATGTCGGTACAGCGTTGTGAGAGTTTGTCTTCTCACATCATTTTCTGTCGGGGTGATGTAACTGAGAAATACGCTAGTTAATATAATCAGTAGCTAAGTTTGCCTGCCATCAGTTGCAAGGACCTTACATATTTGTTGAATTTAAATGCCAAACATCCTTAAGTTATCTCTTGGCCTACAACAAAAAAAAAAGTTCCTTGATTTTGAATGCCAATCTAAATTTAGTAGGTTATCTCTTGTTGGTTTACAAAAGGTTTGTCGATTGAGTATGAAAGCCAAACATCCATAGGTTATATGTTGTTGGTTTACAAATGGAGCAAGCTCATTTGTGAAACAGAGGATTAACAACAACAAAAAACCAAAACCAATATGGCAACCCTAACAGTTTTACCTGCATAACATTGTACCAACAGAACAAAATTTCACTTTCAGGCCAGACTTCCTTCAAGCAGCGAATTAAAATGTCATCTCTGTCCACCATGAAGGCACTAATAAAAAAATAAAGATGGCAAGGTAATGTGAAGAAAATTATTTTCTTTATTATTTTTTTATATGCATACAGTCAATATTAATTCATATTATATAATGTAAGTGATCAATCACCACACAAATAAACAGATTTTAAATAAACCACAGGCATTAATAGCTAACTAACAATATGCTCTCATCCTCTTATCTATCTAATGCACAGAGCAGTAAAGATTAAAACAAAGATAACAATTAAAAGTCTCTTTTCTCTATGTGACAATTACCTTGGATAAAAAAGCGGATGGTTTTCTCTAAGAGCTTGAAAGACTGCAGCCAAGCCAATGTGTGAATCAGTTTCTGTGATGAATGAAGCTATGGGGATGCTATAGTCTCCCTTGCCTGGTAGGCTCATTACGTATACGCAAAATTCCTTCTGGTGCTTTGCTAGAAGTGTGCAAACATCAAGAGTATGCATAAATTAATGAGTGCATAAATGGGTTGTTAAAAGAAATAAATCAGTGAATCAAGAAAGTACTCATTTCACTGGTATTAATGCACATGGCATTGGTTTGTGTATGTAAGGATGGGTGGGTAGGTAGTTTCAATGTGCACAATAATTCTTTTTCCAGCATTCAGAATTACAACTTGCACACAAACTTCTCTAAACAAATACATTTGTCCTTGTGGGAGCTGTGAATAGACTTTCACAATACACACACACACACACACATACCCACACAATGCCTGAATTTGCTTTTCCACAGTTTGTTGTGTGAAAATATCAATATGAGTCTACTGCAAACTGTTATATATTAACATTTATATACACATTTATTCATATTAATATGCTTATTCATTAGTCTACAACCAAGTTCTTATGAATTTTTTCCAATAACCATCAATTCACAATGTCACATTCAACTATCTTTCACACATTAGATCAATTTGAATGTAATGTAATGTATCACATTTATTATGAATGGATTTGGCACATTGCATTTCCATCTCACATAATGTAATGTATTGGTTGGGAGTGAATTTTAGGAAATTATCTAAATTATATGGGGCTAAAATTAGATTTGCATTAAATATTTCCTTTTGTTAAATATGCTTATTTTAAGACTGCTACCATCCACCAATGTTTGGGATGCTTGTGTATGAAAGCTTAATTAGTTGATGAGCCTTAAGTTAAAGATGTGTGCTTTTTAAATTAAATTTTTGCAAAGTTAAATTGAAACAGAAATTGGATATCAAAACTAAGCATCATCCCAATGCTATCCTATTTAGTGCCAGATTCCAACCTGCATTTATAGAAGGTAAGCTAAAAATCTCTAAGCACCCTGCCTGTATATATATATATATATTATATACAAGGTAAGCCAAAATGTTCTGAGCACCGTATTTGTGTGTGTATATATATACATGGTAAGCCAAAAAGCTTTGAGCACCGTATTTGTTTATAAAAATACAAGGTAAGCTAAAAAGCTCTGAACACCCTACACGTATATGTGTATATATATATACATGATAAGCCAAAATGCTTTGACTTTTGAGCACCCTGCCTGTATATATATATGGTAAGCCATAAAGCTCCGAGCACCCTACTTGTAAGTTGTATATTTAAATGGTAAGCCAAAAAGCTCCGAGCATCCTGTCTGTTTATGTACATGGTAAGCCAAAAAGCTCTGAGTACCCTACCTGTATATATACATGGTTAGTCAAAAAGCTGCAAACACCCTGCCTACATACATTTATATGGTAAGCCAAAAGCTCTAAAGTGTCAGATTTCTCTGACAATACAGAGTGGTATGTTACTTGCTAACCAATCAACTTACTTAAATGGTTTATATCTTTGCCACATAGGCAAACAAAAGCCAGGACATAGTGACTTCCATTAGCTTGCAAATATTCAGATTGTTCAGGTGTTTGAAGTGCTATGTGAAATGCCTGTCCAGTCACTTTATGATCTTCTCTGGTTTCTACATGAGAGCTATCTTCACGAGGTAATGGACAGTAGGACAGACAGGAGTCTTGAATATCTCCTTGTAGTAAGTGTTCCACACACAGCAAATCATCTTCATGGAAACGCAGATGTCTAAAATAATAGTATGAGAAAGAACAAATCTAAATCTTAAACATCATTCTATTTCAAAATATCTTTGAGTATGATATACTTCACCACTGGTGTATATAAAATTGTAAAAATGATAATCTTCTTAAGTTAAATATAATTAAAATTTTATCTCATCAAAAAGAAACATTCTCTATAAAATATTTTATATAATAATCATTAACAACTCACTTTCGGTATGCTTTTAGAATATTATGAACATCCTGTGGTTTAGGGTGATAACGACGGTCATTTGCATCTTCAAAACCATGGTCACATGACCACTGCTTTATCTCTTTCATGATTTCTGCTGGACTCTTCCCATTGAATGCTAATGTTTCTATTACAGTTATTAAATGCTTGTCTATCATCCCAACCAGCTTTTCTTCTGCTGAACTTGGGTCATGGCCATTGTGTCGGTTTCTGAATCTGCGAATGCATCCAGTCAAGTTCCCCTGAGTTATGAATCTAAAACCAAATAAGCAAATGCATTAAATAATTTATTATCATAAAAGTTAATATGGCATAGACAGATGTTTCCTTCTCCTTCTTGACTGTGTATGTGCATGTTTATGTGTATGTCATTATGTAAAGATTTGTAATAGGCCTAATTCAAATTGTAAGATACAAATACTGAAATAGAAAGCAAATAATAGAATTTCAGTGTAACGCCCTTAACAGGAAATATATCAACATTGAAAAAGTACATAATGCAAACATTATTTGGAAAAACAAATCTAAAACAATAAACAGAAAGATTAAAATTAATTTATAATATATACGCACATAATGACTTTAAAGTTTAATTTAAATGGGGGTTATCGTTTGATCTGTAATACACAATTGCATCAATACGTAGTTTTTACATAAATTTTAAAAAATACGTAATTTACTTAGGAAATGAAAGAAGCAAAACTTTACTTAAAAGAAACGAAAGCAGTGCATCTATTGGCCCTTGTCTTTGTTGAAACACCAGAAGAACGTCCTCTAGGTTTGTTGTTTCTCTCGCATTGATATTCGCAGTAATCTCCCTTTTGATGCTTCAAGCGACTAAAAATGCCCTGTCCACTCTCGCGGAGTTCATCAAGGTGTTCGCGGATGAAAGTTTCTTGATCGGAATGGACAGAAAAAACATCCACTGCTAATCCTGAGGCCTTTGAAGGCCTTGCAGAACGTTTTAAGTTAAAGAGAAATGTTTCTATATTGCATTGACCGATTGCCATTATGAAACTGGTAACAATAAATTTGAGAGTAGTGTCCCTTGATAATCCGGAAGGGGAGAGCATTCTAATTTTAGGAATTTGTTTTTTTGTAATCTGGGGTTTTGTTGTTTATTTTCTTACTAGTTTCTGTTTATAGCTTAGATTTAACTCCTGTGCTTTCAAAACTAATCATGTGAATATGCCAATTAGTGCATATAATTTCTTTTATTGTTCCATTATTTAAGAGTACGTTCATAACGTATGCCATGTTTTGCCGACACTTTTATCCCCTTTTCCTTTTTCATAACTTACCACACTCTTGTATCCTTTTTAAAGGATGTCATTTACATGATGCCCCTCCCTCCATCCCACACATACCCAGTTTAGGCATTATTTTATGTATATTCATAAAGAATGCCATGTATTGACGATATTTGTACCACCTTATTTTCATTATTGCCACACTGAAGAGTGTCCTTCTGCAGGCTATCCCACACATACACGAATAATAGAAGAGAGTAACGTACGTTACAATTACTTTTCCATTTAATTTAATAGATTTTAAATATTAAATAATGACCGTGAGCTAATTTAACTGAAACTGCATTAAGTATTAAATAAAATGAGTACGTTGAATAAAAGTTTAGAATATTTATTTAGACGTATCAAACTATGTTAATTTTTAGTGGTGTAACTATAATTGGGTCTCTGTCAGTGATTGTGTGTATGTTTGTGTTTGCGTCTTTGTCAGCGTTTGTATGTGTCTTTGTCAGTGTTTGTCTTTGTCTCTGTCTGTGTCTATCAGCGTTTGTTTGTATCTCTGTCAGTGTTTGTCTCTGCCAGTGTTTGTGTCTCTGTCTGTGTCTCCGTCAGTACTTGCCTTTGTGTTTGTGTCTCTGTCAGAATTTGTAATTGTCTCTGTCAATGTTTGTTTGTGTTTCTGTCAGTGTCTCTGTTAATGAACTCTCCTCGCTAGATCGAAGTAAATAGGAAGCAGTGTATTTCTTATTTATGCAATCTAAAGGAGAAGATTATACCTTGTAAAGGTATTGTCAACAGAGACTGATAAAACTTTGTTGATGTGTGGGCATGTGACGGCCAGAGACGAGTCAGATCAATGTTATGTACATTTTTCCTCTTTTCAAAATTCTAAAATTCTAAACATGAAAATTAGTAGCTATAGGACTGACTTTAATCAATAGGAAACGTGATTGGCATTGAACCTTCTCTAAATAATACTTGGGTCTATTGTATGTTTGTAACTAACTGTATATTTTTCGTTATTTTTGTAATATTTTATAAATATTGTTGTTTCTTGTAACCAGTTTCTTGCGCATACTTAATTACTTAGTTTGGGGTAGATGATGGTTGGGAGATTAAATAATGAAAGATGAACCAAACCTATCACTTAAGCAAGAAACTCCCGTCCTTACAATGCTTGTGTGACAGAAGAATGATTATTTATGGTGTGTGCATTTAAATGATATATTGAAAGTGCCAGAAAGATTCGCCAGGTGAAGATTAGAGAAGAGTCGTATAATTAGGGCTAGCATATACATATGACCCGCCCCCACCTGTATTAATTTGGTTATTAAATATATTTTGGTGCGCCGTCACCAAATATATAACTAAAGACACAACAAACAATACATCTTGTATCAATATTTAAACGTAAGTCAAGTAAATATTTTTATTAATTATTTTATTTAATTATTTAAATACAAGATTCGTTTCTTTATGTGCTGAATTTTGAATCTAAAATGATGATAAGAACGATTTTGTTGCAAAGTTAAGGCTGCCTGGGGTGATAGGTAATAGACAGCCCAGCTGTTGTCATTTGTCTGAACACACGTGTGTGTGTGTGTGTGTGTGTGTGTGTGTGTGTGTGTGTGTGTGTGTGTGTGTGTGTGTATGTATGTAGGTAGGGGAAAATTAACATTGGCCGGATGTATTTAATACTCTAGCTTCCAATAGCTTAGGGAAGACTAAGCTGAACCGGTCTAGATTATTTAGTGTTTAATAATCATCTTGATTTGTCGTTAGACGTGTATTGTATATTTCTATTTACGTGAATATGCCATTGTGATAGTTGTCTGGAATGTCATTTTGTTTGTTTAATATATTATTTAAATAAATCTTTTGCTATTGTTAACTCTTACGCTTTCTAACTTTGTAAGAAGCGACAATATGTTGATTGGCGGGTGGGGGTGGAGCGATTTTTATTTGTTGTAAAGTCGGACAGCTAGCATACCTGCAATAAGAGTCCCTAGGAATGTGATGTGTGAAGGCCAACTGGTATGGGCAGTACTGTAGCTAATAAGGCATAGATAACGGAACTACTACTACTACACCACTTTAAAAAAAACAAAAACATCCAGCGTCACATAATATTCCGTTAGTAGAAAACGTCTTATTAAAGGAGAAGACAAATTCATATTAAATCTATATTTAGCAAGCCCCCATCTACCCACTTTCTTCTCCAACATAAGGTTATCAATAGGTTATCAAATGTTTAAGAAAGTCAATAAATTTATTAAATCAACAATCAAATATGCATATGACAAATACAATGAAAAAGATTACTTGACCTCAATATTTCCACGAAACCATGTTCGAGTAATTTTTGTTGTACACAATTTTAAAAAATACAATTCAACAATTCAAAAGAAATCACAGAATAGTTCTTATTAGAGAACAGAAATGGAGTTATTAGAGATGGTGATAATAGTTTTTACATAACCTGAATTAAGAACTGTCTCAATACAATGTCACATGTTATTGTTTGCTGTTATTAGAGATGGTGATAATAACATAACCTGAATTAAGAACTGTCTCAATACAATGTCACATGTTATTGTTTGCTGTTATTAGAGATGGTGATAATAACATAACCTGAATTAAGAACTGTCTCAATACAATGTCACATGTTATTGTTTGCTGTTATTAGAGATGGTGATAATAACATAACCTGAATTAAGAACTGTCTCAATACAATGTCACGTGTTATTGTTTGCTGTTATTAGGTCAGTTCCACGTGTTTCTCTAGCACGTCTGAAAGACACTGAATCACTGCTATTCTCTCAAGGTTAACTTTAGATATCTTTGCCATATTTAGCTCTCTCAAGCAGAATAGCAACTGTAGCAGTTTCCAGAAATTGTTCAATGTAGTCAGCACTCTTTGCCACCATACCTCAATGGAGCGTGGTGTATTCTTACACCAACACACTGCTCCCGTTCTCTACCAGGGTCGGTTGTAGCAGTTTAAAATCAGTAATCCAGGAGGTTCAAATCATACACAGAAAGAAAAAAGGCTGCTTGCCCTATTAAGCTAACCGCCGCCTTTCATGACCAGACTTCTTGCAACTGCAAATTCAGAGCAATTAGACAATAGATTTCTCTACAGCAGGTAAATTGTTAAATCTCAGACCATCGGCTAGTCTCATTCTCGTAGATTTTAAGTATTGGATAATAAAAACTACTCATCTAGTTCCAACTGGTTTGCATTACATCAGCCATTTCTTGCATATTCTCAACTCGAGTGATTACTTCCAACTCTGACGCTTACAAAAATACCATCATAAGGAGTGCCCAAGGTCGGGTTACTCTGACAATTTAACAATTTATATAACAATTACATTTAAAAATAGAGATACGCAAAATTTACTCCACCACACATTCATAACAAATGAATGCATATCTTCCAGACAGATTACAGATGGTGTATATTACATTTTGTAACAATGAACACATATTCTCAATCATAACAAAAGAAGGCATATCTATCGACATATAGAAGAGGATGTAAATTACATTTTGTAACAAACAACAAATTCACAAACAAACCAAGAGAACAAACATGCATATATACATTTTATTTTGTGCTGTTTATTTTACGGACAACACCTACTTACAACATCACGGGACACACCTGTGTAGCCATAACAAGAAAAATATCTCTTTATGATATGTTTGAAAAGTGCCCCTAACAGGTTTTTGTTAACATCTTCAATGCTTTTATCTGAGGAGTGCATTGAAGCAATCTCAGGCGTGTAATGTATCTCTTGTGCAAATAGATCTGAGCAATCAGAAGAATGTGACCTTTAACCTAATAATAACAGTGACGTCAAATTTATGTACGCCTACTTAGGCTGCCTTATTGTTCACTGGTCGTTGTGGTGGTGATAGTGTGTAGAACTGTAGATGCTTACTGGGTTACAGTTGTGCAATAAGATCTATTTTTAAATTCACGCAAAATTTTAAACTCGAAATAATTATTACAGATTTCTTTGAATGAATATTTCCTCACTGGTTAATTAGCTATTAGTTTCATTTTCACTAAGTGACTGTGGTCACAAACTCATGATGAAAGTAATCCAATATAGTACAATTACAATCAAGTAAAAGTATTTTCAATAAGTGACTGTGGTCATAAACTCATGATGAAAGTAATCCAATATAGTACAATTACAATCAAGTAAAAGTATTTTCAATAAGTGACTGTGGTCATAAACTCATGATGAAAGTAATCCAATATAGTATAATTACAATCAAGTAAAAGTATTTTCAATAAGTGACTGTGGTCATAAACTCATGATGAAAGTAATCCAATATAGTACAATTACAATCAAGTAAAAGTATTGGACATGTAGTTCTTGTCTTTGGAATATATGGACCACACGGGAAAAACTAGAAGGGTCACAGTTTTTTACTTCGGAGATATTCAATTTTTTAAGTTTGAAACCATGAGCTTGTAATATGTGTATAAAATCACAATCTGCTTAAATATAACACAAACATATCCTATTTACAAGGAAATCAAGCAGAAAGAGTAGTGATTACATCAATGGTTTTGTTTTTACTGCTTGTTAATCAAGGCAAGGTAAAATTTGACTCTGCCTTTTTTCCCCTTTTTCGTGGACTCTGCTTATTTTTTCCAAGGATTGTTATTATTTTACCTTGTGATTAATGCTAATACATTTCACATTTTGTATTCAGGTGTCATATTGTAGATTATTTTTGCATCAATGCTGTGTGGTCTGCTTTGGAAAATGAAATAATACTTTTTGTGGCTGATATAATGTTTTACGATTTGACAGACAGAAAAAAAATATGCTGTTATTCTCATGATGATAGTCACACACACACACACACACACACACACACATACACACACACACACACACACACACATACACACACACACACACAATAGCATAAAGTGACAGTCTACTTTGTTTAATTTTGGAGTGCCATGCCACGTTACACAGAGACAGGTAAAATCCAACTGCTTAGGTCTCAGTGTACTATAAAGCGGTGCCTGCTATACTGTTTATGTGTCATCAATGTCTTCATGCAATGGCTCATCAGCCAGTTGACTACATGGCAAAGCATCAAAATAGTCAGGATTAGAAGTGAACCTTTTAAGCACTTGCAAATCATTACATTTAGCCTTTGAGATGCCTGTGTACCAGAACTATAGTGTGTGTCAACAATTTTAACACCAGCAGGTGCAGCAGAAATATAGTGTGTATCGATAATCCTAACACCAGTGTGTTTAGCTGAATTATATGTCAGCAATCTTAACACCCAGCATGTTGAACTTGAACGCATATATAATAATGCTTCAGCAGTTTTAACATGTGACCGATTGACGTTCAAATAATCTGCAGTCCTAACACAAATTACTTTTGGTATTAATATAATATGCATCATCATTTTAAGCACATATATATTTAGCATTAATATAGTGCACATTGTCTTAATTTATTTTTCTTCTTTAAAAACACACAACATTCACTGGTTTGTGTCTAATTTGGTGTGTTCTTTACAAATATGCAATAACAATTGCACGCACTTATATGACAAATTATTATTTATCTGCTAGTTTTATTATAAAAATACTTTTAGCTAGATCGTGAAATGTATAACGATTTTGGCAGATTTTTCTCTAACGAAGCATATTTTTATATAGGTAGGCGGAAACAATGTTGTAGATAGAAACATAAACACTGTTATTACCTTCCAAAGTGTATCAACGTGCAGAATACAACTTGAACACGTCAATAGAATGTTGTCACGTGATCGCGTGATATGTATACATTCCGTTTGCTTATAACCTGGGAATAATTTTATTGAATTCATCGACAGCCACGCCTAATAACGTACTTTCCTTACTGCCAGAAACAGGTAATATTGACTATTTACTGCCAGAAACAGATAATAACGCCTAATTACTGTCATAAGCATAATAATAATTTTTTACTTACTCTCAGAACAGGTAATATCAAACTACATACTCTCAAAAACGTAACAATGACCATTTATTCTAAGAATCTGGTAATAATAGAAACTTACTCTAAGAATGGGATAATAATGGATACATGCTATCAGAAATAGGCAAGAATGACTACTACTGTCAGAAACAGGCAACAATGACTACTACTGTCAGAAACAGGCAACAATGACTACTACTGTCAGAAACAGGCAAAATGAGTACTGACTGTCAGAAACAGGCAAGAATGACTGCTTACTGTCAGAAACAGGTAATATGACTACTTACTGTCAGAAACATGCAATACCGACCATGCATAATGTTATCATTGTTTGTACGAGTACTTGTTTTAATGTGGAAATGTGAAAAGTATCCAATTTAATATGTATATTACATAATATACATAATATACATAATATATATATTACAGAGAGAGAGAGAGAGAGAGAGAGAGAGAGAGAGAGAGAGAGAGAGAGAGAGAGAGAGAGAGAGAGAGAGAAGAAAGTAAAAGATGCTGTGCAGACGAATTTTTAGATATTTACAGATATGTAAAGCTTCTGAATGCAATCAAATGCAAATAACATAAACAACCGGTATACAATAGATTCAAAGCGGCATTCAGGCCGTAATCGGCACAGCATGAGATACAAATCGGCATGTAGAGAGAACGCAGCTGACATAAAATCCAGTCGGCATGTAACACCCATACCGG
Source organism: Sinotaia quadrata (assembly GCA_028829895.1). NCBI lineage: Eukaryota > Metazoa > Mollusca > Gastropoda > Architaenioglossa > Viviparidae > Sinotaia > Sinotaia quadrata. Next base: position 20,339,546 of record CM054183.1, on the reverse strand, counting down.
TAAACAGACGGGTCGAGACTGGTATGCAAGATCTAACCAGCATGCAAGAGAGACAACCAGCAGCATGGTAGAAGGAGAAATAATTATGAGAGACAACCAGCATGGTAGAGAGGAGAAAGACATGTAAGAGAGATAACCAGCATGGTAGAAGGAGAAATAATTATAAGAGAGACAACCAGCATGGTAGAGAGGAGAAAGACATGTAAGAGAGACAATTAACATACGCCGACTGGAACCCAAGCAACATTACAAGAAAATGACTGCCTGCGTCAAAGAGACGCGAGACAGAGAGGTAGACAGACTAGGGAAAATACAACAAAAACAACTGAAAGTCCGTGTATTGTTCACATAGTCTGCAACTGGTTTATTTTATCCATAAGCCCAACCACACGAATAACACGAATATTGTTTCTCTTCCATAATTTTTCTCAGATCTCTATCAAGCAACCTTGCATGGTTCGTGTTTTCATCTAATGGCTCCCGAATATCTAAACCCCGCCGTATAATGTCATAGACATAGGACATGAGACCACAAACGTGACTTATTTGAGTTTGAAGAATGCCCTACTCTGCCCCCCCCCCCCCTTACTATATTTTTTAATCCCTGCCTGCTTTTCTCTCTTCATTTTTAAAGCCACATGTAACGTATACTTAACCGTACTCTTCGATAGAAATGGCAAATATTACGATCTAGTACTTCACATTTATTCAAATAAGGACGTCGCCTTCAAAGTCTACACTCGTTGCGTTTGCTCATGCAAATGTTGGACGTACTGTTCAAGTCGTTTAAAATGAAAACGCAGCCTAGACTTTCTGTAATCCTCTTACTTTTGTGTAGGCGTTGACAGGCGAACACTTCAAGGTATTATCTGGTGAACGCACTAACTTAAGAGATCTGCAAGCCTGAGATATATTTCCTTCAAAGATATAACTGCTCTATAAGTCCATCAAATTACGATCATGTTGATGGGGTGGGGGTGGGGGCGTCTCTGTAACGGGGAGAAAAGTGTGTACCCGTCTTGCACAATGTTTCGATTTTCCTGACAAAGAATATATACATAAATAAATAGAAGCTCTTTGTTAAGAAGGAATAATAGCATATATATATTTTTTAATAGTTACACTGTCAAGATGAACCTGATCCAAATGTGTGATGACTGTGCGATATTCAAGTAGGTTTACACTATAAGAGAATTTTTTTCGTTGTTAATTTTGCTTTACTTTTGAAGTGTTTATTTATTTTTAAATGAATAATGCTGTTGTTTTTAAAGTTTCAGGCACGAATATACGTACTGAATATGAAACTCAAACTGGACATACTTGACTATTCCAGATAAATGCTTGGTACTTGTACTCCTATTTATGAATTCTCAATGCTAAAATACTGTTTTAAAGTTTTATCAGACGGGTTATAAAGAAACTGTTAGTGGAATGTCTTCTATACACCATGTGCAAACATAGAAGTAATTTTAAATAATGAGATCTATCTATCTATCTATCTATCTATCTATCTATCTATCTATCTATCTATCTATCTATCTATCTATCTATCTATCTATCTATCTATCTATCTATCTATCTATCTATCTATCTATCCATCCATCCATCCATCTGTCATTCTATCTTTATGATGCTAATGTTAAAATGACCCGAACAAAGGCACTGCTTTTGATGACATTTTTGTAGTGCCAGATCTAAATAATAGTCTTAAGCGAGGTCCAAGCTGTTGTGCTTGCTGTGGAAGCTGAACCATTTTTAGGCAGATGAATAGTTTCTGCTAACTAATAGTTTAATACCTACTAATAACAAATCCGTCCAATACGGATTGACCGAAAGTTACCTGGTTAGAAGAATTAGTTGTTCTAATCACTTTTGATTTCGTTTGTCATCAAGTCTGATCATAAAAGGTGATCGGTAGCTTATGGTGAGTTAACTGACTGAAAAAGAGACAATGGACTTGGAAATACTTAATGCATTTCTTTGCTATTGATTTATGATTTTGTAATTTAATTTAGAGATGCTTATGTAATTGAAATTTTCTTTCTATGTTCATCAATTTGATTATGTTATACTAAATTTATATTTTATTATATTATATTAATAGATTATATTAAACTTGTGAAATTTGATTATGCTACTTTTTTTAATGCCACATGTGTTTATCGGGCTAATGAATATTATTGCAGGATTGTATGTTTGAAAAAGTGTGTAGAAGAGAAAGTAGTATATAGATGATTTAGATCTGAAACTTAGGGTGGATTGTTAATTTGACTTTTGCAGACAGGAGCAATAATAAGAAATATTTCCACAGACATATCGATATATCGCAAGTCAAACAAACTGATTTGATGGTGGAAAATAAAGGGGCGAAATACTTCTTAAGACATGTAGGTCTGGGGGAGGGTTGGGGAGCGGGAGCGAAAACACTCTGAACTCTGCATCATTTTGGGGCTGTCAAAAGTCACTGAATGTATAGAGAAATTATCAAGTATTAAGACGCAATCTCTCAAACAGTGATCTCTAACTTGTTCACTCCATAAATCTAATCTACGCTTCATTTTATTTTTCTATGCAGGAAACACGCAATAATGATTCATTTAGAAATGACCTTGGTAACTGTGAAATCATAAGAAATAGATAATTAATTGTTTATTTCTCACTATTATTTTCTACATATTTCTCTTTTCAGCACTGAAAAAAATATGAAGGCTAATAGTTTTAAGGACAACATTCACCTTCTATGGATCGCTATTTCTTTACGAAAACAGGCAGCAACTCTTCCAAACATGGTTACTATGATATTAGAGGACGTCATTTGTCTCCAGAGTGCATTCGACTACAAAGTTATATTCCATAGCTAGTGTAAATTCAGCACTAGTTTTTTAAAAGTTGTATTTCTTTTCCTTTGTGCGTGTGTGTGTGTGTGTGTGTGTGTGTGTAAGTCTTATTTCGTGTTTAGGTGAAAGTTCAACAGCTTTAGATATCTTTCTCCGACACCGACCCGCTGTATGCACTCAGACATTCAGAGAATGGCGTTATTTGAGCTGAAAGTGTAATCAAACTATTGATTGAGTAATCCAGGTCACGTGTAGTCTCCGCCTATGTAGCATGTCTCGGTGAACCAAGACGTATATTTACAGTTTTCTGCTAAGCGTTGTTTGTACACTTTCGATTGGCCAACTCAGACTTTTATTTTCTCTTTGTCAAACCTTTGACATGGCTTTGCATTTCTGTTGCTATCTGTTTCTTTTTCCTTATTTTCCTTATTTTTCATTACTTTTATTATTACTTTTAAATTATTAACTCTGTATTCGTCTATCTTTATACTTTATTCTCGTTTCTTTATTGTTTATTGCTTACGAGTTGTTTAAGTTATTTATTGCTATCGTGTTATTTATTAATTACTAATTGCTCATTACTTATCATTCATACGAATAAGGCGGCTTTGCCACCCCATCCCCAACATGGAGGGCGGTTGAGGGTGTGCGCCAAATAGGTGCGACCTTTTTTATCCCCTTCCGCCAGCCTTGCTGCCCTTCACCTCAGACGCACCGCGAGGCTGTGGGGATCCCCCAGAAACAGACCAAGACCGAGAACATCATGTAAGCAAAGATACGACAACAGTAACACGTACACTACTACAACTACCACCACCAGCAAAACAATCAAAATAGTTAAAAATTTACGAGGAACGGGCAATATATAGAACAACTCGGCACAGGTGTGGCCAGAGAAGAAAAGTCAGTTTTGACACCTTTGTTGAGCCCAAGCACAGAGGCGAGTCAAGCAGGTCAACTCGGTCGGTGTATGTGACCACAGGCTTTCTTGATGCGACACACACCTGATCATACGTACTCGGACACAAACAAATTCCTTTTCGTTCTTTTGCTGGTCTGCAGCACGATTAAGGTGGGGATACTAAAAATAGCTCGAAGGACTCAAATGGAGCTATTAGCTAGACCTAAACCATTGTGTACATACAATTCATGAAGCTTAAAATGGCTTCTAACTGTCCACCTACATTCAAGATTGATAAAAGACGTAGTGGTGGTGGTGGTGGGTGTTCATATTTCAAGCTTAGGGAAGTAAATATCAAAAGAAACACACAGTCACGCCTGCATTTTTAGGGATCATGTGTGAGCTTCTGTTAAGATTTATTAACATTTTTCTTATTGTACAATGTTCAACAATTTCTTTTTACCGAGAGCTTAAAATAGAGTATGAAGAAAATATGGAGCGTTTCGTTGAATATGGTAATATTAACATATGTTTTCGTGAGCACAGACTGTTTCTTTTGTTCGAGAGGAGTCTGGCATTGAGAATTCTGCAATGAAGTAAAACACGCTCAGTTTTTATGAACATTTCTGAGGTTGGGTTGGGTGGTGGGAAAGATGGAGTTATCAACAGCTTGCCCTACAGGATCTTGGTGTTCCGTCACCACCTCAATTCCACAACCTCTGAAAATGAACAGCAAGAAGCACTTTAGTAACATTAGGCTCTGGAACTGGTGGTGGTAGTAGTGGTACTGATATTGGTGGCAGTAGTAGTAGTATATGATGGTGATAATAGTACTTGTAGCGATAGTGGCAGTTGTGGATGTTGTGGCGATAGAAGTGGTAATGGTAGTGTCGGTAGTATTGCTAGTGACATTGGACATGGTAGTGGTGGTAGAAGTGGTATCATCGGTGGTAAAGGTAGTGAAAATTGGTGAAGATAGTAACGATAACGGCAGCGTAGGGGTACTGATGATGGTGGTGGTGGTAGTAATAGTTGCGGTACAGGGATGGTGAGAGTATCAGTGGAGGTGGTAGTGTTAGTGGTGTTTGTATTGAAGTGGTGTTGGTAGTGGAGGAGTGTTGGTAGTGTCATTGTGGTAGTAATGGAGTGGTGTTGGTAATGTCCCTAGTAGTAGCAGTAATAATGGTAGTGTAGTGGTTATGGCATTATTGATGATAGAGATCTACAGGGCAATTGCTATATCATAATACATCATATGAATGCATTAAAAATATTGCATTGCACAGACTTATGTATGCGAGTGTGTGTTTTAAACAATATTTTAAAAGGAAATTTATGATCTGCTATACTAAGCATTCAAAACTAAAGACCACTTCAATAATAAATCATTACATAAAATAATTCCAATTCCAAAGGCTTCAAAAGAATAATAAATATTGTTCAAAATGCTTCAACAGATTCACTATCTAATTATCTTTTTCATTTTTGAAAATTCTGTGTTAGACATGGTCTATGAAACAGCCTGCCCTAAAACGTATGACATTAAAAGATAAAGAAAAACAATATTATTATTTAAATAACAACGGAATAATACATGGAACTAGGTATTTAAGAGTGACACCAGTGTACGCGACAGATGACTGTCTACAATTCAAAAGTACCATAGTGCTAGTAATATAGTTCCGAAAACTATGAACGTTGATAGAAGATGTAAACACCTACTTCACCACAACTATAATGAATGCAACTATAGATACTTGTGCCGTGTGCCACACCCACTCGCACGAAAACAATTACATAACGATGTGATTGGATCGACACTAAAAAAAAAAAATAAACGACTGATAGCTATATGGCTCGCCCCCAGGTGACAGAATGAACAGAAGAGTGTGACCAACGAACAATGTATCATTATCCAATGTTAATATTAAGACAATTCGTTACTAAAAGATTTCACCTGAATCGTTTATGAGATTATTTGACGTTTTAAAACAATTACTCACCTGGCACCATGTCTTATTCTCCTTGCATTGTTTTATACCCTCATTTGATATTATCAGCAACTGGAGATCTCCCACCCATTCACACACACAAGAACGTCATCCAGGCAAAACAGTCATTGTTGGTGTGACGAGAGTTATGACACAAAACTCACTAAGCTCAAATGTATCTCAGACTCGAGAGATTTGAGACTTCAAGGTTCATTCTGAAAGCAGAGATACTGATCTAAAAGGCTGTAAATATCCAGGATTAACTGGCGTTGTACAAGAGAGACTGATAGAATTTTTTAAAAATAGATTTCATCAGAATTACTCACACATCAAAGTAGTATATTAGTGATTTTTACATTGCACAAGTTTACACAACTATAGAATGTCAAACTTTACACCTCACACTCACTAAATCCAGTGTAAAATGACACTATCGATAGATATTTACATTGCACAAGTTTACACAACTATAGAATGTCAAACTTTACACCTCACACTCACTAAATCCAGTGTAAAATGACACTATCGATAGATATTTACATTCAATATGATGGCGATCCTTAGCAAATTTTGCGCCAATCAAACATACAAATTTTACTTGTTTAACGTTATCTACCTTATAATACTAGTTAATATCTAAGCATCATTCATATAAATCGATTAATCAAAGAACAACAGTAAAATATTTCTGATGAAGAAACAATTGATAAGCCAACCAAGCGATAGGTACCATACTTATGGGCTCCTAATGATTTCACATTAGCACATTGGATTCCATGTACATCTATTGGCCAGGATAATGGAGAGTAGACTAGTAGTCTTCCCCCCCCCCCCCATACAAATCGTTTTGTTCATTTAGCGTGGCTATAATATGATTAGTTCGACATTGTTCATTTATCGTGGCTGTAATATGATTAATTCGACATTGTTCATTTAGCGTGGCTGTAATATGATTAATTCGACATTGTTCATTTATCGTGGCTGTAATATGATTAATTCGACATCATATAAGTCGATTAGTTTGAAATCATATAAGTCGTTTCTGTTCTCAACAATTGCAACTAGTTGCTGGTTCACACTATTATTTTTTGCCTTATATAACTGATTGTTAACTGTCTTTGTTTCTACGATGAATAGAATGGAAGTTAAACCTAATTTAACTAACTACATTTCTGTTCTGTCCTTGAGCAATACTGCACTACACACTCACACACATGGATAACATTTTATTTATACAAGATAAAATACATAATAGTGAATATGCACATCTATCTATCTATCTATCTATCTATCTATCTATCTATCTATCTATCTATCTATCTATCTATCTATCTATCTATCTATCTATCTATCTATCTATCTTAATTTAATATTTATTTAATACTTATTACTCCTATTGAAATAAACATTCATTATTAAAACAAAAATAAAAACAACCAAACAAAAGAACTTCATTTACTAAACAGTCTAATAATCTTGTACATATATACAGACTCCATTCTAACAACTTAAATTATCCTCCTTAATAAAATTTCAAATGCACCTTATAGGGAACATTGAATGCCAGCATAAAAACCCACTGTAAAACATTTACAGTCCTACTTTAAATCTTGCACTTTCCAATCTGTGTTCCCTAGACATTTGTTACATAGTTAAATTAACAAAATAACCAGCTCATATATTACTGACGATATAAAATTATCAGGCCCATTATCTTGTAAAATGAGCTGAGAAAATATTAAAAGTATTTTTTCAATAGTAAATAACCTATCTTTTAGTAAAAGAGGTAAATAGGTAAAAATATACAGTTATAAAAATAAAAATAGTCATACATTTATATACCTTTATTGCTTACAAAACTAATAGAATTTGTCTTATTAGACAAATTAATCCAAAGAAAATACTAGAAAACGGAGAATACCAGTGGTAAAGCAATTGCATATTTAAAATTAATGAGAGAGTGGAAGGGATTGAAATCAAACTATCATTTACATAAAATCAAACAGAAAAATAACACTTTCTCACAACTTAAAAAAGAGTTAAAGGTACAATAATGGCGACATATTATGTACTTGCTCATATCTCACAATGTGACACAATTAAATAGCTAGGTGTAATTTTGTCTCGGGTCACACGACCTCTTTAACAATGGCAAAATTAGATCTAATAAAGCCAAGTATAAGTGGAACAAGGTCACCCACGGATATCAGCTAGTGACAAGTAAGTCCAAGTGGAGGCAATGGTGATGGGGGTAAAAGAGTTCCAGCACTCACTTTCGGGCTCAGTGGTGAATGATTTATAGTTTGGCTGGGCTAGACTAGGAGGACCTGTCACAACACTATAGGGCTAAGGTGTCACTGACCTTGAAGTGATTGCCGCACATATCGTATTTTTCCACCGCGCACAGGAGGAAGGTGTGTGTGTGTGTGTGTGTGTGTGTGTGTGTGTGTGTGTGTGTGTGTTAGAGAATATTTCCCTCAAGCTTCTGAATACCACGTTGCCTAAGTAATTCTCGCTAAGAAAACAAATTCTCTGTTTTGTTATTGTCAATGTTGTTACATGTTAGATGCCACTACGTCGACAATTGCCTACGCTCCCGATGACCGTTTCAATTCAAAGCCGCACCCAGTGTATGCAACTCGTGACCGTGGTTCAAAGCCACATTAAACATACGCAACTGACGACCGTATTCAAGCCACATTAAACGTACGCAACTGACGACCGTATTCAAGCCACATTAAACGTACGTAATATTTAGTATACGCATCTGACGACTCTATTCAAAGCCACATTAAATGCTTGCAACTGATAGCTGTCTTTTATCAAAGACACAGAAAAGGCTTTTGCACGATCATGTGATGACTATTGTAAACCACATTTTATGTAGGCGATGGATGCTCGCCATTAATTCTAAGCCAAACTGACTGTGCACAGCTGATGACAAATAAATTTGTACATCAGTCTTCTATGACAAATAAATTTTTACATCAGTCTTCTATGACAAATAAATTTGTACATCAGTCTTCTATGACAAATAAATTTTTACATCAGTCTTCTATGACAAATAAATTTGTACATCAGTCTTCTATGACAAATAAATTTTTACATCAGTCTTCTATGACAAATAAATTTGTACATCAGTCTTCTATGACAAATTAATTTGTACATCGATCTTCTATGATAAATAAATTTGTACATCAATCTTCAGAGAAAAGATAGTCTGCATGGTTTTCAAATATATTCCCTGGAAGTATAGAACTATTAAAATATATCATTGTTCTTTTAATAAAGTAATTGTATCGATCTTATTCTGTTTCTCTCATAATCTTTCCGACAATGTGCTCTCTCAGAGTATTACAACGCAGTTGACGAGTTTTGATACACAGTACTTGTGTGCGATCGTTACAACGTAGACACATTTGCACACACACACACACACACACACACACACACACACACATTATTTCGATCATAAACTAAACAAACTGTCTTCACTGACCTACATACCTATACATTCGGTCTTGTTCAAACATCTTACACAGCCATAAAATTTGTTTTCTTGGCCTAGCCTCTTTCTTTGTATTCAGCAGAATTTCAAACAAATGCGGTAAACCTGTAAAATAAAATTTAAATGCATTAATTACTTTATCATGAACTACATTTTATTGATTTATGCGCTGTCCGGCAATTTACTTCTTGTGCCCCGAATGGTCCTCATTGTCTAAATAGAGGCTGGCTAGAATGAAGAGCGTGGGTACTTGTTTCTGAAAATTAAGTGTAAGGTAAATATTAGGACAAGAAATGGCGTCGTAACACGGCAACGACACTAGCCTTTGACAACCTTGTGTGTATGTGTGTGTGTGTTTGTGAGAGAGAGAGCATTTTACCGGTCAAGAAATAAAACAAAAGATGAAAATGTAGGTCGGACTTTTGTAAAAATGTGACCAGGAAGCTATCTCATGAACAGGACATGTACATGACCTCATAGCCAGGTTATTCTTCCACAGAAACCAGACTTCACTCTGTACACTTGACACAGCCCGGAATTATTATACATTAGCAGTTACTTGTTCTAATTTCTACAAGTCAGAAATGGCTGGGAGGGATGGAGGAGATAATACATGTGAACGAAGATGAGATCGATATTCACACACATGTATATATTTGTGTGTGTGTGTGTGTGTGTGTGTGTGTGTGTGTGTGTGTGTGTGTGTGTGTGCGTGTGTGTGTGTGAGTGTGAAAGTATTATTCAAAGAATATTTTGAGCTCATGAGTTGTTTCTTGATGGATATTGGAAAAAAACTATTTAAAGAGAATATTGTATTCATATGAAATATATACAGGTTGAATTTGAAAGTGTTATTTAAAGAAAAGTTTGTAAGTTCATGAGATGTATACTGGTGTGTATTTGTAAATGGTGTTCAAAGAAAGTATTGTGAACTCACCCAATGTATGAATATGAAAATGTTGTTCAAATAAAGTATTGTGAACTCGTCATCTTAGAATCTTAGAAGATTCAAAATAAAATTATAACTGGGGAAAAAAGAGATGAAAGGAATCAACGAAGAAGAAGAACAACAACAACAAGAAGGTACGAGAGAGAGAATCGCATCACGATATTCTGTCAAAACAATATGACAACTTATACCCTAGTGACCGACTTTCATCTCATTCTTATAAGAGACGGCTGTTGATTGGCCCATATATTCCGGACGTTCCAATGCGAAGTTCGGTCTTCATAAACAGTTTATTATTTTTTTTAAAAAAGTAATCTGAATTTGACTGCCTAAACACACCAAAGAACAAAGAAAACAAACAAAAAATCCCCAAGAAGTACAAAATGACGAAACAGAGAGAAAGAAGAGACGAAAGTAATCTAAACCATGCTCCACAAAGTGAAATGGAATTATTTTCATGAAATCTTCTAAATGAGTGCTCTATGGGAGATAACCTCGGTGCCTTTTCAAAGCACAACTAAGATAGCATTGTTTACTAAATATACAACTAAAGTATGCTTAATTTCTTTTCACTAGTAGAAGAGCAATATCTCTATAATTTATTTGATGGCGATATATAAACTGTCTTGGCTAGTGCGGACGATAATCAAGCCAATTATGAATTCAACGTATTAGCACGGTGATGAGAAAGGGCGATAATTCATGTTTATATAAGTATAATAACTGCATTTCAGGCACACAATGCAGGTACTTAAGGGACAAAATTAAAAAAGTCCATTAAAATAATTAACTCACATATGGAAATCAAAGGCCCATGTGGTGGTGGTGGGGGTAATGCATGTATGGTCAAGTACAATAACAGTGAGGGCCCGTAATGCAAATTCGGTAATTATAAACTTCTTGTTCAGGGGAGATAATATAGGAAGAGACAAGTATGCAGATACTGTAACAATCTATAACGTCTTGTTCAGGGAAGATAATATGAGAAAATACAAGTATGCAGATACGGTAACAATCTATAACAGTTGAGGGGAGATAATATAATTAGAGATATGCATGCAGATACGGGAGAAAATATAATTTCTTTTTTTGAGTGAAAAAGAGATACGAAGAGACAAGTGTGCAAATGCGGGAAAAGAAATTATGACTTCTTGTTGAGTTGGGATATAATATAGACGTAGATAAGCTTGAAGATGTGGAGAAATCTCTTGCAGATAAATGAATATATAAACTTATGTATGCAGATTAAGGTAAAACAAACTCTTTCTGAAGGGGTAACACGTATAGACAAGCATACTTATACAGAAAACACATTGCCTTCTCGGGATGGTGGATAATATATTATAATAATTATATGTGGACAAATATAAGCTGGAATAATTTGAATACAACACAAACATGTAGGGTACTTCACCGAAAATGTGAAACAAAGTACAAGAGCAGTCGGAAATTTGACATTTTTAAATACTGGTAGTGATTCCATTATCTTCACCCTCTCGGAGCTTGAGTGGACCTTTTGTCTTCGGCCCTGGATAGCTCTCGAAGGACTTGTTTCTTTTCATTTCCCCTATCTTAAATAAATATGTCAAAGTTGGTGATAATTGTAAATCCACTTGGTTTGTGTGGTTCTGCAAATTTGTTACTGAGAAAGTACATTCGCTTTGAGCGGTTCGTTAAAATTTCGTCAATTTTAGAATCTTAAAAAAAGAATGGACACTTAGAAAGTAAGATGGGAACATCAAATAGATTTGTAAAGGAGACGATCAGATGAATTAGAATTGTCGCTTCCGTCAGCAGACGACATTCTTTTTCCAAGTTTGACTCGCATGTATTTGCAGCAGACGACATCTCACCAGCAGTTAACGCTTTATAAGTGCCTTTCTTTCATTACGACGATATAACTCTGGAACTGAGTTCAACGGTAGATTTTTCAGTAGAACTAAAAGTACCGACACAAACACTCTGCAGAGGACTTTTCAGTTGCAAAGCAGACAATCACTTGAGGTCGGGATCCGATGACATTCAATAAACAGCGAAGAATACATAACATTGACGGTCACAAATTTTGATTGGAAAATGTTCAAAATAAGATTGATTTACTGCCCCGTTTAATTTTCTACACTCGTTCGCACATCCTGCGCTGTACAGTGCGTTCCATTGCTCCTAACCATGCATGGTTTAGAGCTTAGAAAACAAAATTAAATGCCGGTGCTTTGATGCAAAATTTATCATGTTAGCAGTGAAAACCGGAAGTTGATCACAAAGATATATTTTTTTTATAACAGTTATGGCAGCATGTCTGCTGTTTGACCTGTTTAGGAAAGTGGTGGATACTTTGAGGTCCTGTCCACACCAGATGGACTGCTCATTTTCAAAGCCCCTAAAAGGGGACGGAGTAGCATATAAGATATTTTCGCTCTCTGATATATCCACACATATCCTCCACCTGAAAGCATATGCACAACAGCCTGTAAAACTGACAGCGAAGAAAATCGTCCTCCATCTTGTAAGATCAACCGCTGACAAGAGATAAACAGATACGCTGTTCGTGGTTAAACAAGCTAACTAATTCTTATAGCCGGTTTTTAAAATGATTTTAAATCTAGACAACAAGTCACAGTGATATTATACACCCTTTACTTAAAGAAACCAGGGGAGATAAGCGACACGTAGACAGTACATGAGTCTGCACTAGGACCGAGGAGAAGAAATTTGATTTTCGAGCACCAAAGCGTGAATAGATAAAGAAAGATGTGTGTATAATATCTCCTGTGATAAAATTCCTTTTGCAACAGCAAACCCGTATTTACCGAGTAAATATACTCTTCACTCCTGCATTAGGTACAAATATATATATATATATGTAAGAATTATATTTTACATTCTCCGACACTCCAACTTATAGGCTTGGTCAGGTTTTACCTTTGAAAAGTGTTTGCAAATTCTCACATCTGTGCTTTAATCTCACCAGGTGTAGCTATATGTTTCAAAATGGATTCCAAAAACAGACACATCTTATGTATATAAATAAAATTAAGATGTCAACCCAAACATATGTCGTAAAATACTTAAAATAGAGACCGCATTTAAACGCATATCCCCATTAATAAGGCGCTCTCCAGTGGAGAAGAAATTATTGTAAATCGTTCTGTGGGCAATCGTCCCATTAATACGGTGCTCTCCAATGGAGAAGAAATTATTGTAAATCGTTCTGTGGGCAATCGTCCCATTAATACGGTGCTCTCCAGTGGAGAAGAACTTATTGTAAATCGTTCTGTGGGCAATCGTCCCATTAATACATATCCGTACACTTCTTATGTAGATTCGCCTATTGATGGAATGTAGAACCAGGTTAACCAGCCACCGAATGGTACTCAAGAGTTTAGTCCCCTTGAAGGCATGTATAATATCATAAAAATAAATTGAAAAATGGCGTGCAGAAAGAAAACTAAAATTAAAATGCGACATTTACAATAAATATATTTTAATCTTTCTTTGGGGAGCAGCGATATAGCTTGTCACACAAGAGGTATGGAGATTTAAATTTAGATTTAAAACTACTGACACTTACCTGAAGAATTTGTGCTCAACTAGTAGCTATCCAAACAAACAATAACAAGAAAGTGATAATTTTCTAAAAAGTAATGTTCTTTACAACTTCGTAAATACTACTACTATCACTATGGCTATTACTACTGCTATACTGCTTCTACTACCACTACTATACTACTACTACTACTGCTACTATACTATTGCTACTACTATCTATGCTTATATAGGAGTCAAAATAATTCTCATTTACCGTATTATTAATCATTGTATTATTTACAGAGAGTGAATAACTAACATTATTTATTATGGTATTAAATACTAAGTATAATATCTGTTTGTCTGTTGTATCATATGTGAACGTTGATTAGTCTTGTTTATAGGTAATATTCTAATGTAACGAGCAGTCTTGATACACTATTTCACTACTTATTAAAATTAACATTTTGTTCAAAAGACTCTCTGTTCACAGTGTTTAGGTGTGAATGGATGTGACTGGGAGCCGGCTACCAGTCCATAAGACCATTCACGTTAATTTGTGTCGTGGTTCGTTGCTCAGCAGTGGGGTACAAGAACAGTGCACTACCCCATTCTTACACAAACAGCTAGATTCTGAACTGAATTCATATGTACGCTAGATGTATTATAATTTAAATGCCCAAGCATACTTGCGATGACATAATAATATTTATATAACCGTCTTAAGACTTACTTTTTTTTATTGAATGTAGCGATGACTTGAATAATTTACTATTCTAAATCAATGAAATCACTACGTGTCAGTGTTTTCGGGAATATAGAAAGACAGGGTGAAAAAGCAATTACAGCACAAGCTGAGTATTCCTTGATTCACTGCTCAGCTACCGATGGCTTGTGATACCTATCGTCCACCAGTCATTGTCCACCGGTCATTATACACCAGCATGTTCAAAGACTCAGAAATCTACAAGAAATGTTCAAAGACTCAGAAATCTACAAGAAAGGTTAAAAGGCTCAGAAATCTACAAGAAAGGTTAAAAGGCTCAGAAAACTACAAGAAAGGTTAAAAGGCTCAGAAAACTACAAGAACGGTTAAAATTGTCAGAAAACTGCAAAGAAGGTTAGAGAACTCGAATAGTGTCACGAGTCAAGAACGTCAAGCACAATGACCAAAAGTAGTCACCACTATACCAGTCACTACTTTTGATTGGCCAGGTATACACTATCCGCTTCTTGCTTGGTCGCTCAGCCGTGTATATTCCCCCACCCCATTTGATCTCACCCCACCTCTCTGTACTGATTACACCCCGAAATGACCTTTTATTGTCAAACAGATTCGGTAAGATCTGGCGACGACCTTTAGCAATTCACTCGAAGCGAAGTGCCGTCGCCGAATAGATAGGCTTCAATGTAAAAGAGACATTTTCTTTTTATCTCCAGTTTGCGGTGAAATAAATCATATTTTCAGTCACAGATACTCATACCTGCTATTGTTCAGTGGGTTCTTTTTTTGACTTCTTCCGTATTTTTTTTTCTTAATTGGAACTTTCTGGGGAACCGTATTCTTCCATCGGTAATAGTTCAAAGCGGTCGGAGTTCATACACCGTAAACTGTTATGTTCTCGTCACCGTAACTCAGTTACAAGAAAGAAGATTGCATATAAACTAATTTATAAAGTGTGACTTTCGATGAATGCCATGCTTGAATGAACATAGCAGCTCCGAAGGTCACTGCTCTTTTAGTTATTGAAATAAAGTGCTGCTTGTGTACAACAACTAGTGGGGGTGTCATTGCAGGGTATGTCGTCACAAGAGGACTGAAAAAACAAAAGAGAGTATTCAGCACCCGTTAATCTTTTGACGCCGTTGAATATATCAGGTTCCGGTGAAGTGTAGTGCTTGGGATAACAGATCGACCCATTTATTTCGCCGTCATTAATAATCATTAAAAAAAATACTATCTGAATGAATGATATGGGCAAAGAAATAAGATAGCTAGATGAATGAATGGATGGATGGACAGATAGATAAATATTTCTACTCTGCAATAGTAGTAGAGGTAGTACTTTCTGTTTTCATCATCATCAACATCCTTTTCCTCCTCTTCATCATCATCGTCAATATCATCATGCCTCAGTTATTTTGAAAAAACGTGTACATAATTATCTCCATCGACTCACGTTCTCTCTAATTTATCTCTCCACTTTTGGGGCTCTTGTCATTTTAAATTTACTAATATACTTTATAATGTTAGGATTTACAATGTTGATTTATTTAATTCCTTTGTTTTTTCAAGCTAAGGACTAGTTATCAGTATTGCCATTACGTTATGCAAATTTAACACGACTTTTATATGCACTATCATATGCCTATTTTTATTTTTTAATTGTTATTGTTTAGCATATTATTTTTTAAAAATCCCTCCAGTACAACTTCCTTGTGCAATATATATATATAATTTTTAAATAATTTATTCCGTCTTTCTTACAAATTCATACGTTCTTTTTATACCCGTATTCTGTTGTTTGCAAGGGGTAAGAAAAGGGTGTTAACCCATCTATGTCATCTCCTGCTGCGTCTCTCTCCTCCAATATCTAACTGCGTTCTAGGGCATTACATGCACACAAATATATAGATACACATTTATATATTTAATTATAACTGTCACCTTGGTATGCGTTGTCACTTGCAGAACAGGTTTGTGAAGCCGCCCAGCGCTCGGTCGTTTGGAGCTGCTTTTAGCGTTAAGTCAACTCGCTGGTTTGTGCAGTTTACGTGCACCGGCAGGCTGTCGTCGTCGTCAGTGAAGTACAGATCGATTGGTTGAATAGTTTGGTTATTGGAGTGAGTGAGCGAGTGAGTGAGTGAGTGAGTGAGTGAATGAGTGAGTGAGTGAGTGAGTGATGATATTTAGGTAGTGCGGAAAACAAATCAAATTAATTCTGGTTTCTACATTTTGAAACATTATTACCAATGGATTTTTTAAAAATAATACTTGTCAGGAAACACTATTTAACATTGCCACTAAAAATGTCATGCAATATTCCCACCCCTTCACACACACACCACTACCTCAACACCATAGCATATGCCTGGTAGGGAAAAAGGTGAGGTGGGTGGTGGTGGTGGAGAAAAAGCGAATAAGATAAATAATTTCAGGCAGATATTCGAAGAACTTGACGAACGAATAAATTGATAGAAGCAGACTACAATCGTTTGACAATCCAAACTACATGACTGATTATCGATCCAATACTTGAACAACAGTCCCATTCATCAACCTCTCTCTCCATCCCATAACTCACCCCTATTTGAAGCAAATAATATTGAAGTTGGGGTCTCTTTAACAGTGTTGTGTGTTGTGACTTGTTATACGCGATGCATATTACACTGGCATTGCATTTTTATTTTTAAAGACTAAGACAACAATTATATGGTTCTTCTTTTAGAGAGTTTCTTTGCTGAGTTGTTTCTATCATTTTGTTTTACTCCTGTGTTTCGGAATTGTCTTAATTTATCGATTGCAAAGATCCATCATTTCAAATCATCAAGCTTACATCTTCTACTTGTATTATAGTTAAACGATTAGATAAATTAATATAATTATTTCTTAAGTTTTAGAAATCATTTAAGATCACGAGGTACCGCTTCAGAACACACCTAGTACCACACGCTGAAGACTGGAAACTCTCAAACACTTGACTGGGACCCGTAGTAGGAAGAGAAATTCCCGCCCACCTCTATAGCCTTCTTCTGCCACAGGCACTACAAACGCAAAGCTACGTCTGGCTACTGGTGGGGGGAAGAGACGTACAGGGTAATACGTGCTTGCAACCACGGAACTCACATGGGCTATTTTCTTTGCTTCATTGTAAGCGCTGGTTGGTTCCACCCAACCCCCACCCCCACCTCGTCATAGATCGTAAGTTGTGGTTTTCTTTCTTTTTTTAAAAATAGAGTGTGTGTGTTGCGCGTGTTGGACCACTTCATACTTCAGTTTCCTGCTTCATTTGCTTCTTATACTTCATAGGACTATACTTCAAGTCTCCGCCTGAGGTCGCGCAAAGGAAAGAAATAATGGTTCGCCTCTGGCAGGATTGCTCTGATTATTCATTCTGAAGCAAGTGACATACCCTGTGAACCCAGTGATTCAGGTACCCATCGTTTTTTTTTGTTTTTTGTTCTGTCTCTTAAGACTTCAAAGAAAATAATTTTAAGTTCGTACATTATGGCTGACTGTTTAATTGAATGTTCGCTTCATGTAAGTCAATTTGACATATTAAAAGAATCATGTGCATGTGTATGTGTGGGTGTGTTAGTGTGCTTTCTGATACTTGCTTGTAAACACGTATCCATGCTTGCTCGGGGTGTTACACAAACTAATCCTACGTAGGTTCGAGTAGTGTAAGTACTCGCGTGATGCAGTGAACATTTGAAAGTAGAGCGATTTGACTTTCAGTTGTACGTATGAAACAAGCAAGCAAACAAACAAGCAAACAAAACCTTCCGTGACAAACATAAAGTACGTTTGGCGAAACAGTGTTCAAATTCGAGATAAGTTTCTTTGATTTAAGCAGGTGTGCAATTCGAAATTGAGTTTGCACGGTTGACTGCTGCCATCCTATTGATGTATTTAAAGAAACGAATATAAGAGTTCACTTCCTTATTGGTCAGAACTAAACAGGTGAGACCAACCGCTACAATTTTTGTTTCTCAAATCTGTCAGTATTGGTATATCGCTCCATTACATGTACACTTCAGGCACATCGATTTACCTGGTCGGCGAGTAAGTTGCGGTGGAGTTCGCGGTGTCCTTCATTGTGGCAGAAGCCAGGCAGGTGTACAATAGCAACATCACAGCAACAGTCACAACAATAAACGTGAACACCAAGCGGCAACAGCAATCAACCTTTCAAATGCTCACGTACCTGTCTAGCCATCCATCCACCCGTCCATCTCAGAGATCCTTTCGTTATGAGTCTGAAGCAGGGAACATGTTTAGTAATCGAGATACATTGCTGGTGAACAAGTAATAGAGTAACATACAAAATTAGTTCGCCATTTTAATTGTTTAACACTCCAGAACAAAGCAAATGAATCAGATTGTTTACATGATTACCGCCACATATGTTTATTCATAAAACAATGATAGCACCTTAATTTCAAGCCCAACAGCATGTCGAGTGCATGCGATTGTAATTTCGCATACAATCACTATGGCAAGAAGGCTGTCTAATGTAGCATCAGTCGATTTAAGTGATCAATAATATCTCTTAATACTCTAATGACTGCGTTTTAGCTCGTCTATGGGCAGTGCAGCACAAATATTGCCGAAACGTTACTTCTGTCTTGTGAATTTGGTAGTGGTATGATTCCAGCGTTACTATTGTCCCCTTTCGGTGAAGGAAATCCATCCATCCATCTATCCAACCGACTATCTATCTATTCTATCTATCTATCTGTCTGTCTGTCTGTTTGTCTGTCTATCAATCTATTGTGTGTGTGCGTTTATGCTAATCGGGTTTAAAATGTTCTGATTTCCAGGTGATTAGTTACTTAGCAAAATTGCTCTATGTACAAGATGTCATATATATATATATATATGTGTGTGTGTGTGTGTGTGTGTACATAGAGACGCACTACTGTCAGAGTTACACAAAACCATGTCAGTTGAAACATATGAGCACAATACTGCCAATAACAAAAACATGGATACAACACTGTCACTGATGCACAAGATCACAACCATGTCAGTGACACACGTGAGCACAATACTGTTAAAGACAAAACATGGATACAGCACTGTCAGTGATACACAAGGACGAAGTATTATCCAAGAGATATATGAGCGTGCATAATCACTTAAACAAATTCAGCAATATTTCAAATATTAAACATCGCTTCCCTTATCCATCGCTTCCCTCACTCAACTCACTCACTCACTCACTCACTCACTCACTCACTCACTCACTCACTCGCTCGCTCGCTCGCTCGATCAATCAATCGCATTTATTACACACAAATTAACGCATGGATACTAATATTTTGATGTTTGACCCACAGACATAAGATATATGCTCATTGTTAGAAATAAAACAAATGAAGATAAAATATATATATATATACAGACACTTATCCAAGGAATAGGCAAACAACTTGTACACTGATGCATGTACCACAAAACACTCATCATTGTGTACACGTTTATACTGAAACACAGACATCCAAAGTAGTCAAATTCTAACCGTGGGACACTTTTGTCGCTTATTTTTAGACATTCTGTGATTAGATATGATTTATTTATCAATCGATTCTAGAAAGGTTTGCATACACAAGACACCAAGTAGAGACATTGGAAAGAAAATTAAAAATTTAAAGTTAAAGGATAGAAGAACAAGAACGCCAATAGCCAGAATAAGTGACAGCATTGTTTCTCAACTTAAAACGTATCCTCTTAAAATTACATTTGAATGGCATTCATCTTGAATGTACTAAAAATTTGGGTTACATGTTAATTACGTGTAAATACATACACAAACTCACCAACAAACTAGCAAGCATACAAAACGATAGTAGCTGAGTGTCATGAAACTGTTGCGTTATTTTGTATACATTCAAGGTAGACAAGTCGTCTCTAACCGAGACAGGGGAGATAAGAGATTGGGACCAGGAACTCGTAACTCGATAATGAAACGCAAGTTTACTATTACGATTAATATGACTGAATGACGACATCTCTAGATGGGATGTGAAGCCTTTTTAAAATATATAATTTTATGTCATCCTAATGCTAACGAGCTGGATGGTTTACTGACGCCATTACTGGTGGACTTCGATTGGTTCATTTGGGCATAACGACACTCGCTGACCTCGTGCACGGGTGTTTGTGCATGTTTGATAAAACTAACTGAAAAAGATCTTTGGATGAGGAGAGATAGTTAGGAAATTCGCCTTAAGCCTGTTTGACCTAGGTTGTAGTACCCCACACTTTACACAACAAGTCGGTTCTGTTTTCTGTCACCTCGTGCCAAGCACTACTGAGTCCAAGCCCCTTGCCGTCTCCAAATAAAGTGTCAAAAATACCTCCATCTTGGTTGGTCCGCGAATGACTTTTGGTCACGTGACTTGTATAGAATTTTCCATCCGTCTTCGGAGCCCTTTAAAATATTACTGCCAGTCATGACTCTGCACTTATTTTGTCAAATTAAGTTATTTAATTCGTTCCTAGTTTTGACTTTCATTATTTCTGTCTGACGATGACACTACATGTAGTCTGCTATTCTTACAGTTTTATAAATTTTGTTTTATTTGGTCATTTCAACATAAAAAGGTGAAAAGGAGGAAGTACTAGGGAAAGGAAAATAAATAGAAGATAAAATAAGAGAAAACTATTCCTTTGAAAGTAACTTAATTCGAAGCCCTTCTAATCATTAATCCAAGTTTAATCATTTTTATTCTCCATTCTTTCTTACAATCATTCTCAGCTCACAATTCCTGCAATTTTATATATTAGCCTGATACATCCATGAAACATAATAAATACAGAATGATCAATTGTGAATATGTTTAATCTAGAAACAATGTAATGTGTTTAACATATCACATAAAAGTATCATAATTCACAAATGTAGTAATAATAGTTTTTTCACATAATGCATCTTACATTAAATTACAAATATAATTATATCAATAGCAAAGTGTACGAACTATTTCTAAGTCCATTCTCTCTAAATCAATCAGTTAACTCACCATTAAGCTAACAATCGCCTTTTCATGACCGGACTTGAGTTACGTCAAAATCAAAGTGATTAGAATATAGAACTTTTTTCAACAGGTAAATGTCGGTCTCTACCCTTTGGCTAATTCATTATTTGTAAACCTTAAACTATTGGATAGCAAAAATTACTCAGCCACTCTTGTTTGGATTGCATCAGCAAGTTCTAGCATACTCTTTACCTGAGTTGTTATTTTAACTCTTGATAATTACAGAAATATCGTCATGAGCAGTACCCGAAATTCATGTCACATTGACATTTAACGAACTATAATATAGGAATTAAATTTAAAAATAGGGACAAGCAAATTTACTCCGCCACACAGTCCAATACCATATTTATATATATCTACTAGACTCTTAACCTCTTCAATATTGATGCCAATATGAGTCGATGTTTTAATACTATGACTGCTCTGGGTCAACAAGAAAAGGGTTAATGTGAGTGCAAATCTCCAGCTCGCACAACCCCACGCCGTGACAGCTAGAGCAGATACGTCTTCCATAGTCTGACAGATTAGAACACAGACCCACGAAGACCAAGTTTTTACTGTTTTCAGGCTTCCGCGGTTTTAATTAGTTTTTTTTTTGCCCCGCAGAGAATACACGCACTCGGATTTACGATTAAGATAAAGAGAACGTTACACACTAAATATCTGTTTCTGTAAACCGCAAGAATCACGAACTCTTCTGAAGACACGTGACTTGATGTGTCCTGATATGACCAGATCTCGCTTGTTTAAGTAACGACGAACCGATATTTATATTGTCCTGAGATGTCTGCAGTTAAAGGATGCTCGCTCTTTTCACGAACCGATATTTATATTGTCCAGAGATGTCTGCAGTTAAAGGATGCTCGGTTGAAATATTCGAACATTCGGCAAATGCGATCGTGCAGTTAACAGGTGGGGAGTCGTGCTAGCACAGCAAGCACTAGCACTAGCACAGCAATAATAAGATAGATAGATAGGTAGATAGATAAACAGACAAATAGATAGATAGACTGACAGACATATAGACAGACAGACAGATAGATAAACAAACAGATAGATAGATAGATAGATAGATAGATAGATAGATAGATAGATCATTGGTAGATAATGACAATGGCAATGACGATGACTAAAGAAGTGAGAATATTTTATGAAACGAAAGGCTCTGATGTCAAGTATACCATCCAGTCAGCGTAATGCGAACGTACGTAATATGAGAATAATTGTGCAATACTTCTCACAGCACTGCGTGCCTTGTACAGTTGTAACGCACGTAATGTAGCCTGTATAGAGAGACACTTTTTCTAAGCGAAACAATACACTTATAACTGCCGTATAGGACCGAATTGCACGTAATTACACAAGACAAGAGAGGCAACCTGACCATGAACTTTATATCCAGAGACTTTGCGCAGCGTCAGCAACTATTTTGAGACGACAATGAGTTGTTGCTGATTGGTTGCATCTTTAGGAGACGCATACAGCCATTTATACTTGTGCAAGCAATTGTCTCCCTTGACCGTTTATTAAAGGACAAAATCGTGAATCAATTAGATAATAATATTTCTTGGAGTTTGAGCTTGGTAACCAAATGGTGGCAGACAATATGAACATGACTGTAGTTTGAGCGTGGTTAGCCAAATGGTGATACGACAATATGAACATGACTGTAGTTTGAGCGTGGTTAGCCAAATGGTGGTAAGACAATATGAACATGACTGTAGTTTGAGCGTGGTTAGCCAAATGGTGGTAAGACAATATGAACATGATTGTAGTTTGAGCGTGGTTAGCCAAATGGTGATACGACAATATGAACATGACTGTAGTTTGAGCTTGGTAACCAAATGGTGGTAAGACAATATGAACATGACTGTAGTTTGAGCTTGGTTAGCCAAATGGTGGTGAGACAATATGAACATATTTGTCGTTTGAGCTTGGTTAGCCAAATGGTGGTAAGACAATATGAACATATTTGTAGTTTGAGCTTGGTTAGCCAAATGGTGGTAAGACAATATGAACATATTTGTCGTTTGAGCTTGGTTAGCCAAATGGTGGTGAGACAATATGAACATGTTTGTAGTTTGAGCTTGGTTAGCCAAATGGTGGTAAGACAGTATAAATATGTCTGCAGTTTATTTTTCCTTTGCTGTCGCTCTCTCCCAAAGCGATGCATCTTCAGAGGAAACGGCAAGCCCATGTTGGGTGACGTAGTGTGACATCTTGAAGCTGTATGACATGCGAGTGAAGGCACGTCACAATCTGTTCCCCTCGAGTTTGTTAAAAGATGCCATTTATTCTACTTGCACCGAAACACTTCGGAATGCACATTAGTAATACGTGCGTTATCTGATATCTAGAGTGCTCTACCCACGACAGCCTGCCGGGGATACATAAATTCCGCCACAGTGCTGCCGATGGGTCGGTTCGTCCGGTGTGCCTTGAGTCGATGCACAGGTGTGTCGTTGTATACCGGTTCTAGATGTGTCTTTTGCGCGGGCGTATCTATATTCTGATGTATAGGTATGTGAGTGAATACACAGGTGTCTCGGTATGTCGGTGATATGCTAGTGGCTTAGTCCACAAGCTGACGCTTCACACTATATGGCTGTAAGGTTATCTGTGTGTAAGGTTATCCAAGTAGAGAAGTAAGGTTATCCATATGTGGATATTTCCCAGCCTGCACTGGATGCGATCGCACCCGTTCAATGATTGCATGTAGGTCGCGAACGCGCGACACTGGTGCCTGAACTTTGCTTGATACAAAACGCGCGACACTGGTGCCTGAAATTTGCTTGATACAAAACACGCTTTGAGGGTAATTCGATATGTTCTTGAGTAAGGATTCAGGGCTTTGTCAGAGCATGTAAAACAGGTTCCTGCATTGTGTTATACTGGATCGGCGAAGAATGTTCATCTTTACAAATCACAAATCTCTGTGCAAGTATTTTAAACCCTGACATTTTTTTTTTAAAAGAGAAAAAATATTATGTTACATTCCTTTCAGACAACGAAACAATCATTTAAATTTATTTGTATTTATATTTTAACGTCGACATTCCAAGCATAGACAAATAGGCAAATGATATCCAGCTTAAATGTCCGATCCGTGTTTTTAGTATTTCTTTCTTCTTTCTTTCTTTGTTCCAAGCCTGCTTTGACATCTGTGGTGAGTCACTAGAGCGTTATCTAGGCGACTGAGGCAGTAGAAATAAATGCGTATACGGTTACGGTTTGAGGCTTTCTTTGCCGCCCGGATTAGAAGTAACTCAACACGGATAATAAGTCGTACCCAGTAGCCCCCCCCCCTCCCCCCAAAAAAAGTTTTTCACGGCCATTCGAAAAGTGGACGCGCACAATTCAATCAATAACGTGGGTTATTAGCTTTTCGAATAGACAGAATTCCACCCACTCAGTCAAATTAGGGGGGGGGGGCGCTTCTAGCCGAGGTCGATTTCGCGCTGGGAGGGGCAGTCCCACCTGCCCTTCCCCTCAACTAAATACGGCTGTCGGCTTTACTGGAGAAGCAATCAGAATGGCATGCATGGAGACCTGGGTGGTCGTGAGGCGTAGGCACTGCTGTTGCGTGTGGAGTGAGAGAAGCTTGAGTTTCTCTGACGCAAACATACACCCACTCGAGCTGCAGCCAATTGTAAAGCGCTTAGACTCAGAGACTTTCATCAATATGAATTGCTAATGAAAATCTCCAGTAAAAAATATGTGTTGTTATATTAAGGGACAAAAATATACCTTCCCATATTTCTCTCGTCTTGCCTTGTCTCTTCCCTCCGCCCCCCCCCCCACTTCTTTAGAGCTCACCAATTCTTACATCGAAAAACAATCCAGTCAATTTCTTTTGCCTCTGTCGTCCTTCACCTAGTTCTAAAAATAAATTGATTTTCTGTTTCTGGAACAGTTTCCTGCTTTTCTCTAATTCCGTAACGTCACCAGTGGCGGTTGGAGATTTTAACTTTCACTCATTCCCTTCATGTGTGATAAACATCTTAGAAAATCTTCACATTTTAAATTCAAAACAGTCTGTTTAAAAGTCAAAGCACAGTCATGGCCACAAATTTAGACTGCACTGTGTACATATATGGCGATGGTATTCTGATTTCCTTTATTGTTTCTCATGAATTTACCGCAGACCACTTTATTGTTTCTCATGAATTTACCGCAGACCACTTAGAAATCAAACGTCACCTTGAATTGTTTGTTCCAGATCCCCTATCAGTTCACAGTTCCAAACTTAATGTCAGTCCACTTCGCTGACCGAAATTAACCAGTGACATTAGCTTACAGTTGATCATATTAGCCCACAATTAACCAATGACTTTAACTTAAAATTAACCAATAACATTAGCTTTTACATTTAGCCCATGATATTAACCAATGACATTAGCTCACAATTAATCAATGACATTAGCCCATAATTAACCAATAACAGCTCACAATTAACCAATGACAGTAGCTTACATTTAGTCCATGATATTAGCTCTTAATTAACCAATGACATTAGCTCACAATTATCCAAAGACATTAGCTCATACTTAGCCCATGATATTAGCTCTTAATTAACCAATGACATTAGCTTATAATTAACCAATGACATTAGCTTACAATTAATCGATGATATTAGCCCACAATTAACCATTTACATTAGCTTACAATTAAACAAGGACATTAGCTTACATTTAGCCCATGGTATTAGCTCTTAATTAACCAATGACAGCTTACATTTAGCCCATGACATTAGCTCTTAATTAACCAATGATATTAGCTCACAATTAACCAATGACATTAGCCCACAATTAACCAATAACATTAGCTTACATTTAGCCCATGATATTAGTTCTTAATTAACCAATGACATTAGCCCACAATTAACAGTTATGCAAATTCCCACTGCTGAGCAATCACGTGTGTGCCTGTATCCTCTACTTCACACAAGACCCCCCTCTCCCCAAAAACCATGAGCTAACTTACAGTGTAGGAATGTCCCTCCTGGTATAGCCGTGTGATTGCACAGAGCCCAGAAAATATGCTGTAAAACTAAATAGCAGTGGATAACTTCAGGTTTAACCATCCGTAAGTACATTCATTAATTTGTCATTTAAAAAAAAATGTTACAAATATTGTTCTTTCAACATTATCCACCTTTTACAGTACAAAAATAATAAATATTCCAGTTGTTTTGCAACAGAGGTACATTAAGAGAAAGAAATCAATTTTCACCGATTCCTATTACAATTTCCGCAGACATTTCAAATCGCACGGTGTGAAAACAATTAGATATCAAAATAACAATATCCCATTTCCCAACTTACCCCTCCATTCGTCCATGATACACGGTTTCAAAACTACTTTTCACGTTTCATCCAAATGAAGATTTTCAAGGAACAATTGTGAAGAAGTGCGCCCAGGAGTCAAGCACTCTTGACCCTATTTCTGTCTGTTTGGATGTGGCATTACCTGCTTTGGAGGATGTCATAAATACTTCTACTTGCATTCTCTCATCACTTTTTAAAAAGCTATCGATGACGGGCCCTTGGGGGAAAAAGCAACCCTTGACCCGAATGACTTGAAAAAGTAACGCTTGTGTCTCTAATCTATCATTTATGTCAACATTCATGGAAAAACGTTGCTTGTCTCACTTAGTATGTCATTTAGAGAACCATTATCTTTACAGCGATTTTCAGTGAGATTATGACTCCCTACCAGAGCCCCGATACTGCCCTTTGAAAAGTCGTTATTAATGATTTCTTTCTACTTTAAATGAAGGAAATATTTCGGTACTCGCACTAATCTTGATCTCTCTGCAGTCTTTGATCAGTCATGATATATATTTCACTATCAGCCATGATATATATTTCCCACCGTGTGTTCGGCATCCATGGCGCCGTGTATGTTGGTTCGAATCGTATCTGCCTATAGGAAAACAAATTCTGTTCAGACTCTGGTTTTAAAAAAAAGGTTGTCTTGGATGACATGTAGTAAAATGACAATGAATGATGGTAAAATAACATTTTTTTTTGTTCCTGAAAAGTGTTCTAAGCCCTGTCGTCTGCCGGGGTCAGTGAGTAATGGTGGCACTCCTATTAAATGTACTCATTTAAAAAAAAAATCTGGGTGTACTTTTCGATAGCAATGACCTCCTTTCTCTACATTAACATTCTAGAATACTTGTTGACCTGGAGGTGAGATGAACTAGCAGAAGTTTATCGCAGTCGTTTGCTACAATACGTTCATTGGCATACCCTGATTTGGATGTTTACCTCTCTTCTTTCTTGTTGATCATGGTGCTATGTGAACAGACTGAACGCTCACAACTCTGCAGCTAGGATTCTAGAAACCGATCTAGTTACTTCTCTTCTACATTATTAAACAGTTACTAATTCACAGCAGGATAGGATACAAGGACTTTTCTCTTTATTATGCCTCTAGTGTCAGCTAAGTATGTGTACACTCCTTCTAGAGGCTTGCGCTCTTCGTCAAATGCACACATCTTTAATATTCCGAATGCAAAAGCGTAAAAATCGTACGATCAATGTGCCTTTCCTTATCAGGGTACATCTACCTGGAATTTACTGCTTTTGGAACTGAGACACATAGATACCATGGCTATTCTCAAGACAATTTATTTCCCCTGAATAGCACGGGTCGTTATCGCTTGTCCAACAGTTTACTTGAAATTCATTTCACTAAAGGCTCCACTTCTCTAAATGCAGCTATCTGTTGTATATTGTCATTTCATTTTGCCTGTGGATTAATTTTGCTCTGTTAAATTATGTCTAGACTTTCTTATGAATGTAATTAGTGTGTTTACAGACCTTATGTGTTTCTGTATAATAATTGTTAAACATTTACAGCATTTATAAAATTAAGTGATTTTAAAAAAATCTTTTGTCATCATCATCTGTTTTCATTTTCTTATTGCTACTGCTTCATGAAAATGAAGATTTATATAAAGCTGCCTACATTAAGAACAAAAATATTAATTAAAATATTTTAAAAGCATTTCTTATCAGTGATTATAAATCTAAATTAGATAATGTCTAATGACTTACCATTCTCATGGTAAAAAAACTAAATGTCATGATAGCTAAATAAATAGACAGAGAGAGAGATAGATAGATAGATAGGTAGATAGATAGATAGATAGATAGATAGATAGATAGATAGATAGATAGATAGATAGATAGATAGATAGATAGATAGATAGATAGATAGATAGATAGATAGATAGATACGACACACGGAACGAAACGAATATGAATCCATTATTGTTAAGTAGTGTTTGGGGGGGGGGGTGCTACTTTTTAAATGAAAGAGTAACATAGAAATATGGCTCCTTCACAGCACTGCGATTTTCAAGTTGAGTGAGTTGGTGAGACAAAGTGGTATATGTGAGCTGATATTTATTCGGTATGTTTACATCAATGTCACTGACAGACGTTCTGAGGGAGAAAACAAGGATTTCCTCTCATGTCTTTATGAGAGTTGCTGTCGGGAAAAGACCCATAAGATCACATTAGTTTTAAAACAGGCGAGCACTTAATGGAATCTTGCTCACTGCATACTGAACGTTATCTACACATTATGCATAATTAGTTTAATTTCAATTTACTAATTAATAATATGAATTCATTTTCTAAAATTTCGTTTTGTAACCTTATCAGTCATTAATTTTAGTTTCGAAAATTACACTTGGACTAAAAAGAATTGATTTGTGCATTTCCTAAAACAACAGAACTGGAAATAAAGTCACAGCGCTTAATTCATCACATACATTGCAGAAACGACAGAGCTGGAAATAAAGTCACAGCGCTTAATTCATCACATACATTGCGCTCCACTGTCATACACATTAGGTCAGTGTCGATTAACTGCCCTTTCTCTTGTCCTGGGCAAGACAAAACTGCAGGGGATTTGCAAATGGAGGTTCTATTCTTAGTCTGTGTAAGGTACCTGTTCTCTGTTCATAATCACATGCTTTAAAATCGAATTAACAATTGATTGTAATTAACTACAGATATTCTTCAGTTATTGTTTTCACTGCTAGTGAGAAATAGCGAGACTCGGAA
Source organism: Sinotaia quadrata (assembly GCA_028829895.1). NCBI lineage: Eukaryota > Metazoa > Mollusca > Gastropoda > Architaenioglossa > Viviparidae > Sinotaia > Sinotaia quadrata. Next base: position 20,309,984 of record CM054183.1, on the reverse strand, counting down.
ATACATTTGACCTTTATTAGAAGAGAAATAACTTTTACTCTAGTACAATTGGCCAAGTCCGAAGTCATTTTGTGATCAGCGACGCATTTAAGGCATAAACTTCCAACCGTTTACTAAATTTATGCATGCCATTTATCAGTTTTAGAGTTATTTTTATAAGGAAAGACAAAGGGCTCTGATAACTGCGACCGTTCCTTGCCGGTTGTTAGTTGACACACGTCAACGAATACAGGGCCAGTGTTAGTAAAGAAATTCACGTGTAAATTGTGCGTTTCTCTGTAGATAGCGTTATTGTAATTATCTTCTTTTTGAAAATTACAATAGGCTAAATTCCGAATATTTCTTAAAACTACAGCGTTTTTTTTGAAACAAATCGGTGACTGAATTAACTGACCATCCTGTCATTAGCATATTTAGATTAGTTGGGAGGAGGGGGGGGGGGGCGTGGGGTGTGTATATGCTTGTGGAGGGGAGGCGTGTGTGAGTGGTTTTAAAATAGATTGAAATAGGATCTATTATCAGGAAGACCTTGTGCATGTCGAAGAATGCGAAAGAATCTGCACGAGCTGCTCTTCCGTGACACGAGCGCTGGTCGGGCGATCAAATTCGCATCAGATGACATCTCAACTGACGTCAGTTTTCATTCAAATGGGGTCATAACTCTGTCAATACAATGCTTTGGCATTATGTGAACCTTCTTCGGGGCGTCATGTTTACCCAAACCTTCACACTCCTGTGGAGACTGGTAAATACGTGAGATAACGTATAGTCGCTAAAATGCAATACTCAGTATAATCATCCAATATGTCAGGTAAAATGCGCGAGATAAATGTAGACTCGCCAAAATGCAATTCTCAGCAAATACATCTAATATGTCAGACCAGTCTTTGTGACAGTTTGAAGAGGAACTTAATGCGGCGTGTCAAAATATGATTGTCCTTGCTGGCCGAACTTTCATACTAAGAACTGAGCAAAGAGGAGAGAGGCTGTAATTCTCTTGGAGCCGAAAGTTTCCGAGGTTTAGCGGACCACAAACATTCCTGCGCGACTCAGTGCTGCAATCATAAATTAAAAGAAATAATGTTGTCTCCCTTTAGTTCGAGTACTTTTTTTTTTGCCGCTGCAATTGAAACACTTTTAAATAAGCATCATATGGCTTTTGTAGTAGGCCCTACGTATCGAACGCTTAGAGTTGTCGTTCTTTCTCCAAGAATCCATAGTGATGAAAAGACCATTGTGACCACTTTAAAGGTTTAATTGCATAACGGAACGTTTCATAAACATCTTATTTTTTTGTTGTTGAAATAAAGGAAGAAATATTGAGAGCACGAAGTACAATAATTTGAACGTTAAACGAAATAATAAATTTCGAAATATTAAAGAAAATATATAACAAAATCGTAGGTATGTTTTTAATATACCGGACACCGGATGTAAAGGACAGCCTTTTGAGAATGTCACGTGCGTTAAATTGGATGTCACGTTTAAATGCTTTTTCTCACTGAGAGAAGCTATATCTTTGGCATATTCGCTGGTGTCGTAATGATTGTCACGTGACTTTGAGAACGTGTAATAAGTACAATAATTTCACGTATATCAAGACTTCTTACCTTGTCGTACCTAATGTCTTCGTCTTGTTTAATAGATGGAATGCTGGCAGTGGATTAAGCTTTATATTAGAGGTGAACCATATGATATCTAGTGCTGCAACTAGACATTATATTAGCTAGACTTATTACTACAGCTAGACGTATTATATTAGCTAGACATATTGCTGCAGCTAGACTTGATACTACAGCTAGACGTATTACATTAGCTAGCCGATTACTACAGCTAGACTTGATACTACAGCTAGACGTATTACATTAGCTAGACCGATTACTACAGCTAGACGTATTACATTAGCTAGCCGATTACTACAGCTAGACTTGATACTACAGCTAGACGTATTACATTAGCTAGACCGATTACTACAGCTAGACGTATTACATTAGCTAGACCGATTACTACAGCTAGACGTATTACATTAGCTAGACCGATTACTACAGCTAGACTTGATACGACAGCTAGACGTATTACATTAGCTAGACCGATTACTACAGCTATTCTTGATACTAGAGCTAGACGTATTACATTAGCTAGACCGATTACTACAGCTAGACGTATTACATTAGCTAGACCGATTACTACAGCTAGACTTGATACGACAGCTAGACGTATTACATTAGCTAGACCGATTACTACGCTATTCTTGATACTACAGCTAGACGTATTACATTAGCTAGACCGATTACTACAGCTAGACGTATTACATTAATTAGACCGATTACTACAGCTAGACGTATATTAGCTAGACCGATTACTACAGCTAGACGTATTACATTAGCTAGACCGATACTACAGCTAGACGTATTACATTAGCTAGACCGATTACTACAGCTAGACGTATTACATTAGCTAGACCGATTACTACAGCTAGACGTATTACATTAGCTAGACCGATTACTACAGCTAGACGTATTACATTAGCTAGACCGATACTACAGCTAGACGTATTACATTAGCTAGACCGATTACTACAGCTAGACGTATTACATTAGCTAGACCGATTACTACAGCTAGACGTATTACATTAGCTAGACCGATTACTACAGCTAGACGTATTACATTAGCTAGACCGATTACTACAGCTAGACGTATTACAATCACTATACGTGTTACTCTAGTTAGACGGATTGGCTGGACGCGTTAGATCAAATACCTGCACTTTAGGTGTACATGGACTTTGTTCGAAAGAGTCTCTAAGGGATTCATAATCAATTCGTGGGTGTGGTTCTTTAGGGACTTGAAGGATATAATTGATAGCCTTTACCCGTATACAAGCATTCGAAAACGTTAAGATAAGCGTTTTGTAGTATACGTATGCTTGCGCTTTTCAATATTACACGCGAATAAATGTGTGAATGAATAATTACCAAAGCAGGCAATTTGAAATCTCGGGCAGGTGTTGAGCCAAATTTTAAGCCCCACCCCATACCCCACCCGCAAAAATAAATAAATAATAGTTGGTGGGGACAGGGAGCTATGGATGCATGTAAGAAAGTAAGCCAGACTAGCTCTCTCTCCACACACACACACACACACACACACACAAAAACGCCCGCAGAGAAAACAAACTAACTACCCGAGTACATTTTGGTACATTTCTATCATAAGTTTCAATCTCCCCGGTATTTAGTTATCGTTGTAAAGACCAGTTTCGCATGGGTGATCTTTTTAACAGCCTGTTGGGTTTCAGGTGCATTTTTGAAGCAAGAACGGGTTGCTCTCTGTGCTCTTCAAGTATAAGCATTGTCGACGAACAGACGCCTTTGGTAAAAGCCGAAAAACTAAATTGGTTAGCCGTTAGCGCAGAGTGTAATTATTTGACAAATTCAAGGTCTTGCGGACTTACTTGACTGTAGTTGAAGGTCACAGTCAAATGGAATTTACTTAAAGGGTTGATGGTAACTTTCAAATAGAGTCATTTAAGGGTTGAGGGCCACTATCAAATAGAGTTATTTAAGGGTTGAGGGCCACTATCAAATAGAGTTATTTAAGGGTTGAGGGCAACTAACAAATAGAGTTATTTAAAGGGTTGAGGGTCGCTGTCAAATAGAGTCATTTCGAGGGTTGAGGGTCGCTGTCAAAAGAAGTTGTTTAAAGGTTGTGAGAACTGATTTTGTCATCCACTTGATTGGTCTGCTGCCAAGGCAACGAGAGATTAACTTCTTGAAACCAATAACGACTGCCATTTATTAAAATATACATTTATTAAATCACTATATTTGTCAAGTTACAATACATTTTTTTTGCCCCAGTTCAAGATTAATTTGCAGTGTTGTGTTGTCTATAGTTGTATGATGTTAAGATTCGGTTGTTCAAAGACAAGGTACATTTGTTTCAATGGCTTTCAAGATGCAATATTCATTACAATTGGATATTACACACAAGTTTATATATGTATGTAATACTTGCCCAACGAGCACAAATATAACAGGAAATAGTTTTGTTTATAAAATTAAAATAAACACTTTTGATGATTCGATTTTTGCGTAAAAAGTGATAAAAAGTTTTTGAAGGTGAAACAACTTTGGCCTAACCTCAGATGGGTGAAAGGTCAGCCATCTCAGAGTAGCTATAGTTGGGATTCCGAGTTTAATGTTCCTAATAATAATTAATTAAAAAGTAATGACATCTATTTTAAATGTATCTTGCTGAAGTTAAGGGACAAATAAATTAGCGAGTTATTTATAAGTACAACCACAAATGTTTCCTACAACGTGCATCGAATGGAATCATATTTAGTACTGACCTCAGCAGAAACCGGAATATGTGGACTCTGGTTGTCTGGGAACAAATTAGGTGGCACCCTGTCAGCCCGAGTCGCAAAATGAACTGGGATCACCATTCAAGAATTGTAAAACTTGGGATAGCGTCAGAATAGCGTGCTACAATAGGAAAAATTTAAGTTGAGGGTGATTAATTATATTTTAAAAAATTTATTGACTATATGTTACGAAGGAAGTATGGACATCTGCCACACCTCTGGTTCCTGTTTTGGCGACTTGCTTTGAGACAAAAGTTTATTTTCATAACTATGTCTTAGCGAATACACATCGCGTGAGTTGACTTACTGTCGCTTTATTTTTATTGTTATTAATAATTGATGCTCTCTTGTTGTAAACATGTTTATTCCTCCCCATTTGTCTCTTGTATATGTTTTTTTGTTTTTCTCATTTGTCTCCCTGATATGTTTTGTGTTTTTCTCATTTGTCTCCCTGATATGTTTTGTGTTTTTCTCATTTGTCTCCCTGATACGTTTTGTGTTTTTCTCATTTGTCTCCCTGATACGTTTTGTGTTTTTCTCATTTGTTTCCCTGATACGTTTTGTGTTTTTCTCATTTGTCTCCCTGATACGTTTTGTGTTTTTCTCATGTGTCTCCTTGATATGTTTTGTGCTTTTCTCATTTGTCTCCCTGATATGTTTTATGCTTTTCTCATTTGTCTCCCTGATATGTTTTGTGTTTTTGTAAATTTTATTGTTTCGCAATTATTGATTATACATTCATTGTATTGTCTGAATACGTATTTTCTCAAAAGATTTATTCTTTGTTGCAATTATATAGTTTTCATTCCTACAACAGTTTAATATTTTGCTTACTTGCTTATTTATTTCCTTGGATTCCTCGTGTAGCAAAGGGCCTCTACAACAGTTCTCCAGTTTAATATATAGTATAAGCTAATTATATAGTTTTCATTCCTACAACAGTTTAATATATAGTTTAAGCTAAAATTTAAGCTAATAACCTATTTCAATTCTAGCCGATATTTATGTGCATATGTGTGTGTTTGTGCGCGCGCGCGTGTGTTCCTTTCGGAGCTACGAATTTTCATTTACTTGAGCTGAATTCAGAATAAATAAATAATTATTTTAATTCTAGTCATAAATATTTTTATTGTAAAATCCAGAAAACTACAACACCCAAACTGTTGAAAAGAATTAATAGCAGAAAGGAAAGTGAAAAAGTTTAACAAATAAATTCAAGTATAGCGATGAAAAGTACAGAATCCTATCTCAGACATTTATCTACCTACGCTTATTTTATCGCTTCTAGTCACTTGCTCTTGACCTTTCGCCCACATCGCTGACAACGAAATAACTGAGAGAAATGACAACAGCCACAACAACTCCTCAGCCAGAAGGAAATGATCTTTTGCCAAACGCCCACGTCGTTGACAACGAAGAATGTGTAACCTATTGTTCACCCATAAGAACCCTCAAGAGTGGCCTTGACCTTTAGCGAAAAAATTGTGGTGGTGGTGAGGTTGGGGTTATGGGAAAGGATATCTAGTCTGTTTCGTACATAGATCATTTTTTTTTTATATTATTGCTGATATCGCTTTAAGCCATCTAAGAGTGCAAGAGATTGAAGTGGGTGGGGTGGGTTGGAGAAGGGGTGGTGATTGGAGAAAGTGACACACATTTGAAATAAACTTTCAAGCCAAGCAGTCTTTGAAAATATAAAGGTTTAGTGTAAGACTGGTTAGTAAGCATGCAAGTGAGTTTATATGTTTGAGAGCGAGCGCGATAGAGAGCTAGAGAGAGAGAGAGAGCGAGCGAGCGAGACTTGATAATTAATTTGAGGAAAAATGATCGACCTGGAGGACTTTTGACATGCTCACACGCATCACTTCACCGCAGGCACATTCAAGCACCATTATAATTTATTCATTTATGAATGAGCAGCAGTAGTGGCAGAGAGGTAGGACGTCAGTCTGCCAGCCAGAAGGAAACGCTTCAAACCCAAAAGCTGAAGCATTTGCTCTAGAAATTGTGCAATTAAATACATGTGCTTCATACCGTAGCGATAGATTTATTCTAGAAATTGTGCAATTAAACACATATGCTTCATACCGTAGAGATACATCAACTTTGATGGTCGTACTATAGTTTGCACGATAAATAGATCACTGCTTCTAACATCTGATTGCAGTATGATTCATCTTCATATTATTCTTATTCATCGTCGTCATCACTATCATTATCATCAACTATGTCATTGTTAACATAATATCAGCAGCAGCACAGTACCATTAACGTCATCACCTTTTCCACAAGTGAAACCACTACCATAATAATCGCCACCACCACAACAATAATCATCACCACTACCAGCACAACAATAATCACCACCACCACTACCACCGCCACCACCACCTTCATTATCATCACGAGCAGTACCATTAACGCCATAACCTTTTCCATTAGCGAAATCACAACAACCACAATAATCACCACCACCTCCACAACAATCACCACACCACTATCACAATTATCATCATCTCTGATTTGTCAATATTTTATTGTAAAACTCAGTTTGGATCATCCTACGTGAACTACAGTCTTAATGACGTCATGAGATTTGCCGAATAGTCGTAAAGTTGGGAACTGGTTTGAGGTAGAATCTCTGGTGCACGTCGTTTGTTCTAGCGTCTTTCCGTTGGGGGCCACTTCAGTTTCGGGCTTCCCTATATTGTCTTTTTTGTAATTGAACTTTCTTTGTCTTCTTGTCACTGTATACACCTAATACATCGAACAATTATTTGGCCGACCCCCAACAGACGTTGCTGCTTTACTTTAGATCTTCGTTTCATTCGGTTTTCTTTCGTTGAGTTTTGCTTGTATTTTTGTTGTTGTTGTTGTTGTTTAGAAGACAGATATAAGGTCTATTTATGTCTTTTCCTTTGTGACATCCATTTCTTTAGTTTATTGGTTTATATTAGTTCATGAATATATATATATATATATATATATATATATATATATATATATATATATATATATATATATATATATATATATATATTAAATTACGCAATATGTTTGGCTCATATATTTTAAATATGTAGTATGTTTGGCTCATTCTGTGATCTCAGATGGATGTCATATTTTACAAGAAGGAAACATATTTGCATACGAATGATAAGCAAGATCTTTGCAGGGGGTGGGCGTGTGCGTAAATAAAATTCAATACTTCCCTTATCTTATTTTTCTCATATCGTGTTGTGCTTACAACTCACAATAAATATTGACAACTCTAGATGTGTGACATTCGATTACATAAAGCAATGTCCGTATTGTAAATGTATTTACAGGTCGAGACTGGTACCATGATTCCTGACGTCAGCAGTGAGTGTTATGTATAACTGTCCCAGTTTGATGATAATGAGAGTTCTATTTGTAGTGAATTGATGACACAAGACTTGTGTTCCAACCCACCTGTCTACCTCCCTACATTAAGAAGTCAGACACTCTGTGTTCTGACTGCATTTTAAAAACTGCGCTCCTTTTGAGTGAGTGGGCTGTTGATGGGTGCATGTATAAGTAGTGCTCACTCTTTTATCTGTCCAGTGTTATCAATTGTTACCGTTGCACGCTCAGGTGTAACCAAAAGAACGTTTATGGAAGAAGAAACAGGTAATTAAATAATAAAGGTGGACTGGTCGAATTATGTTTGTCAGCGGGTATGGATCGGTCAGGAAAAGTACCAGTTAGAGTGAAGATGGGTCAGAGCCGAACAGTGTGACTCAAGTGGTCGCCTTATTTTGATGGTAGAAGAAAAAATAATTTTCGTCGCCGGGTATGGGACTTATACCCGTCGTTGAACAGTGTTGGATGTGGGAGCATGAGCAAACGCATAGTACGATTTCGTTAAAACATGTTTGTGTGTATTTGTGTGGGGGGAGGGGGTAATGTCGGTTTTACTGTACGCGAGCAATGATTTCTATGTCGATGGTGTGAAGTTTTGCTGGGAAATGGGCAAGATGTTAATTCTCCACCATCCCGGGCCGCCTATAATCTTAGGCTAATCCCCTAAACATACTTTCTGCCTTGGCCACAGGTTTTAGAAAGATGGAAGATAGTTAATGTAGAATAGAAGAGTGAAACTTCTAGAATATACCTTGAGCCCCCTGATACAGTGAAATGACTATCTTGATTAATCTGTCAAACCGGTATTTTGATCAGTCAAATGGATATGCGGGTCAGTTACCGGGGAAATTTCATGAGGATCAGTGAGTGAATAACATGGGTATAAGTGTCAGTGAGTCAGTAACATGGGCATGAGGGTCAGTGAGACAGTAACATGGGTAGGAGGGTCAGTGAGACAGTAACATGGGTAGGAGGGTCAGCAAGTCAGTGATATGGGTAGGAGGGTTAATAAGTCAGTAACATTTGAGGGTCAGTGAGTCAGTAATATGGGTATGAGGGTCAATGAGTCAGTAACATGGGTAGGAGGGTCAGTGAGTCAGTAACATGTGTAGGAGGGTCAATGAGTCAGTAACATGTGTAGGAGAGTCAGTTAGTCAGTGTAGGAGGGTCAGTGAGTCAGTAATGTGTAGAGGGTCAGTGAGTCAGTAACATGGGTAGTAGAGTAAAATAACAATAATTATATTCCTATGAGTGCCGGTTGAGCAATTATTATGGTCAGTCGATTGAGGCGTGTAACCAGGCAGTTAGTCAGTCATAGAACTGTAGTGGTCAACCATATGACTATATGATGTCAATATGTCATTAGGTCAGCCATAATACTATATGATGTCAATTATAATAATACGATGTCAATATATGCCTTTAGGTCAGCCATCTCTCTCTCTGATGTCAGTTATGACTATATGATGTCAATATATGTCTTTAGGTCAGCCATCTCTCTCTCTCTCTCTCTCTCTCTCTCTCTCTGATGTCAATTATGACTATATGATGTCAATATATGCCTTTAGGTCAGCCATCTCTCTCTCTCTCTCTCTCTGATGTCAGTTATTACTATATGATGTCAATATATGCCTTTAGGTTAGCCATCTCTTTATCTATCTATCTATCTATCTATCTATCTATCTATCTATCTATCTATCTATCTATCTATCTATCTATCTGTCTGTCTGTCTGTCTGTCTATCTATCTATCTATTTATAATATTCATTCTTTGATTAAGATGGTCAGTCATGTTACTGTTTGTATTACTGTGACGATACTAATAACTCAATGGGTAAATGTGGACAAAGCGACGAGCTTTAATGACATAACCATTTCTTTAGGAAAGTCGAACAAATAAGAACAACCTTCTCCAAGGGAGAAAACATGTCCAAAAAGGCAAACCTCTTCAGAGTAACCTTTTCAAAGGTAAAAAATACTTTCTTAAAGGCAGAATGTCTTTTCAAAAGGGGAGAGAAACCTTCCATAAAGGAACATAACCTCCAAAACATTGGAGTACAAATTCGCTACTTCTGTAAGGGTAAAAAAAGTTTTGGACCGCCTTGATCGCAGAGATATATCTATGTTTAGACAATTGTAACAATTGTACACTCAGAGATAACGGTCTGCTGTGAAATCATCCATGGAGAGCAGAAGGACACCTGTTATGGAGTTCATAAGCTGACACCTTGTGAAGACCTTCATAATGCTGTCAAGTCTTCATTATCCGTGTAAATAGGAGTCATGATTTTGAGTGAAAATGCACGAGACTTCGCAAATGGTGTAGTCTTTAAACTAGTCGTATAATATTTTTATATTTTAAGTCCTGCTAATATTCACCATTTAAACATAAAATAAAAGTATTGTCATGGGGCAGATGAAGCATGTGCTTTTATTGTTTGCTGAGTAACAGAAATATGTACCTGTTGTCCTCGAGTAACAATGTGTGCTGCAATTCAGACTTCATCGGGTGTACTTGTCGCTGATTACTAAAGCATGTGCACATACATTGTTGCTGATAAGAAAATATTTTCAGATTACTAAAGCATGTGTGCCTGCTGTTGTTAAGAGTAAATATTTATGGATTACTAAAACATGTGCACCTATTTCGGTGATAGTAAAATATTTATGGATTACTAAAAATGTACACCTATTGCCGCTGAGAGTAAAATATTTACAATGATTGTAATGTTCCCTTTCCCTTTTTTCCAACAGCTTAACAGATTACCTTCTTTTGACAGATGACAGGATGTGGGTGTTATTTAAGAGATCCAACAGTGAGAGTTTCACAAATGTAAATAGTAAGTGTTTCGTAGTTTAATCACTTTTTCTTTTTCCTCCATAAAACTCTCACCTAGATGTTCAATCTAACTTGCAAAGTACTGTCCACAAAGGAACAAACAGCAATTATTTATTTAATTAAACTTGTACTTAACAGATATACGTGTTGCTGTGTTACCAAAAACAAGTATAACAGCGGTTCAACACCACACACACCACTCTTTATACTGGTACTATGCACTATAGACAGCAGTCACCTCTTTAGCGGACATCGACATAAATTTTACTGCCTGCAGCTTAGTTTTAAAATGATCTATGTTACATTGTGGTCCACATGGCGCTGTTTTGCTCGTACAGTCTAAACAAGTCGACTTCCAGGCAAGGGTAGATTCGTCATCTGTAGAATTGCCCCTGGTATATTGAACATGCACCTGCTGTCAAAATAACTTCTCGTTATCACAACATTGCCTAGCAGAACATTTGCATGTCTCACTAGACTGAATGACAATTATGAAACAAATTAATTTGACGTAATTGCCATTTTTAAACCCTGAGAATTCGATCAACTATTTTAAGTTTTCTAAAGCTTGTGACTTATGTGATCACTCAAATCATTCACCCTTGATATTGGTCATAAACACGCTGTCCAAGAGGTTTATTTATTTGTTTGCCACTCAATAAATGGAAATGTCTCTACGACTTTGGCACAAATTACGTCAACAAAAAGATGGCGCCTTTAGTTTAGCCATATTTAGCCATAGCCGAATGACCCATGGGCCAAAGACCAGTTCATGGCCAGGTGCATGTCTGTTAATGACATTCACTGAGACTCTACGATACACGTCAGACAATCTAAAGTTAAATATTTATAAAGTCACAACTACACAGCTTCAGTCAAGTTGTAGACAAACAAACTCTACCAAAGTACTTTTAGAATTCACTCAGAAACATTCAGTGGTGTCTTATAAGCTCATTTAAGAGTTACTCATATGAATGACCAACATAACTCCTGCGGTGCCATAGGACTCAAAATGAGCATTATAATCTGGACCATGTGGTGTCATAAGATAAAGACGATATCCATTTATAAACTCCAATTGTAACTGTTAAACTATTTGCTATGTGTAACTTTGCTGTATTATGTTAATTCTTGTTGAATACATTTATTGTTGATACATAGACCACTTCTATTAGAGTGACTCACTTGCATGCTACATGTTGTAGTCTGTTACCTGTATTTACTTACTATCCTGGCTGTATGTATCAGGAGGCTCGAGCTATCTTCTAGAACTATCACTCTTCTATTCTACATTATCTATCATTCATCTTTCTAACATGTGGCCAGCCAGAAGATGTGTTTGGGGGGGGGGGGGATTAGCCTACGGTTATGGGCGGTCCTGAGTGGTGGAGAATTAACATCTTGCCCATCTCCCAGCAAAACGTCACAAACATCATGACGAGAAATATATCCAACAACATCGCCATAATTATCACCCACACCGTTACGATTAATGTCACCAGCACCATCGTCAAAATTACCACCAACACCATTGCAACCATTTCCACTAACTCTGTCTTTACATGAGCACCTCAGTCTGAGACCCAATAATAACATTTAAAATATAACATAAAATAATAATAATAACAAAAGGAAGCGAGGGTCTAGCGCAGTTCTTTTTTAAAATAAAATAACGTCCAGAGATTAAAAGGATTAGCATAACACACAAACCCTACCCCTTCCACCCCTACTTGTCAACCTCATGGCCTCAATTCCTTTCCTTAAGTCCCACATACCTTCCACAATTCGATCATTAAGAAAAAGACGTCAGTTCTTTCAATAGTAGTGCTTAACATCAGAGAGAGGTAAACCGCAGACCTCACGTTCCCTGAAATTTGATATGCTCTAAGATAATTCGGTTACACCCATGTCCTTTGTCTTACCTTCCTTGTGAAAAAAAAGTTCAATCTGAAAACAATACTGAGGTGGTAGATATAGTAGCTACCAGTTTACATTACAGAAACCGGCCTCTGGCTAGTCCAAGGAATTCGGTTAAGGGGACAGTAAGATGGATCTCCTGTGGACTTGTTGGACGCCGATGCTGCATTCCCCTCTGCGTAAGTGCTCTCGAAGTGTTCACTGATTTGCGCCATAAAATATCTCTCGTCGTAAAGCCGCCAGATCATAACTGTGTATATATATTTAGTGTCTCTGAGACGGTGGAGAGAAGAGATTTAATGATCAGAATACACGACCGTGTAGTTTCAATATCTTTTGACTGTTGTAAAATCGGGAGAGAATAAGTTCAGTCATTGCACAGAACACAATGTGAAGTGTATTGCTTGCACTCTCTGCACTTGGGGTTTTTCTTTTCTTCTGTCAGTTGCTCAGAATTTCTTGTGTAGTGTTACTCCCCACCCCTAAATACACACACACACCTTTCCCCATCATAGTTTTGTTAGTTGTTATTGTTTATATTTCTCTTTTGTGTAGGGTTAAAGACCCTTGTCAAAATTTTCACTTCAAGGGGCGCTACTCTGAGGTTTTTGCGTAAATTAGTATAGTATTTACGCATTTTACTTTTTTCTTTTCTCACAAAGCACTTGCACTGACAAACTTTCGACTAAACAAAAACAAAAACAACCTGAATGCGCATGCTTGAATATCGGCGTGTGTGTTTTATCGCGGTGTAGCGAACAAATTAAGAGGGAAAGATGTTAAAACAGGTTGGAAGAATGAGCTTTCATACAACAATAACAGTATCTGTCAGTCTAGTGTCTTTGACGTCACTCCAACTAGACAACAAATAAACCAGCCTATCGGTCATAAAATACCAAACCCAACAGGCTCTGACTGGCTTGCTAGCTATAACAATAAGCAATTGCCATTTGTACAATGACGCTTTGGCATAAAATGTTATTTTAAAAAAATCTACCAAGCAGTAATGGTAAGTTTGATGACATATCCAAAATACTTATGACATTTACATTTAATTATTTTATTTTTAAAGAAAGGTTTACGAGTGTTCGCTTCAAAGACAAGTGTTCAGCAACCAATAATAATACTTCAACCACCAAAATCACCACTATTGCTGCTACTACTACTGACTATACAACACGAAAATCACCACTACTCCTGCTTCTACTACTGACTATACAACACCCAAATCACCACTACTCCTGCTACTATTACTGACTATACAACACCAAAATCACCACCACCACGCCACCTTACTAACACGATTACTCCACCATCATCACCACCACAAACCACTCCTACTCCATCTACCACTGCTATTACTTCTACAATATTAAATTAGCAGAACTCCCAAGGTCTATGTGCTTGCCAATACTAAATAAAAGCATAATTTCACTCAGTTCTAACTGCAGCACACAAGGTACTTTATTTACACACATGCAGATCAAGAAACTACTTGGAACAAGATGGTTGATACTGTACATTCCCAACACGGCTTTATTTGAATACATATCTTCGCTTTTGTACGAATATTGTCGCACGCCGACTTTTTATGAAGTCCAGGGGTTATTTGATTTTCTTTTTACTGCGCATTAAATTTGATGTGTAAACGCCGGCGTTTGATAGACGACCCCTTTTCTAGGACACTGTCGAGTGACGACAGCAATTTGCTAAGTGACCGAGCAGACAGAAGGCCATTGGTTAGAAGGTGCTTCTAAGTACATACTTCTAAACAAAGTAAACCTTGCATGCGTTAAGAGCCATCTCTATTCGAAATTCTTTCTCTGTGAAAGAATTATATGTTACATATATTTCTAATGGTGTGTTTGAAATTATTATAGCCCCAGATCGGGTTGAAAAGAAATGCATTCAAAGGAATCGATGTGTGTGTGTGTGTGTGTGTGTGTGTGTGTGTGTGTGTGTGTATGTGTGTGTGTTTGTGTGTGTTTGAGTGTGTATATATGTGTGTGTGTTTATATATATGTGCGTGTGTGTTTAATGATGACGAACTATGACCACTGTAAACGTATTTCTTAAACGTTTATGTAAATATATTTCCATTTTTGTCGTTTATTAAAAATCTTTTTTTTCTCTTTCGTATACCCTTTTCTTTCTTTCCTATTTTCGTCTTTCTTTCTTTCTTTCTTTCTTGTTCTCACCCATTTTCTGTTTTCCTTTCTCCTCCAGCACTTTTTCTTCTTTCACTTATTTTTAATCAATTTGGGTTTTCAGAAAATATTCAGTTTTATTAATTCATTTTTATTTGTTTATTCTTTATCAATGCATTTAAATGTGTCTGTGTTTGCCAATCTTATCATAATCTTATTCTATAAATTATTTAGCCGTCAATCAGTTCATGCATTCAACCGTCAAAAACATTTCTAAATGTTTATAAGAAATGGTTTCAAATATGAAAGAAAGCATTAAACTTAAATCTGTTAAAGGTGGGACTTTTTAGCAGATGCGGACTTAGCAAGATTTGAAGAAACAGTGCATAATTAGCTAACCATGCCCTGTATGTCTATTTAGAAAACCATGCCGTTTTTGTCTGTAGCTAGTTAACCATTAGTTTGCTAAACATACCAGTTAGCTAACTATGCTTTGTATGTGTATACTTAGCCTATCATGCCCTGTATATGTATAGTTAGCCAACTATGCCCTATATATGTATAGTTGGTTAGCCATGCTGTGAATGTATAGTAAGCTTACCATGTCGTATATATGTGTGTAGTTAGCTAACCATGCCGTGTGTGTGCATAGATAGCTAACCATGACGTGTATGTGTGTGTGTGTGTGTGTGTGTGTGTGTGTGTGTGTGTGTGTGTGTGTGTGTTTTATTGCGTGTAGCGAACAAATTAAGAGGGAAAGATGTTAAAACAGGTTGGAAGAATTCCCTATAACAATATACGTGTACATGCACAGACAAAACATTTCACACATACATACACATGCACTCACAATCACACGTACACTCACACGCATACATACACAATACACTTAAAGCAAAGTCGGCTCATTGTGTCACGAAACAAGTTTTGCTTTAATTTATAAAAAACTTGCTAGCGAGGTTAGTGCACTTTGGCTTGAAAGGAAAAAATAAATTCGAAAGTCTCTAAGTATCCATGCAAACAGCCCAGGTTACATTTTTTGGAAATAGAGTGTCTGATGATCTCAAAAGCTTCAGTGCACAATGAGAAGATTTATGACGACCTGACACGTCATGTTTAGTATATCGTCCCAATTCTTAAAGAGTAAAAATAGAACCCCATTCCGCCCTGCCCCCCCCCCCCCCTCATGCTCGGACTTTTATGTTTGTGATTGAAGTAACCGTGCCTTTTAAGAAGTGAAGACGTTTTTGGTGGTCGATTTTGTGCCGACACACAAGCCAATGAAAGGAGGCAATATTTTTTCTTGATGTCTGTTTTAATTGATGTGACCTTTTCCTCTTTTGCGTGTGTGGGTGTAGTAAGAATTAAAGTTTTGGAAGATAATTTACGCTTGAAAACAGTTGCTCTTCTGTAGGTACCTGTCAGGCTCACACCTGCCCAGTTGTACAAGGTCAGGTTCGAGGGGTTGTGCTGAGCAGCTGAGGGATTTTCCTAAGACGCTATACTGAGGGGTTGTGTTGAGGGGTTATATTGAGGAGTCGCGATCAGAAATTGTTTTAAGGAGGTGCAGAAGGTGCAGAGGGTTATAATAATGTCTCGTGTGTCTTTTATGTCTCTTATGTCTTTTAACTCTTAACGATTGTAGCAGATGTCTCGTGTGTCTTTTAACCCTTAACGTATGTGCCAGATGTCTCATGTGTCTTTAAACCTTAACCTATGTACCAGATGCATTTAAACTGCAGAGTGTCTGTGTTATATTTATTTTTCTGAGATGAGTTTGCACACGTGTACTACTGATGGGCTTATTTAAATAATTATAACCTAAAATACAAACGAAAAGAAAACGAAAGAAAAGTTAAGGACAAAATGTGTTACAACTGAAAATAATAAATAAAATTCTACAAATCAAATTACTATCTATTCTAGCATTGTCCGAATTGCTCGATTGAGCCTTGTATCCCTTTCTATATTGATTATAAAATGCTAAATTGCGCCCATCTTGCTGTTTTATGTTTCAAATAGTACCAAGCTAGAGAGTCGTGTTCTCAATTGTACCTAGCTAGAGAGTCGTGTTCTAAGCAGTACCTACCTAGAGAGTCGTGTTCTCAATAATTGTACCTAGCTAGAGAGAATTGTTCTTAAATAGTACCTAGTTAAGAGAGTTATGTTCTAAATGTACCTAGTTAGAGAGTAATGTTCTAAATCTAAACAGTACTTAGCCAGTGGCATTTTTAAAACATGCAAAATAGTATCAACATTGCTAACAACCTTTTATACTTGATGTAGAACGCGCTTTATAATAAGCTGACATAGATTTCTTCCCTTTAAAAGCGTCGATTAAATTACCAAACAGAGTTATCTAAGCGAAACAACTCTCGTCGCATACCGAGAAGTATTTGTGACATAAGCTTTTCGGTAGTGATGCATTTACATTTTAACATAATATTTTATTAAACTTCAATTTTTTGCTTTAACGTGTTTTAAAGCATATAAATAAACAAGAAGCCGTTAAAACTATTAATTCTAAGGATCCCAGAAAATGCAGAAACGGATGTGGTCCACCTTCTAAATTTAGAACCAGACGCATGCTCTGTCTGTCTCGATTAATAACCCATTCGAATGGTTATATCAACATGGAATTGCAATTTCTGAAAAATAGACATGTGTTTGTCAGTGCGCATGATTTCCGATTGTAGGAATCGTTTGATGGAAATTTAAGAAAATAATGTTAGTCAGTAAGTTAAAATAAAATGAAATTTATTATAAATATACTCCTTAGCACAAAGCAATACTTTTATACAAGCTCTATACACTGTTAAAGTGCTACTTAATAATAAAATTCTTAACTAGAGAATTGTATTCCTTAGCGTAAACAAATACTTATTAATAATTTTTAATAGCATTTCTTGAGTAAAACTAAAGTATTGTTTTCTTTTGAAACAAAATGCTTTTTTTTTTAAATAAAAAAAAGCAACCCCTTAATAAGAGGAAAATACTTCAAAATTAAAAATGTTCTCCTTCGGCAAGAACGACTACTCTCTAATTACACGCAATATCCTTTCCTTTCGCTAATTTATGCTGTTACTTTAACTTTACTGCTTTCAACTTATGTCGTGACAAGGCGTGACTTTACTGTTTTGACTTTACGTCGTGACAATGGTTAACTTTATTGCTTTCACTTTTCGTTGTGACATGGATTGACTTCACTGTTTTGACCTTATGTTGTAACAAGGCGTTACTTTACTGTTATGATCGTAGGCTGTGATAAGGCGTGACTTTACTATTTTGACTTTATGTTGTGACATGGGTTGACTTTACTGTTCGGTTCTTATGTTGTGACATGGGTTGACTTTACTGTTCGGTTCTTATGTTGTGACAAAGGTTGACTTCAATGTTTTGACATATTATAACAAGGGTTGGCTTTACTGTTTTGACATATTATAACAAGGGTTGGCTTTACTGTTTTGACTTTGTGTTGTGACAGTGTTGACTTCACTGCTTTGACCTTATGTTGAAATAAATTTTACTTTCTGCCTTTGATATTACATTGTGACAAGTGTTGACTTCACTGCTTTGACCTTATGCTGTGACAATTTTAAAAAATCTGCTTTGACTCCTTAACTGTGACATGAGTCGACTTTGATATTCATTTTGTCTAAGTGTGTGACAATGATGGTAATAGGCGTTCTCTGCTGTTGACTATACTGTTATTTTGTTATGTGAGAAGTGCTGAGTTTCACTATTAACATCTCTACATCACACTGACATGCAATAAGCGCTGTCTAGGTGTGCGAGAAGTGTAGAGGGCGACTGAGGACCGTATGACGTAATGCTATACTATACTTCGTCTGTCTAGGTGTGCGAGGAGTGTAGAGGACGTAAGGACCGTATGACGTAATGCTATACTATACTTCGTCTGTCTAGGTGTGCGAGAAGTGTAGAGGACGTAAAGACCGTATGACGTAATGCTATACTATACTTCGTCTGTCTAGGTGTGCGAGAAGTGTAGAGGACGTAAAGACCGTATGACGTAATGCTATACTATACTTCGTCTGTCTAGGTGTGCGAGAAGTGTAGAGGACGTAAGGACCGTATGACGTAATGCTATACTATACTTCGTCTGTCCGAAGAGACATGGTGTGGTGTTAATGCGATTGTCGTGCTTTTGTTTATTTTTACGTCAGTTCCCTTTCCCTCGGGGGGTGGGGGTAGAGGGGGGCGGAAAGGGCTGCATGTATCTTGGTCACTGTAACAACCGTTCAGTTTTGTCTGATTTTGTAACGAGCCTGTCATAATGAAACGTAATTTGTGCTCGCTTTACGTAAGGTGTGTTCAGTTGCTATGTTTTATGTGCCCAAAACAAAGGTTTTAATTATTAACCCACTTGCTCGCAGCTTTCTTCTGAGACTTGAGTGACCTCATAGAGCTTAGTTTATTTATTTCATTGTATTCGAGTGCAGGTTGTAGTGGCGGTGGTGGCAATAGTGGTGGTAATGGTGTGGTGGTGGCAGGAGTGGCGGTAGTGGTGGTAGTAGTGATGATGGTGGCAGAAGTAGTGGCGGTAGTGCTGTAGTGGTCATGGTGGTAGCAGTGGTGGTGATTGTAGTGGGGGTGGTTGTTGTGGTGGTGATGATAGTGATTGTAATTGGTAGTGATAGTGGTGGTAGTTGAAGTGATGGTGATGGCAGTGGTGATGATTGTAGTGGTTGTAGTAGTAGGCGGTGATAGTGGTAGAAGTGGTGGTAAAATGGAAGTGGTGGTGATGATAGCGGTGGCAGCAGTTCTGACATGGTGGTGGCACTAGTGGTGGATGTGACAGAGATGATGGCGGTGTGAGGGACGGCAATACCTCTTCTATTGAGTGTCTAAACACAAGCACACCACCCGCTGAATAGCACAGCTACTTCGTCGTTGTCAGTGCTTTGAACTTGCTCTTAACTCCCTTACTCTCGCCTCTTTTCTCCCTACCTCTACCCTACCCCCCGCCCCCTTACTTCTCTTAAACATTCTTTACTGCAGGGGTTCTGCTGACAAAATCAGGTTAATGTTAGACGAGGACATATATATATATCTCGACAACATTGCGGGGACACCACCGTACACCCCTTGGCCGCGTGCTGTCTCGTGCCGTTGCACGTCAGTAACAACAATGTGACAATGTCAGAATGTGGCGTCCTCTACCTCGCATTCAGAGAATGTGTCCGAGGAAAAGATAACTCTTGTAAACGTGAGAGCAAGCCGACCCAGCTGCAAGTCGATACGCATGGTTGTTCAACATGTCTTGACTGTTGAACATGAGACCGACGTGGAGTTCAGACACGCTGGCTGTATGTGACGTCAAGCATAATATACTTAAAACTCGGGCACGCTGTCGGTATGCCTGTTTCTGTTAATGGTATCTATCTATCCATCTATCTATCTATCCGTCCGTCCGTCCGTCCATCCGTCCGTCCATCCATCTATCTGTCTGTTTATCTATCTATCTTATTGAGGTTCCTCTAGTTTTGCTATTTATCTGTATCACTTTTAGCAATATGTTCCTCATGTAAGACTAGACACGCTCACAAATCGCCATTAAAATTGTTGCCCTATTTATATCAATCTGAATTTAAATGGCTGTCCTCGAGTCTTTTTCTTTTTCTTTTTGTAAATAAATGTTTTAAAGCACTATGCAAGTATGCGAGCATTTTAAAAATGCAGGGACAATTCGGGTGTGACCATAATGCCAGAGCGCTATGCTAGTCAGCCACGTTGTGACGTCACTTCTGAACAACAACACCCACATTCTAGAGTCGGCAGTGCGTGCTTGTCATAATGTGTGGGTATGTGTTTAGGTGTGTGTGTATGTGTTAATGTGTGTGTGTGTGTGTGTGTGTGTGTGTGTGCTGTAATTGTGTTTATAACCATATTAGCAGAACAATCTTATTTTTGTACATGATTTACCTCACAGTTGCATAATCAGATGAAAATTAGAATATTGTGTAAATTTGCAGCAAGCGAGAAGTGCAAGGCGAAGGAATGTATTTTACCACACTCATAGAAGTTCAGAAAAAGTTCTAAAATTAGAAACAATTTATTTTTGTATACGAAAGTGCCTCAGTCACAGTGCGATGGACGGAATACACAACAAAAACATCATGGCATAGTTTCCAACTAGACCTGGTTTAAGTGGATGTTTCAGTTAGCGTTAATCTTGGCAGACATGGGCTGCACTACATGTAATGAGACCTGTTTAAGCAAGAGGCAATAAAAATCTACCACCCACCCAACCACTCAAGCCGCCGCTGGCCCTAGCCAGATATAAATATATCAAAATATAGAAAATTAAAAAAATTTAAAAAAAACGTGTTCATTTGCTAGTCTACATGTCCGTGAGAGGTGACGTCCCCTCCTTTGCGGGCGATCCCGTTCGGTACACTGCAGTCTGTTCGGAGTGTCTGGATTGTCTTTAAGACTATCAACCGTTGAAGTGTGAGCGAAAAACAATGGAGTTACGTCCCAGTCGGTTAAGTCGTGTGTTACATAGTGGTCACACTTCTTGAATTCCTTCACTATATTCAGGTAGGCAATGTGTATACATCAGCACGATGTATTATCGTGTTGTTGTTGTTTTTTGTTTCTATTAAAAAGATGTATTTTATTTAATATTTCATTTTGTGTCAGTATTATTGGCCATAAATGTTGTTATAGCTGTTGCTGCTTATGGTGGTGATGGCACTTGTTTTGAGGCCGTAGCTCCTTTTGCCGTGGTTGTGGTGTTCTTGCTGATAGGTTACAAATAATTATTGTGATTTGTTGTTGCTGATGATGTTGTGGTGGTAAGGGATGGGTGCTATATAGTTCATGTTTTTGATAGATCGAGGTGGTGGAGGTGGTAACGGTGGAAGCACAGGAATAAAATGCCAGTATTCTGAGGTTTGATATTTTTATGCTGGAAATAGAAAGTGTATATAGGTAATAATATTCTGACCGCACCGTCTGCCCCCCACCCCATATAATATCATGAACATTGACAAACCCAGATATCTATCGATCTGTTGATACACCAATGAACTCTGTACATCAGTGGATTGCAATTTGTAAAAGGTATATCAACGTTTCATAGTTTGTGCAAACTGCTCATTTACGTAATTAAAATTGCAATCGAGACGTAATTAAACTGAGAAGTGATGGTCTCCCTTTGACCTATATTATCGGCACTGTCTGTGGGCGTTTGTGGTATTTCGTTCATATCTTACAAACGCACGACTTTTCATTCATTTAGCGTGTAGATAAGCCTACATTCAGCCCTTTTGGGGAGTGTTTCCCTTTTATCATTTGTGAAGGAGACAGTGCAGCATTAAGGGGAAATAACCCACGAATAAGTATCGAATGCGTGTATCTATTTTTTTCCTCTTTAAAGCGACCTACCTTTTTGTACAGAGAAGGAAAGTAAAAGATTTGTAAAAATCTCTTTACCGTAACAAATATTTGATACTATTTAATTGGATTATTGAGTTGATAGCTGAGTAAGTGGTAATGGTAGAAGTGGTGATTGAAGGTTTTGGGTTCGAGCCCTTTCGCCATCATTAGAAATTTTCTCGAACGATCCTCACCTACCTCACCCCCCCCCCCACCTTCCTAGTTCGTGAATTCTAGGCGTAGCGGCCATAATTTCAAGAGTTTAAAATTTTGTGTCCTTGTTGGAGAATTCACGCACGTAAGTAGTGTGTTAATGTTTTGAAATTTTATTCAAGAATGTGTGCTTGCAAAGGAAAACTCTTATCTAATGTTAATTATTTATCTTTAATTAAATGTTCAGATTTTGTCTTATTACAATCATCTGTAGAATGCGTGTGGTACATCTTATTTTTAGTTGTTGTTGTGGTGGTGGAAATGAAGAGATTATCCTTAATATTAAGTTAGTAGTATTGGCAACAGTAGAAGCAGTAGTAGTAGTAGTTGTAATATTATTAGTAGCGGTTGTAGGACCGGTAGTAGCAGTAGTACTGGCAGAGGTTACAGTATTAGTAGTGGCGACAGCAATAGTATCAGTGGTGGATATATTAGCAATGATAGTATTTTATCAACGGTAGTAGTAGTATTGGCAGTATTTATAGCAGCAGCAGTAGTAGTATGGATAATAGTTGCAGTAATATTAGTAATTGTTGTAGTAGTATTGGTAGTAGTTGTAGTAATAATGATAGTAGTTGTAGTAGTTTTGATAGTCGTTGTAGTAGTATTGGTAGTAGTTGTAGTAGTATTGGTAATTGTTGTAGTAGTATTGGTAGTAGTTGTAGTAGTATTGGTAGCATTTGTGGTAGTATTGGTAGTAGTTGTAGTAGTATTGGTAATTGTTGTAGTAGAAT
Source organism: Sinotaia quadrata (assembly GCA_028829895.1). Lineage (NCBI taxonomy): Eukaryota > Metazoa > Mollusca > Gastropoda > Architaenioglossa > Viviparidae > Sinotaia > Sinotaia quadrata. The sequence goes on along the minus strand of CM054183.1, from coordinate 20,286,980 downwards.
TGGTAGTAGTTGGAATAGTATTGGTAATTGTTGTAGTAGCATTGGTAATTGTTGTGGTAGTATTGGTAGCAGCAGTTGTAGTAGTATTGTAATAGTACTGGTAATTGCTGTAGCAGTATTTGTAGTAGTGGTGGTAGTAGTATATGCAGCAGTTGAAGTTGTGGTGGTAGAATTAGTGTTGGTAATGTTAGTAATAAAGGCAGTAATTATGGCAATAGTTGTGGCGATGGTGGTTGTGGCAGTAGTACTTATGACAGCAGTAATTGTGGTAGTAGTGGTTGTGGCAGTAGTACTTATGACAGCTGTAATTGTGGTAGTAGTGGTTGTGGCAATAGTACTTATGACAGCAGTAATTGTGGTAGTAGTGGTTGTGGCAGTAGTACTTATGACAGCTGTAATTGTGGTAGTAGTGGTTGTGGCAATAGTACTTATGACAGCAGTAATTGTGGTAGTAGTGGTTGTGGCAGTAGTACTTATGACAGCAGTAATTGTGGTAGTAGTGGTTGTGGCAGTAGTACTTATGGCAGCAGTAATTGTGGTAGTAGTGGTTGTGGCAGTAGTCGTGGCTGGTGGTTTTACACGTACAGAATTAGAGCAACATCAACTTTCTCTTCAGATACGTTACTGACATGATAAGTATTTTCATTGTCCATTGGTGATGATTGCAACGATAAAGTGTTTACAGTCTTCTGCTTAATGTTGGTTTTTGTTTTTTTTTAAGAGTTAATATCTGGAAATTCACTCATTAACGTAAAGCCGCCGTACTTCCTGCAAGACTCCATTCTTCATATACGTAAATAAAAAATATTTCAGCTGGTTGCGTGAAATGTCATGCAAATGACAAATAAATTAAAATAATCATCTAAGACAACAAAATACACTGTGCTCTTCCAACTTATGATGGCTGTTCAACGACTTGGGATGTCGCGTTTACCTCTCTACTGTCACCAAAGAGAAAGAACTGAATGTTATCTTCCTATTAACTTTTCGGTACCCTACTTCTCCCACGGCCACCTTCCACAGGCAGTAATTTTGATTGCAGTTGTAGCCTTTTACCTAGAATCTCTTGCACTGCCTTGCTTTGCCTCGCCTAACCCTTGCCTTGCCGTGTCTCGCCTAAAACCTTCCTAAGTGGATCAAGTGACGACTTTGGATAATAATGAAAATCGCATTCCGATCATCCCAAGAGGTGAATTCCAATCTTTCTAAAACCAGCGTGGTGCAAATGAAACTAAAGTCCTCAGTACTTACATATATCTATTGTAGTTGTGTGGGTGAGTGGGTGAGTGGGCGGGCGGGGTAGGGTTGTTTAAGCTATTATTATTGATTAATTTAATCCTGCAACATATCAGTAGAGTTTTTATTCCCGATTTGTCGTTCGATTGTATCTACCTGTGAATGATCGCTTGACGGATTGATTGTGACTTGGTGATTAAATGAATAATTGATTAGCATGAATTGATATCGAACTCTTGTGTTACGTCTATAACTGTCCCTAACTGCTCTATTATGTCCTGGGAAATGAGTGCAATGAACTCCACCAAACTTTGTATGATGTAGAATTAAGTAACTCGTGTTGAAATTTTACTGACGCCCAGCCAACGCGTTTGTTTTTCTATAAACAACAACATACTTTTAAAACTGACAATTCCAAAAACTTCATTTAAGCAAATTAGTATGCAACGTGTTTCGATCCGGTTTCTTTCCGACAACTTATCACACCCCATTTGACCTATTTATGCTAGCAGTACGATTCAGTTTTCATCGGTCGGATTGTGTTCGTCTCGGTCAAACGTGGTTCAAGCACAACATTTTGTGTTCGTCAGGTTGTTAGCAATTACAGTCGACATCTCTAAGCAGCCAGTGCCACTGAAGGCGAAGAAAGTGGAGTCTGGTGTTCAGCCCGCCTGAATGCCTAGAAAGACGAGCTAGGTACATAACAATCTGATCTAATATATAAAAACAGGCATTAACATATTAATAACTTATATTAGACTTTTACGTACACACAGGCGTGAGGTTCTCTGTGTTTATGTTTACTTTGTTTAGTGTAGAGTGTGCCTGGTTTTGATGTGTGCTACAGATAATTTAGTTATTTTAGCCCGATTTCAATTTTTGCATCAATTTTTACAGCTGTACAGTCCTTCCCACCATCCATTTTCGCCTTAAAGTGACATACAATACGAATAAAATAATAGTGTACCAGCGAAGTAGATTTTATCAGTAAATCAGTCATTGAACACAAGTAGACAGCTTTTGCCAACCAGACAACGAACACAGGTACGACAGCTTTTGCCAACCAGACAATGAACACAGTTACGACAGCTTTTGCCAAACAGACAGCGAACACAGGTACGACAGCTTTTGCCAACCAGACAGCGAACACAGTTACGACAGCTTTTGCCAACCAGACAGCGAACACAGTTACGACAGCTTTTACGTCGAGAAGCATCATTAATGTCGGCGATTATTATACATAATGCCAGAGAACCTACAAACAACACAGACAGTGTAATTTGCCATAATGGAGAACTAAGGGTGTGGAGGAGGAGTGGATGTTGGAGCATGTTGGAAATCAAGTGAAAATTATTCATTGAAACCTCAAATAACGACATTTTTACTTTCAGTATTGAAATACATTGGATACTTCAATATGGGCGTGGCCCAATAGGTTTGTCTTTCTGTACGGCTGCTTTCAATGGATCTGTGTCAGTAGAGCTAAACATTGCTTACGGTGAAATTCGATCAGATAATTAACTTTAACACTTGGACGTATATGTCTGGATATTTCATTTTCTAATACTTTAATGGGGAGGAGATTTGCTTTTTAAAAAAAATTACGTTACATGAATATTAATTGTAGTTTGAGGTTGAATATATCTACTTGCTATATTTGAATGAATGTACGTGTGTCTGTGTCAATATGCGTAGGTTTTGAGCGCGCGAGCGTGTGTGTGTGTGTGTGTGTGTGTGTGTGTGTGTGTGTGTGTGTGTGTGTATGTGTCTTGACTGATGCTGCAGGTGTACTTCAAATTGATGTGTGCATGTTTGGTGAGGTGTGTATATTTCAATCTGTGCGTTGTAATAATAAACATTAATGAAATAGTAAAATGGGAAAATATTTCTATTCTTTGTAATAGTAAAAGTTGTAAGAAATTAACTAATGCAAATAAATTCAACTAAATTTAAAATAAAGCTTTAATAAAATTAAATGAGTTAAAGATAATCAAGACCATTTGGCAGTCTAAACAAAATAGGAAATGTCTTAGTCACAGCTTTCTTTGTATTTAAGTTATCATTACCGCCCTTTCCAAAGACCTACAAATCCTTCAGTCAAAATTTGTAACTGATCTGCAGTTTTAACTCTCTATACACAGTATACACCAAAGCATGTGACGCTTGGTGACGTCTTTATATAGAACTAACTCATGTCCTCGCCTGATAAACTTGCCTGTGATTAACGTGGTAATGACCGTAAGAACTGACCTTTACGGTTGGCTCAAGCTTTAGGTCACAATATCGAATAATTTGCAAACGATGAACTTTACCAGCTTTGAAGTCACGTCCGTCCGTCAAGAACCAGCATGAGTGAAGAGTCCGCAAGGTGTAGGTCATTCTTGAATTCCCACGGATTTTAAAGGTCAAATGTGCATTTTCACCGATAGAAAAAAATACTGCAAGCCAAAAGTTAATAAGGGCAAATTGTACATCTATCAGAAGCACCCTTTACTATGGTGATTTTCAGATTTGATTTTTTCATTTGAAGTGTGCTTAATAAAGAGCGATTGGAATTGGAAGTAATTGGAAGTGGGCTCTCATTTGCTATTATTGTTTCGTTAAGATAGAGTAATGGTAGGATTTAGTTCTTTCATTTGCTATTATTGTTTCGTTAAGATAGAGTAATGGTAGGATTTAGTTCTTTCATTTGCCATTATTGTTTCGTTAAGATAGAGTAATGGTAGGATTTAGTTCTTTCATTTGCTATTATTGTTTCGTTAAAGATAGAGTAATGGTAGGATTTAGTTCTTTCATTTGCTATTATTGTTTCGTTAAGATAGAGTAATGATAGGATTTAGTTCTTTTATTTGCTATTATTGTTTCGTTAAGATAGAGTAATGATAGGATTTAGTTCTTTCATTTGCTATTATTGTTTCGTTAAGATAGAGTAATGGTAGGATTTAGTTCATTAACTTGCTTTGTTATTGTTTTGTTAAGATAGAGTAATGGTAGGATTTAGTTCGTTCACTTGCTGTAGGAGGTAAATAATCGGAAATATTTTTTTCAAGCATTGAGATATAACATGTACGCTGTGTTGTAATACTGTTGTTCTTGTGTATAAATCATTCAAAATATGTTCTAATATTCTTTCATTCTCTAAGATGGGCAACCATGCACACGCGCGCACACACATACACACTTAGCAAACACACAATCGCACGCACACACATAACAAAAATACGTACTTCTTCACACGTATAGTATATACGGTTACCTGCTATTTTACCTCCCACCACCACCACTCTCGTCGTTTAGAATTATCGGATCCTATTTTCCTTCATTAAATGTTCTGTACTTTATTCGTTCACTTATCCACATTTTTTCACTGATTAGTTATTGACTAATTGACTAACTGATTGATTGTTTTTATAGACCACCGATTTCACTGTCGTAGGCCAGCGTTTCTTTCTTTCTTTCTTTCTTTCTTTCTTTCTTTCTTTCTTTCTTTCTCAGTTATAAAACGTGTCCATTTAGCTATGACGACAGTGGAAGTAATCACATTTCACTTAACTCCAATTAAACCTCGGTGTTTTACCTGCACGTTTTAACTGACTCCTTGTTGTCATCACGAGTGTAGTGACAGTGGCGATACAAACTCACCTGTCAATACGCACCTAAGGCATTTGATACATGCCGTTGTGTACATCGCTGGATTCAAGTGTAGTTTCGCTTGATTGCGTCCGGCCAGCTCTGAAAAACAAAAATAATTCAGAAGTGTGTTGTGTGTGTGTGTGTTTCTGTATTTGATGATTGGTTTACCAATATTGTACGCGTGTAATTACGTAATTATGCGTGTTTCTAAATGAGTTCGTATTCTGGGTATACTATGTACGTAAGTGTATATTTGTGTGTACATGTGTTTATGTATGTGTACGTGTTTTATCTTTTATATTTTTATACATGCTTGTTTATATATATATATATGTGTGTATGCGTGTTTTGTACATGTATGTGTGTGTGAATATAAATATGTATGCATGTTTATGTTATGCGTTCGCTTACGTGTCTAAGTGTTCGTGGTTTATTGATGTTAGCGTCTTCACACATATCTGTGTGCTTCTACGTATGGCTTATACGCTTTTATTAACCCATTAAGTTTGTGAATTGCTTCGCTCATTATTTTTAATTGAAAAGGGAGACGAACCACAAAAATTCGGCAAACTGCATCTGTGCACATGATCGTGTCTGTAACAGAACTAGCTCCTGTAAATCATGTTTATGTGTTTGTGTTGTATGTGGTGTGTGTGTGTGTGTGTGTGTGTGTGTGTGTGTTTGTGTGTGTGTGTGTGTTCGTACATTTGCGAGTAGATATTCTTTGTGGCTCTCTATGTACTGACTCGATAAGTATCTTCGCGTGTGTCTGTGCGTGTGTATCTTCGCGTGTGTGTCTGTGCATGTGTGTCTGTGCGTGTATATCTTCGCGTGTGTCTGTGCGTACCTTCGATAGAGCGTTGTACAAATTAATTCCATACAAGAACAGCTGTTTGTGTTTTAAATGTTGCTGATAATAATAATAAATAATGTTCAGATTATACAATAAGTGAATAAAAACGTGGTTACTTTGTGTTTTTAACCAAACTTATGATGGAACAATTGAATTGACTAAATGAAGAACCGACTGACTAATTTAAATGCATGAATAATTAATTTGACTAAATGAAGAAGTGATTGACAAATTGAAATGGTTAGATAACTCTGGCTTAACTAAATGATTTATTGACCGACTAATGTGAATGGTTAGATAACTCTGGCTTAACTAAATGATTTATTGACCGACTAATGTGAATGATTGGGTGATTGATGTGACTCAATGAAAAGCTGACTGACATTTTTAATTGATATTTTTTTGAAAGAAAAGAGTTCACTCAACAGGCGGAAGGCATAGATTCTTTCAAACTAGCTCCTGTAAATCATGTTTATGTGTTTGTGGTGTGTGTGGTGTGTCGTGTGTTATGTGTCGTATTTGTCGTAATGTTGTGGTGTGTTTCGTATGCATGTGCATCGTTGTGTGCTGTATGTATGTCACGTCCATGTATTAGTTTTGTTGTTGAGTGTGTTGTGTGAACATCGTGTATTTGTGTATTAAGTATGTTAGCGTTGTGCTGTATTGTCTCTGAATGTGGGTGCGCGTTTTATAATGCTCGTGCTCACAAGGTTTTTTCATAGTGCTCACGTACACAAGTTTTACTTAATGTTCACATATACAGTTTTGTTATTCTCGGGTGGGTGAGAACAGAATGGGAAGATGACGGCGGGCGTGCCTCTTATGTCTGTGTATTACGCCTTTGCATTATAAGGACCGTTTCTTTGTATCGGCAGCAACAATAGTCATTAATCATTTATGTCTGTGTATTACGCCTTTGCATTATAAGGACCGTTTCTTTGTATCGGCAGCAACAATAGTCATTAATCATTTATGTCTGTGTATTACACCTTTGCGTTATAAGGACCGTTTCTTTGTATCGGCAGCAGTAATAGTCATTAATCATTTATGTCAACTTCAAAGTGCTGGAATCGCTTCTCACTGTAACCATAACATAACTGACGTCCATTATCCACTCTTGCAGAGCGCGTGCCAGCCTGGAACATCAATCGAAACCTTGCCATCGCTCCACGCTTCAGTGAACCGGACAGGAACAAACCAAGAATGAGTGCTCCTCCACCTGGATCAATCCACACCTCCGCCAGCATTGTGCTGTCTATCGCACGAGTGACCCGCGAGAAAATGTTCTCCGTGTAAAACCCCAGACTTAAATACTCGAAGACTAGCCGTGTCATAACATTGAGCACAATAAACACTCAAATATTTGCTATGTCATAACACTGAGCACAATAAACACTCAAATATTTGCCACGTCATATCACTGAGCACAATAAACACTCACCATGAAGACGACCTGAGCGGGAGAAGAACTAGCGAGCAAATCTTCCACTCGGTGATGAAAAAATCAATTGCACGCGAAAAGAAGAAACAAGCAAAACAAATATCCCCCAATTTGTAAAAGATTTAAAAAAAAAAACCAAACAGCCAGATAATGCGGTACGAATATTTATTATTGTGCGAACTCGACATCACACCAAACCAGTGACGGAAACTGAACGTTCGCCAAAGCAGCAGCAGGACGCGGACAATCTAAAATGGCCAACAGTTTAAATGCTCCCTTCGCCAACACGCATGCCTCCATGTCATCAGAGGTGATGCGTGACCTGGAGAGACGCATACAGCAGACGCGGTCTTTAGAATGCTTATCTGACGTGGACTCTCTGGACTCAGAGAAGCAGCCGAACCTGGTGTTCGCGAGTCGGTCGGGGTCGTTTGTTAAGCAGCGGCAAGAAGCTTTTCTCAGGTTTGTGCATTGAGCAATTTCTCTTTCCCACTGTTTTCCTTCTTCATCAATTCAAGAAACATATATATACGAAAATAGTGTCGTTGTCATCAACACAGTCATCGTCATCATCATCACCCATCACAACAATCAATAATTATAATTATTATTATTATCGATGTCATCAATATAGTAGTGTTCGTAGTCATCATGTTTTCATTATCTTTTGTCATAATACCACCATTGTCAAACTCATTTTAGCTTTCGTCTTCATAGGTATAATCGCCACAAAAAGCGTTGTCGTCATCATTTTTTCTTTTCTACTTTCTTTTGTTATTATTGTCTTCGCTGTTGGCAGCATTTGCAATGCCTTTCATTCTCTCTCCTCCCCCCCAACTCTTGTCATTATATCATCTCCATCTTTCTTATCAAGATTTTTCGATCTACTGTCGTCGTCATTAATTTCTGTCTTTATTATCGTCATCATTAGCAACGCCGTCATGCCATCATCGTCGTTGACATTACTACTACCACTACATCACTGTCTAAATATACTGTTTATTATTGCCCATCATCTTATAATCATTTCATCATTATCTATTTATCTTAACATCATCAGCATTAACTTGACTTGTTATTGCAGAGTTATTGTTTCTTACTGTCAGGTCGTTATTGCTATTGTATGGACGCCGTCTTCTCACTATTATTACCTTGCAGTCGTATTATTTTATCAAAATCATATCATTCCTCGTCATGTCTTTTACGACTTATGATATAAGGTCGTCTCAGTACTTTCATTAAACCACCACCAGCGTCGTCGTCTTCATCATCTTTTGTGATTCCTTTCTATGACCGTCTTAACAGTGGTAAGTAATCTAAAATCTACCACAACCTGTTCATTCTATGACCGTCTTAACAGTGGTAAGTAATCTAAAATCTACCACAACTTGTTCATCCTATGACCATCTTAACAGTGGTAAGTAATCTAAAATCTACTACAACCTGTTCATTCTATGACCGTCTTAACAGTGGTAAGTAATCTAAAATCTACTACAACCTGTTCATCCTATGACCATCTTAACAGTGGTAAGTAATCTAAAATCTACTACAACCTGTTCATCCTATGACCATCTTAACAGTGGTAAGTAATCTAAAATCTACTACAACCTGTTCATCCTATGACCATCTTAACAGTGGTAAATAATCTAAAATCTACTACAGCCTGTTCATCCTATGACCATCTTAACAGTGGTAAGTAATCTAAAATCTACTACAACCTGTTCATCCTATGACCATCTTAACAGTAGTAAGTAATCTAAAATCTACCACAACCTGTTCATCCTATGACCGTCTTAACAGTGGTAAGCAATCTAAAATCTACCACAACCTGTTCATCCTATGACCGTCTTAACAGTGGTAAGTAATCTAAAATCTACCCAATCTGTTCATCCTGTTCATTCCTGGAAGCTTTCAGGATAGTTAGAAAAGATATCGATCTCGTCTTTGGGTTTTAGTCAAACTTCTCACTTTGAGTGTGTTAATTTATAATTATCGTTTTATTATCAAATCATCACCGTCACATCAAAATCACAGTATCGTCTTCTACACGATCAGCCTTCTCGTCATTATTGTTTGAGTGAAATATGCTTCTTTTTTCTTGTTTCTAAATCCTTCTTCAAGTTCAATTATATTAATTTGTTTCTTAAGGTACTCGCTTGTTTAAATATTCATTTTAACTAAAATTTTGTTTTTTTGCTAGAACGTTTACTTCTTAGTTAAAATGTGTGTTTGTGTGTTTGTTTTCTTGTTTGCTAAAAATAATTCCAAGCTTAATTTGTGTTTGCTAAAATATTTGTTTGCTATAAATTATGCAATATTTAGTTATGTTTGTTAAACTCTTTGTTTCCTTATTCGTTATTTAAATAAAGCTAAACTTCAACAGAACTAAAAACAAAAATAGTTTAATTTTAAATTAATAAAATGCTTTCATTTCAATTTTTGTTACATTTAAATGGTACAAAACCATATGCTTCATTTAAATGTTACATCAGAACAGAGATATAAGCATAAATTAATAAAAGCATAATATCAAATAAAAAAGAAATACAGACATCTTGATAACAAAGGAAATGCAAAGACATGAGATAAAGAAAACCGAGAGAGGTGAATGATACACACTTATTTCCCCTTGAGACTAATTAGAGTAAATTAGGCAGATAGATTTGCTAATCAATATAAGATACAGTTATCACTACGAATCACATTAGATACAGTTATCATTACGAATCAACATTAGAAACAGTTTCCCAGCTAATCAACATTAGATACAGTTATCACAACTAATCATCATTAGCTACAGTTCACTATAAATCAATATTAGATACAGTTATCACTACGAATCAACATAAGATACAGTTATCACAGCTAATGATCATTAGCTACAGTTCACTATAAATCAATATAGTTACAGTTATCACTACGAATAAATATTAGACACAGTTATCACTGCTAATCAACATTCGATACACAGTGGATTAGAGATTCCTAGCCAAAGGTAGGTTTATTAAACATAAACATTATTTAAATTATTGCGAGATTATCAAAATTAATATGGCGCGTAATTGTTTAATTTTAGTGAGTGGTATAGCTTGAATTTATACTTTGAATAGGAAATACTCTAACGTATAATTTGTACTGGGGCAGCACAATTTATGTTTGGCAAATCCATTTCAAAATTCCTTGAAATTTTCAGGGGAGTTAGGAAAGATGTTCTTATCTTTGGTTTTATGTTAAACCTCTCACTTGAAATGAGTTAATCATTTCAGTTTATTTCATGCTAGATTATAACATTTGAGTTTATTTCATGCTAGATTATAACATTTGAGTTTATTTCATGTTAGATTATAACATTTGAGTTTATTTCATGTTAGATTATAACATTTGAGTTTATTTCATGATAGGTTATAACATTTGAGTTTATTTCATGTTAGATTATAACATTTCATTCAATCATATTCTCTCTTTCGCACCTTCCTACACATACCCAAGCTCTCTCTCTCACACACACACTCACACACACACACACACACACACACACACACACACACACACACATACCACCACCACCACCACACCAAGCCATACTTACAAAAACACGGGGAATCTGTTCTAAAGTATAAATTAAAATGTTTTCAAAGTTAAATCAAATGTAATAAACAATTGACAAACTAAACCTAATTTGCATCGATCGGGTCCTCATTAGTTTTAATTAGGAATCTCCCCTTCATCCATCCCTTCCATCCATCACTCTATCCGTCCATCCAGTCACTCTCTTTGGCGATTTATCTCTGTCACCATTCCCGACAGACAGGTAGGTAGAGAGGCAGACACACAGACAGGTAGATAGAGAGGCAGACACACAGACAGGTAGATAGAGAGGCAGACACACAGACAGGTAGGTAGAGAGGCAAACACACAGACAGGTAGGTAGAGAGGCAGACACACAGACAGGTAGATAGAGAGGCAGACACACAGGTAGATAGAGAAGTAAGACACACAGACAGGTAGATAGAGAGGCAGATACACAGGAAGATAGAGAAGTAAGACACAGAGACAGGTAGATAGAGAGGCAGATACACAGACAGGTAAGTAGAGAGGCAGACACACAAACAGATAGGTAGAAAGGCAGACACACAGATAGGTAGGTAGAGAGCTAGATGGATGGATGGAGATAGAGATATATGGGTGTGTGAATGCACTTACGGCTGTAATTAGTGTGAATGTGTTCTGATGTGAAATCTAACTCATTGTCGTCTTGATTAATTCTAATTATTCTGGTAAAATCTCACTGATGTGAAATCTTACTTATTGTCGTCTTGATTAATTTTAATTATTCTGGTACAATCTCACTGATCGAAAAGTATCTTTGCTTTAAAAATAAAGAAGCGATTTAGCTATTAGTGCCAAAATAAATGTTAGACTAAGGCAGTGTTGCATTGAATAAAGAAAGGTTTGGTATGTGTGTGTTGTTTGTGGTTCACTATGTTGTCTGGTTGTTTGTATGTGGTTCAGTGTGCCGTGTGTTATGTGTGTGTGTGTTCATTATGTTCTCTGTGTTATGTATTTGGGGGGTCATTAAGTTGTTTGAGTTGATTAACTGTGTCGGGTTAATCTTTTTGTCTGTTATTGTGTGTGTGTGTGTGTGCGCGTCCGCGTGTCATTATTCTTCTGTATTATGTGTGTGAGTTCTTGATATTGTCTGAGATGTTTATGTGTTTCTTTATGTTATCTATGCTATGTGCGTGTGTGGCTCATTATGCTGTCTGTTTCATGTTAGTAATTCATTATGTTGTTTGTGTTGTGAATGTGTGTTTGTTTCTTATGTTGTTTGTGTTATGAGTGCATTTGTTTTTTAATTATGATGTCTGTGTTGTGTTTGTGGATCATCATGTTGTCTTTGGTATGCGTGTGTGATTAAGTATGTTTTCTGTCTTGTGTTTGATTTCATTATGTTTCTGTATTGTGTGTATATGTTTCATTGTCTTCTGTATTAAGTGTGTACGATTCATTATGTTGTTTGTGTTGTGTATGTGGTTCATTATGTTGTCTGAGTTGTGTGTTTAATATTTGTCACAAAATGTGATATTTTGTTGAGCTTTATTTCTCTAAAGTCACGCAAACAGTGAAGAGGATGATTGAGCGTGAGAGAACAAAACGCATTGCCAACCGAGAGTTTGAAAATACTGATTGTTAATCGAGACACAATGTGTGTAATTTTACAAACCATTTGACTCACGAGGGTTTGTAAATAGTAACACTTTTCTTGATTCGTACTTTTCTTGCCATTTACACATTACTTGGACCGTAAATAGAACATTCTCTCCCTACAGTAAATACTTGACTACATGGAAATGTACAAGTGTATCAGATTGACACGCACGCACGCACGCACGCACACACACACACACACACAGTTCACTCAAATCACTCACACACAGCACACGCATAAATCACACACATAAGGGGGGTGGGGAGAAAGAGTAGAAAGAGAAAAAGAAAGAAATAGAATCAGAGAAAGAGAGATTAAGAGAGTGAGAGAAAGAAAGAAAGAAAGAAATTTTGGAAGTTTGGAAGTAAATTTGGAATGAAGGAACGGTGACTTAAATAAGATCGGTTATGGCGGTGAACTTCAAGGACTTTACGGAATTATCGATGAGATGTGCAGCGGAGCGGAAGAAATTACTTGCATGAATAAACTGCGAACGGTTTGCGGCCGCCAGTTCTCGCTGTAAATGATTGACAGGGCAAAAGAAACTGAAAAAAAAAGGGAGAAAATAAAAAAAGCAGCCAAACAATCAGTTTGAAATAAACTATGAAAAATATACTTTTCTAGTTGGGTGAAACAATTTTTTACTGACTGACTCACTGATTGAGTGAATGCATTAGTGAGGAAGAGAGTGAGAAAATACATGAGCTGATCACGTGATTGATTTAGCAGTGATTCAGTGGTGAGTAAATGTGTGTGTCTTTATATGTGTTTGAGCGTCTGTGTATGTACTTATATGTATGTGTGTGTGTGTGTGTGTGTGTGTGTGTTTCTCTGTGTATATATGTATGTGGTACGCGTGCTGTAAATAAATTTTCACACATTCATCCCCTTTACCATCACCCCCACCTTACTCCCCATTTAATGGAACTCGATCAAACTGGAATGCTTTGCACTAAGCCGAATACTCAGTTTAAGCGTGACAAAAATATTTTAGGATTTAACATTTAGTGTTCGTTTGCGATTGTGAGAGGTATAACATAAATAAATAAACATTTCAGACTTTCAACCTACCTCCTCTCTCAACTCCAATTAACGTCCACCCTTAGTCCATCCATTGTCCACCATTAGTCCATCCAAGGTCCAAATATTGTACAGGGATCAAATAAGTTGTATACACATCTTTAGATTATTTAGCATGAAATATAAACAATTGCCTCTTGTTGTATGTACAAATACATAACTGTGTAAACGTTTGTGTGCTTAATTATAATTATGTGTAAGTACGTTTGTGTCCACAAATGTACATATCTATCTATCTATCTATCTATCTATCTATCTATCTATCTATCTATCTATCTATCTATCTATCTATCTATCTATCTATCAATCCATCTATGTATCCATCCATCCATCAGTCCGTCCGTCCTTCCATTTTCCCCACCCACCCATCCATCGATCCATCCATTAATCTATCTATCTATCTATCTATCTATCTATCTATCTATCTATCTATCTATCTATCTATCTATCTATCTATCTATCTATCTATCTATCTATCTATCTATCTATCTATCTATCTATCTGTCTGTCTATCTGTCTGTCTGTCTGTCTATCTATCTAGTGTCTATAAAAATAAGTCTTTGTGTCACAATATGTTACATGTGCATTTGTGTACATCAATATTTATGTCCATAAATAAATATATATGTACGTTTGTGTAATTAAATATATTCATTTCTGCGTTTGTCAAAGACACATCTGTACACGTACAGCTATAGATATCTATAAATTCGTTGTGTCCATAGTTATGTGTTCCCTTGTGTATGTCAATGCTCCTGTCCACAAATGTTATCTTTGTACGCTTGTGTCCGTGAGTACGCGTGTGACCATAAATATACTTTTAATATGCGTTTTGTGTCCATCAGGTCAGTCTCCCGGTCCAGCAGCCGCTCAAGCGTGGGTTCCCTGCGTAGTAGCATGAGCGACATCAGCAAAGTGGGCCATGACAGCAACGTAATGGGCAACGACAGCAGCAGCCTCAATCGCGCACCATCCTTGAGCCTGCCAAAGATCCCCAGCAAAACACTGTCACTGCGCAGCGCCAGCATCTCGAAAGCTGACGTCATCAAACGCAGCGACGAGGACGGCGCCAGAGAAAGGAAAGTTCGAAGGCTGAGCTCCAAAGACCTGCAGGCCGTTCCCATTAGTCTCCGACGGCAAGAGTCTGCGTCATCGACATCATCGTCTGCTGCCTCTACACCACGGAACAGCGCGACCAGTGCTGTAAAATCCAACGGGCTCGATAAAAGCCTGCAAAAAAGAGACTCTGGAAAAAGTGACAACACGAAAGGTTCCGGATCGAGGCGATCTTCCGCGTCTGTGATCTCATCTCCTGAAGTCAGTGTTAACGGCAAAGAAAACAACGTCGACCTGCATGTGAGTGTTAGAGCTCGTGGTTCCGATGCCAGTGACAAATCTTTGCACCGTGAAAATGGCGTTCTCAGTGCAGGAGCGATTCTAAATGGGTCGTCGGTCAAGAAAACGGTAACGTCGTCGACCAAAGAGGCGGCCGGCCACCGACCGTCGTTTTCTAACATACATGGCTCCTCCACGCCCGTTCTCAACCGCTCCTCTCGCCCGACCTCTGCCTCCTCGTCGTCGTCGTTTTCCCTTCCCCCCTCACCTCCGCCCCCCATCGATGAGTCGCAGTACGCGTCGGATGTGTGGTCAGCCGCTGACCTCGTTCGTGCCGCATCCCCTCCACCCCCACCCCCACCTCTTCTCCCTCCCCCGCCATTGTTACAGCACACGATGATAGACGTTCCTACATCTCCACCAACGCAACCGACGACTTCTGGTGTAGTTGAAAGCAGTATTACTGTGCCTTCTGGCAGTCAGGATCATTTAGAGTTGAGCTCGTTGCCGCATGTCCTTCGGTCTGCAGAGTTGTCTTCAAAACAGCCAGAAAATGCCATGATGTTACCGCCTCCACCCCCATTGCCTTCGTCGTCATCGTCTTTAAAGTTAAAATCGCATAATGAAAAAGAGCAGCTGAGTACTGCTTTCGATGACATTGCATTTTCTGCTCACATATCCGACTCTTTAGCCCATGACAACGCTCAAGAGATGACAGTGACGGAAACATCGAGGTCAAAATCAAAGTCGTCATCGTCGTCGTCAGAGAGTGAATCAGAGGACGACAGCAGCAAACTCATCAACGACAAAACCAAAGATTTGCCACCACCCGTAATCCACTTTCCTCCACCCCCAAACTACTCGCCCTCTGTCTCCCCGTCTATTGAATCTACCCGTCATTCCACTCAGATCATGCAGACTTTGCCAGCTACCCCCACCTCTCCCGTGCATCTCCCACCAATGACTCCCCCTGCTGCAGACACCAGTTTCTCAAATCGAATGAACAGCTCGTCAACGGATGTGGTGTTGCGGTATCTTGACAACACGCTTGCGCCTTACTCACCTGCACCTACGACCCCTGGTCTTCTGAGTCCCTTCACACCGAGTCTCCTGTCGCCTTCGCCTCCGTCAGGCGGGGACGAAGGGCAGCACTCTAGCACCACCGCATCTGACACTACTTTCTTTAAGAGGGATTCTGCGTCCGTGACCAAGGGAGGTAAGCAAAAAGTAAAACGGAAGGTTACTCCGACCCAAGTCAGTAAATACGAAGGGAGCGTAAAGACCATTCGTAAGCAGATAAAACCGGGACACGTCGACGATTTGAAGACGATCTTCACCAGACGCCGGCATCGAAACAAGGCTGGAAGCGAGCGCAACAACGCTTCTGGCGAGAACGATGCCAGCAGCAGCGACTACTCTTCTAACTCGTCCGACAACGAGTACGATCTGGAACATGCCGAACTCATTAATAGTCCGTTCTATTCCCCCACGACTCCGTTCTCGAGCCAGGATCGAGCCGAGCAATTCGAAAAGAACTGGGAAAACGAACATTCATCCGTCGACACGATGGCCAACATTGCTGTGCCGGACGAGGCGGGTAGAAAAAGCGAGGACCGATTTGTGTTCCAGAAAAGTGACGTATCATTGAAAAACAGCCCTCGCCAGAATTGGAACGAGACCGACAAAGGCACAGCAGGACAGGCAAGCGTGTCGGGCATTGAAGCAGAACGCAAAATAGTTCTGGTGAATAAAAATTTAGCCCTCGATACAAGTTGCCCCAGCCCTGCCCCCATGCATTCCATGTCTCCAGGCTTAGGCGCAACAGACACTCCTTCTTCCATTGTAAACATTAAAGAAGCAGATCTATTGAGTCAGAAAAATAAAAGTAACGAAAAACACACCCAACAGAACCTACTAGGCTTTGCAGAAAAAGGGGTCGCTCACACATTGTCTGACACAAAATACCTCCCCCCAGCCAGTGTTCAAACAAGAAAATCGAGTTTGACTTCTCATTCCAGCAAAGAAAACGGGATTGCAGCTAGCTACGCAGAAGATATACATTCCTTGCCGCCCCACGACGACTCGAACAAAATCATCCAGTCCAGTTACCTGTTTGGGCCAGAGCAGATGACTGAGCACGCCAGTCAGAATCATAGTCGGCACACAGGTTTGGCGCATGAAGGCGAAGAAAATGAAGAGAAGAAAGAAACAGAGACAAGGGGCGGGGAAGTGAAATCGGCCACCAAAACAGGTTTGATTAATCACGCTACTACTAGCAGTAGTCTCCACTTGACTGTAACGGTTGACAGGGAGAAGGGTTTGAGAGACGAAGCGGTAGAAAGTAAAAAACATGCAGCGGTTGACAAACCGAGCCCGGCCCTTGTCAACGGGGACAAGGGAGACCACGTGACAGAATTCCAACCTAACGAGCTGCATAATGACGCCGGAAAAGGGAGGGGGAGGAATGAAAGTCTTGAGCGAGCGAGTGACCGCATAACGCACTCCCCCTTAAAGCGTGACGCAGTCAGCGAACTTCATAGCCACGGTTTATTTGACGAGGATGTAACACTTTCTCAAACAACAACCCCTTCTCTGACTGATCCTGTAAAAATCGCACCTAACGAGCGGCACAGTGTGCCACAGGAAGGTTTGAAACTAACGAGCACCAGCTCACAGCAGAGCGCTGTTGCATCATTATCTGCACTGCACTCGGACCAGAGCGGCAGCGTTGGTGCTGGAGATTTTCTGTCCATTCTAGACGACATCAGTCTGGGGACTGACGCTTTCAACCCTACGAAGGCGCACAGAGCACGACAGTTATACATGCACAGTCCACCGCTCGGTGAAAAACTGTCGTCTTCTAAAGAAAAGCTCGGTGCTGAAGCGTCCTTGCTTACTCACGTGGAACCAGCGGGCGTCGAAGTAATCAGTGGTCTCCGAGAGTCTTCATCGGGCAAGAATAGTGTAGAAGTGCATTCGAGTGAAGTAGATGCAGCTCCTATTTCGTCACCTGCAGTCATCAGCGAAAGCGATGACAAGAAAATGACAGCAGTGGTTGGTGAGATGACGTCCTTTTCGATTCATCGGTCCAAATCGGGCCGCAGCAGCTCTCGTAGCTCGTCGTCTGCAGTCTCGTCATCAGTCTCATCTAAGAGCGATGATGAAGACGATGCTGGGGATGTGTACATCTACCGCGACTCAAGGGGCGACGTGTACATTATGGAAGACGTTACAGAACATACGAAGACCGATTCTACCAAAATAGCCACTCGGACTTCGCACGAAGATTCAAGCGCCAGTGGTGCAGCAAGTTTTGATTTCCATGGCCTGAGTTCTTCCAGCAATGTCACAGTGGATACAGATCACGTGGACACTGAAAAAGCAAGGGAGGTAATTGCAGCTTTTTTCACAGATGGGGTACGACAGCCACAGCCCCAGCCCCAAGTGCGAAGTGAAACAAGCACTTCATTTGGGGCAGTCACAAACCAGGCCACTAGTCTCGAAGTCCTGGCAGGAAATGTTGGCACGCAAAACACACAAAGCGAACAGTTCAAATCCACAAGGGCGATGTGGGACGCAAAGCAGTCATCTGCAACAGAGGCTCGAAACGAGGGGCACGCGCGTGTTCAAAAAAGGACCAGTGGAAACAGCTCACTTTCTGTTGGTGGCAGAAGCAGAGACCAGGATAAGCAGGTTGTTAAAAGTCCACATGCACAAACGCAGCAGTACTCGTTCACACAGGCTCCACACCACTCTAGTGCAGTTCATTTGTCCGCTCCTGCTGCATCTCAACAGCAGACATCATCATTAACACTGTCCACAACTTCCACAGCCGTGGTGGACGAGCACACGGAGTTTGAGTTTAATCTACCACCCAATGCGGTCCCAGTTCTGCCCACAACTCGCATCTGGAACACAGAAACCTCTCGCAAAACCTCACAGGGCGCTGCAGAAGACCTCCCGCTGTCCTCGCCTAAAAAGAACGCCCACCACTCGAACTTCGAGGCCAGGATACCACGCGAAACTTACGAATCTGAGACGAATTTCGGCAGCCTCTCGACGCGACGTGACAGTCGTAAGTCCAGCTCCTCGTCGTCCGACGGAGAGAGAGTGAAAACTCAGTATAGAACATCAAATCTGGAACGCACCCACACCGACAGGTCTCACGTTACGTCCATTCACAACGTAGGCGGTGAAGACAGCGTGAGTTCTTTCTTTCCTTCGCAGAAAAACGCGTCACGCATGACGAACGCATCCTTCAGTGAGAACGACAGTCAGTACGAGAGTCAGACGTCTAAGGCAACGTCACTGGGTGACGCCACTCTGTCTGACGAGCCTGTGTACAGAATAATTCGCGCGGAAATGTCGCCAGCCAGTTTAGAAAGACGTGAGCCCTACAGCGAGGTAGGACACAAGTCTCAAACAGCAACTGACTTTCATCGCAGAGACGAGATCTTTTCGCCAGGGAAAACTCCAAGACTGAGTGAAACGGAGGCCGTATGGAGGTTGGAAACCTTAACTAAAAGCGAGCCCAGCATGCATGTGTCGAGCAAGTCACGTGATGGAAGTGGGCGCTACACAGTGGTACGAACGAGCCACAGTGATGAACATGCGAAAACTAAGTCATCCTCCAGTGATTCAGACTCTGATTCAGGTGTAGCAGTGGGCAAGGCCTATAGATCGGCCAAGAGTCTGCAAAAGAATGGAGATGGCTTCAGGAACCTTTCCAATGGTTCCAGAAAAGATGCAGAGTTCTCTCTTCTTCCAGACAAATATTCTCCACATGGGAAAGAGTACCGTGTTTCCAGAGTTGAAGGACAATCGTCATGGGAACAGCGCAAAGAAGAAGAACACCTTGTCGACGGTCACGTGTATCGCGTGACAAACGTTTCGACTGCAAAAGATTGGAAGCCCTCAGAGGTTGTGGTAAAAAGACATTCGCCGCCATCTTCTCGCTACGACGATGAAAGAGGGAACGAAAAACCGTTCCAAGTTGTTCGCACAACATCAACTGAGAATATTTTATCGAGTGACAGTCGGAATCGTTATGGCGGCAGGAGGGAGGAAGCCACTTCTACAAGACATTCCACTCCTGCCCGGTTGGATTCTGGCTTCTATGACAGTGACGTGTCACGAAGACTCACATCACAGACAGCGTCTCACGCTGACGCCAAGCCACCGACCGGAAAGCACCGCACTGTCATCACTCTTCAAGTCAACCCAGGCATGTCGGCACCACCTGTCCACCACTCCGACACAAATGCAGCGCAGTTTAAACTGGTCAGTGTGCGCCCTTCTGACGAGGCCACCCGAGTTTCAACGGACACCATATCCAGTACGACCATGTTACACAATCAGAGCTTTCCCTCCCCAGTCAGTGGGTACGAATCGGACGATTATCGTACGATCGTCGGTGACATGAACAATGTAAACGTTTCACGAACACACTTCCCTGGTTATGATGCCTCTCAAGATGGCCGACGGTACGTGATTAATAGCACTCTGGCCTCCTCGAAAATGCCCCATGTAGATGACGGTGTTAAGTCATCCACTAATTATCGTTTGTCATCGCAACCTCTGCCTTCGAGTGGTGAGTGGCACAAAACGACGCTAAACGTCAACAAAAACTTGGCGTATGATCGGGTCATGCGGCGTGGCTCGTGGCACCAACCGGACTCGCAGAGGCTGGCGCCACTCCAGCAGGAGCAACGGAAGAGCTACGTCGTCTTCAACAGCAACGACAACCTACACACGGACGGCTGGCGCCACCAAGGCTTACTGGAACGCTCGACTTCGCAGACGGACAACGTACACCAGCGATACTCTGCAACTCTCCCAAGAACGTCACTATTTTCAGACTCTGACTGGAGACGCTCGGCCCCGCTCCGGACCTCTGACAGGAGGAGAGAGGTCAGATCCGTCCCTGAGCGTTCCCGGGCGGAGGACAGCGCGTACCTACGGGAAGCAGTGTACGAAGAAAAATCCCGATACGAGATTCAGCCAGGTAAAGGCTTTGTTATGCCGGAAGTGGAAATGTCGCAAGAAGAGAAGGACCTGCGCGTCCTGCGTGGGAAAATCCTTATCCAGAACAAGATGGACGATTCCCGCGAGCAGGACGACTTCCTGCAAAACATGAACGTGTTCGATAACAGCTTTCACCTGGGGAAAGATAACCCGCTGTATCAGAGCGACCCGGACATTTACCAGAGTATAGAGAACGAGATTAAACGAGAGGAAGAGATGCAGAAGCATTTCGGACGTGAGGTGACACAAGACATTACTTTCGAGACGGTCAGCAAGATCGCTCAACACCACAGAGACGGCACTGAGGGTGAGTTCCCTATTGAGAAATGTTTGATGAAGAGCAGACAACTCTTATCATGACGAGCATGTTTTTCTTTCTCTCTCTCTCTCTCTCTCTCTCTCTCTCTCTCTCTCAAACACACTCACACTCACCCACCCCACACACTGTCTCTCTCTTGGGAACCATTTCTCTCTTCCTTTCTCTCCCCTCTATTTCTTTTTCTTATTTCTATGCCACTATTCTTTCTCTTTCTTTCTTTTTCGTAAAATATCTCTTTAGTTTCTTTCTTCTCTTGTTTTTATATTTCAATTTTCTTCTGTTTTGTGCGTTCGTTCGATTTACTCCCCTCCCCGCCCTCTTATTCCATTATATTTCCCTAATTTGATATAATCATTACCCCGCCACCCATTCACACGCGTACACTTCTGTGTTATCGTATTCCCTCAACACAATCATCTCATCGCTCAATTAATATTTCTACTTTTTACTTGTGTGGATTGCTAGCGCCCATTTGGTAAAGATTATTTTAAATGTTGACATGTATTTTCACTTGTTTAGGTCACCTGTCTATCACTATACCTTTATTCTGTGAGGATTTTTCTCTCTATCCCCCCTCCCCCATTTGTATTTCTCTCTCTCTCTCTCTCTCTCTCTCTCTCTCTCTCTCTCTCGTCAAACGAGCGGTGTGTAATTAATTTGTTCATAGGTGGTGTGAAAGTGGAAACTGATTTTGTTCAGTGATTACTGCGATATCCCCTCCCCCCACCCTCGTTAATTCGTCACTTCTTTTGTTCGAGATAATCTATTTCTGTATATCTGCAAGAAGAGATGCTGTGAGTCTGTTTGTCAGTCTGTACATGAGATATTTTGGGGTATATTAGTTTGTTGCTATTGCGTGTTTGTGTGTTAGTTTGAATTCTATTTCTGTGCAAAACATTTAACTTTTTAACACAGCCAACTTCTTAAACTAATTATTCGTTTGTGGTCGAACATATTCATGCATATACTTCTGCTGGTATGCTTGTATAGATAGATAGGCAGACAGATAGAGGAGCAGGCAGTCACAAAAATAGATAGACAAACGAGCAGATAGATAGATGCATAAATATCCAGACAATGTCTTTTCAAGTTTTCAAAAGCTGTCTGCAGTTGTATTATTTTCTCTGTGATAAGAGTATTCAAAAATAAAATATGAATCTCTCTCTCTCTCTCTCTCTCTCTCTCTCTCTCTCTCACACACACACACACACACACACACACACGCGCGCGCACACACGCACACACACACACATACACACAAACACACACAAACATGCATATATACAGAGAGAGAGGCAAGAGTAGAAAACAGACCTATACATTTACGTGTGTGGTATTTTTAACTTAAATTTAATATTTTTATATTTTGTGCTGTTATAGGCTACCCCATAAAAGAGTAATTATTATTTGATAAACTGTTACCTTAAAAAATTAAAACACTTTTAAAATCAATTTACAGTTGTACATAACACAGTTGTTACTTTACACTAGTACTACATAATACAAGCGTTGCTTTTCATGTTTAGTACTACAAACACAGGTGTTT
Source organism: Sinotaia quadrata (assembly GCA_028829895.1). Taxonomy (NCBI): domain Eukaryota; kingdom Metazoa; phylum Mollusca; class Gastropoda; order Architaenioglossa; family Viviparidae; genus Sinotaia; species Sinotaia quadrata. The sequence goes on along the minus strand of CM054183.1, from coordinate 20,264,304 downwards.
ACTTCACACATCTAGTTCTACATAACACAGGTATTTACACGTCTTGTACTAAATAACACAGGTGTTTACTTTAAACGTCTTGTACTACATAACACAGGTGTTTACTTTACACGTCTTGTACTACATACTACAGGTGTTATATTACACGTCTTGTACTACATAACACAGGTGTTTACTTTACGCGTCTTGTACAAACACAGGTGTTACCTTACAAGTCTAGTACTACATAACACAGGTGTTTACTTTACACGTCTTGTACTACATACTACAGGTGTTATATTACACGTCTTGTACTACATAACACAGGTGTTTACTTTACGCGTCTTGTACAAACACAGGTGTTACCTTACAAGTCTAGTACTACATAACACAGGTGTTATATTACATGTCGAGTCCTGTAGTGAACGATGACAAATTTCAACGCGTGGGAGAATTCATTCAACCGAAACGATTTGGTGACTGATTTTCATATATATAGAACTAGATTCGAGTTTAGGTCAAATAATATATATGAGAACAATCCTCTTCTATTGACTTCATTACAAACGGTTTGAAATGCAAGTTGCAACAAAAATTTATACAAATAGAGCAGTCTCTACATACATACTGTTTAAACTAAATCCAAGAGGTTTCAGAGAGAGAGAGAGTATGTATTGTTTTGCCCCACCCACGCCTCAGTTTTCCACAACAATCTCATCTTTTCCTTCAGTGAAAATGGGGATGTGGGGATCACGGATACACATATTATTAAGAGACTGAAAAAGAAAGAATGCGCAGTTTAAATCTCAACCGAGCACCTTCCAGTAACATCGTGCGCCTTAAAGGAAGGAATGCTAGACAAACTGGTCGGCAGGGAAATAAAAGTCTTTGCTCCGAAGTGTCGTAACCTCTCGTCGGTAACACCGCACACCTTCAAAGAGAAGACATTAGCATGGCTCCCATAAATACCCGCTTTCGTTTAGGCCATACAGGTATGTCTTGTCTGCGACCCCAGGGGTGGGGGGAGGTAAACCTCGCGTTACCAAGGTAGGCGAACGGTATGACTTATGTGGAGTTCACATAAGGCAATGAATTTACAGTCCAACGAGAATGAATCTGAAATTTGAAATCACATGGCGCCGTCATAGCGATCCGGTGGACTGTGCGAGCGTCACTTAGAGAAAATTCTGCATGATACCCGACAGATCGTATGGATTGGTATTGAAATCATATGACGTCATCATATCTGGCCACCGGATTTGACCAGTGTCAAATCGGCAAAAGTTGATCACTGTATCTGACAGGTCGTAGGTATCGTTTAAAACTTACATGACGTCACATTATTGGTCAGGGAAGTGTGTAGGAGTGTCAGTAGGACAAAATAGTGTACAGTGGACATCCGACAAATTGTCGTACGTTGTGTGAAATATTTTCCCACTTGATTAGATTTCAGTACAGAGCAAAGTGTTCAAGAACCATAACTACAGTCGTGTTAGATTTCAGTACAGAGCAAAGTGTTCAAGAACCATAACTACAGTTACATTTAAAATGTTTTCAAAAGCTTATATTCAAGGCCGACTTGCGTAAAAATTAAAGCACAAAATCCTTTTCTGGTAAATTTCGTTAAAATGTTAAAATCTATTAAATATAGATGAAATTAATTGATACAACAATTTCATTATTTCCATTGGTTTTTATTTTTCAATTAAGAACCATTATCAAAGGATCAGTCATTGGGAATTTACTATATTCATTTATGACGTCATTCTGTGATGGTCGGGAGTGGTGGTGGTGGATTGAAATCAGACTTAATTTATTTCTAACTTGATAGGTAAATTCATCATTTGCATTATATTTACGTGAAGTTAAGAAAGTTTGTCATTTTAATAATCAGATAAATAGTGCATAAATAAAATGATTAATATATGGAGTCAAGAAATGCTTCAACAATTACGATTTTAGAAAACAAAATGTCAGTTGACCTTTCATTGATTGTTTGCAAGGGGCGACTACTTTCTGAAAATCGTGAAGGCGAGAAACGCACACACACACACACACACACACACACACACACACACACACACACACACACACACACACACACAGAGAGCTGATGTTATAATTTTAACTGCTAAAGCGTGCTCTAAGGGCATCGTGACCCGAGCTTTGAAGGTCAGTTATGGTACCTTCACCATAGACGATCGATAACTAAAACTGGTGAAATTAATTTAAGTATAATTTATAAAATCAAATGCAAGCGTACTCTTTTTGTTATGAAATAAACTTATTAAAAAGTGAAAGCATTTAAAGTATCGGAACAAAATTGATCTACATGAAATTAGTGGTCAGGGTTGTAGTGTAGTAAGTAACACCACTACAATGTTGTATATATGGATTGTGCCCACAATCGATTTTGAAACATGTTCTTGCATGTGTATGCAACATTGCTAGAAGACGTTTGCAACACTAGCAAAACACGTTTGCCTCATGGGAATGAGAACAAAGCAAATAAAAACGTTTGAAGTATTTCACACAAAACAGTTTGCATCATTTGATGTTTGTGTCTGGGTAGGAAGAAAATTTCTCAATTTTGCAACTTCTAAACACCCAAAACTTGCTTTGAATGTAAATCTGATCTTTGCAAAGTGATTAGGCGTCCTATGAGATGGGGTGGAGGGGAGAGGGCCATCGCCAGGAAAGTGAGTGTACTTTCTTCTCTTATTTTAGCACTACAGCTTTTGTATTTTGTTGCTGATGTATTATCTTTCGAATAATTAATTTTAAGTTTGTTTTTTTGTTATATTGGGAAGTCGTTTGTTGTTCTTCTTGTCATCGTTGCCACTTCTATTTTGGTGAATGAGTCACCTTCAATCCTCCAGTTCGGCCCCTCGCACTTGAAGCGTGCTGTCCAAGTCACCTTCAATCCTCCAGTTCGGCCCCTCGCGCTTGAAGCGTGCCCGTCCAAGTCTCTTTCTGTGTGGAGTTTAGACACAGCAGCTTTCAGACTCAGGTGTTCTTTTCTTCTCACGCACTTCACTCCATCTGCCATAGGTAAACAGGCTGCACCTTACATTAAACGGTAACATAAACGTAAACAGTTTCAAGTACACCCACACGCAAACACTCATCCACTCACTCACAGACAAACGCACCCACCAAATCCACCCACATTGTATTACGCCATCCGTGGTGTGTGTACGCGCAGATTCAACAAAATCTTACTCAGAGAATTTATGAGTGTTTCCGATATATATATGTATGGTCGATTTTGATGGTGGAAATTTTGAACTCATGGTGAATGTAAAGCCTAATTGTTCCTTTTCGTCCATAGATAAAATATGTGACGTAATTCATTGAGCAGAAGATGAAGAGTACGCAAAATCTTGTGTACTACAATCCAGACCGGTTAGGTTGTTCAGATAGGAAAGTATAGACGTGTTCCTCATAATTAATGGTTATGTTGTTCAGAAAGTATCGACATACTCCTCTTAATTAATGGTTATGTTGTTCAGAAAGTATCGACATACTCCTCTTAATTAATGGTTATGTTGTTCAGAAAGTATGGACATATTCCTTTAAATTAGTGGTTGTGTTGTTCAGAAAGTATCGACATATTCCTCTTAATTAACGGTTATGTTGTTTAGAAAGTAAAGTATGGACATATTCCTTTTAATTAATGGTTATGTTGTTCAGAAAGTATCGACATATTCCTCATAATTGACGGTTATGTTGTTCAGAAAGTAAAGTATGGGCATATTCCTTTTAATTAATGGTTATGTTGTTCAGAAAGATTCGACATATTTCTCTTAATTATACATTCTACAAATCACTGAGATTTCAGGAATTTGGCATTGTAATATGTAAGCGACTAACTTTAATCATGATTTAGCTTTGCTCTAAACAAATAAGGTTTTAGGAATAGTGATATGTATCATGCCAAATAATTTTTGTGCTTGCGTTCTGCAGAAATGTTCACATGAAATAATGTTTCTGTAGCCTTCATATTCTCTCTGAAGTGCCTGCTAAACACGACTTTACGGAATCTTTATTTCTTGTAAACATAGTTACTGAACACGACCGCAGAATCATTATTTCTTGTAAACATAGTTACTGAACACGACCGCAGAATCATTATTTCTTGTAAACATAGTTACTGAACACGACCGCAGAATCATTATTTCTTGTAAACATAGTTACTGAACACGACCGCAGAATCATTATTTCTTGTAAACATAGCTACAGAACACGACTTTACGGAATCATTATTTCTTGTAAACATAGCTACAGAACACGACCACACTACCATTATTTCTTATGCCAAATAGTAGTTTTATAGCTATGTTCCTTACAAGCTAGGGTTCTTGATCGAGTTCTGTAGGTTGCTCCAGGGAAAAATTAAGGCTTTGTGATTTCTGTAGCAATATTCTTTAGAGTTTAGGGTACTATCGACTGCTTCCTGTAAAACAAAGTCTTTATTACGGCATTCGGAGCCATCTACTTAAATGCTAGGATTTGGTGATCGTGTTCTGATGATTGTTCCTGGGAAATTGCACGCTTTATGATGACTTCTGTAGCTATCTCGTTACAAGCTATGAGTCTGATGATTGCTCCTGGGAAATTGCACGCTTTATGATGACTTCTGTAGCTATCTCGTTACAAGCTATGAGTCTGATTTTTGCTCCTGGGAAATTGCACGCTTTATGATGACTTCTGTAGCTATTTCGTTACAAACTGTGATTTCGTCTGTGATCCTACTAAGATATGTTTGAAAGAAATTAAAGGCTCTCTTATAGTGCTCTTATTCAATGACAATTATTTTATGACTTCTGGAGCTATGTTTCTAAGAATTAGAATTGTATTATCATATTCGATAGCTACTGTTTAGAAATCAAGATTCAGTGATACATATTGTGAGATGGGTTTCAATTAATGGTTTGTTTGTTTTTTGCTATTTTCTTTGAGTGAGTATGTAATTTCTTAGTCTATATGTTCGGCGTACAGTTTCTTGTTAATGTTTATTTGAATAGTAAGGGAACAGACTGATAAAATAGTAAGGGAACATGCTTTTGTGTAAGTAGTATTCCATTACAAATGATCCGCCCGCGAAATCAGCGAATGGTAAAGTGGGATGTGAAGAAGAAATCAATTTATCACTCAGTTAAAGGTGATGTGTGTATTTGTGGATTATTGCTTACTATGTCCATGTAACTTTCCATGTTTAGTCTATGCATTATTGCATACTGTGTCCTTTCATTTCATATATATTTAATGTGAAAATCTATGTTCTGTCAGTGCATTATTCCATATTTGTTCTATGTGTTATTTACTACCTTATCCGTTTGTGTATTTTATGTTTTGGATATGTATTGTTCCGTGCGTTTTTAAAAACGTTATTCCAAATTTGTTCACGTGTCTGGAGTAGGTGTCACTTATGGTTTGTCATTAGTTATTTTTAGATCACATCAAAGTACTTCTTAGTTTGACCTATAACACCAGAGTATGAGCTTCTCTGTTTGGTTTGCTCTATTTCATGTCACTATTATTAGTGATGTTTTATTCCATGTCTGATCTGTAAAGTCACTATTATTAGTGATGTTTTATTTCATGTCTGATCTGTAAAGTCACTATTATTAGTGATGTTTTATTCCATGTCTGATCTGTAAAGTCACTATTATTAGTGATGTTTTATTCCATGTCTGATCTGTAAAGTCACTATTATTAGTGATGTTTTATTCCATGTCTGATCTGTAAAGTCACTATTATTAGTAATGTTTTATTCCATGTCTGATCTGTAAAGTCACTATTATTAGTAATGTTTTATTCCCTGCTTTGAACCTATGCAGCATTCCATAGTCTGTCCATCCCTCGCGTCACACCTAGTTCTGTGTACACAGCTCGTTGTTGCTTTCATCGAAGGCGTGTACCAGCCAATAACACTGACACACTGATACGTGACGATAACTTGCAGTGTGTTTTTCAAACAGGAACAGAAAGACATTAACTTGCATTGTGCCTACCGACTGCGAACACGAGAATCACGTGATCTGTGACGACAGAGATCTATGTGCCTATAATTTTTCTCAAGTGCAATCGTATTTGTCCGTGCAGCATCCATGTATTGGTCCCTGTTGCATTCCATTCTCTCTATATATCCATGCTCTCCGTGCATCATCCATGTAGTCCCTGTCGCATTCCACTCTCTCTCTTTATATCTATCCATGCTCTCCGTGCATCCATGTATTTGCCTCTGCTGCATTCCATATTCCATTCTCTATATATCCATATATCATTCCATACTGTCCGTGCAGTATTCCACATATGTGTCCGGCAAGAATTATTTGTGATGTGTCCCTGAGTCATTTTGTGCATTTTCCAAGCATCACCCCATTCCTCGTCCATGTGTCATTCCATTTCTTTCCGGACAACACTCCATGTTTGGTTCTTGTTGCCGGATCGTTTGGTACATGTTTGACAGCACCGTTCTCAAATCTCAGTATAGAGCATCGTTCATTAAGTCGTCAACCCAGCCTCCACCCATTGAGCTGCATCACCAGTCTGACCACATTTTCCTCATTCATCACAGCCTTGCACTGGCTTAATGTTTTGTAGGGGTAACTCCCAGTAGAAACTTGGACTACCAGATTTATTATCTGCTCTTCAGATTTGAAAAAAACAACAACTTATTTTAGTCTTTTGCATTTACCAGTTCCTACTGGCGATTATGTATTCTAGAATAGTTAATATCCACTTCCCGTCAAATCACGTGATGTTGTTTGGAGTAAAGTTATTATAACGTCAGTTGTCTGAAAATCGGACAGCAGCCTTTTCGGTGTATATAGCTGTCGCACACAATATAGGTCGTAAATGATTAAAATTATTTTATATCTGCCACCTTTTGTCATTTTGACTTTAATATTTATATATATACTGGTCTGGTTAGTATTTGGAGGTAACCCGAGTTGGGGTTGTGGGGGTGTGAGCTAACTGCTGGAGAATGACAATCGATTCATGCCTCTTTTGCACCGATGACTGCTTTTTTCCCCTCTTAGTTGCGTGTGCGCGCGTGTGTTCTTATAAGTGTAGTACTGTGTGGAGTAGTGTGTGCGGGTGTGTTCTTTTAAGTGTAGTACTGTGTGGAGTAGTGTGTGCGGGTGTGTTCTTTTAAGTGCAGTACTGTGTGGAGTAGTGTGTGCGGGTGTGCAAGTATTTATTTGTGTACACGTATACTCATGCGTACCAGAATTGTGCGTGCGGGTGCTTAAGTGTCTGTGTGTGTGTGTGTGTGTGTGTGTGTTTCGAGTGGAGATATAAACATTTATGCTTTAGTTCGTGTGTTTATGTACGAGCGAGCATGTGTGAATGTGTGTGTTTTTCGTTTGTATACACATTTATACTCTTTTGTTGGTGTGTCTGCGAGTGAATGTGTTTGTGCGTGTGCTAGAACAAGTAAGTTGTACGTCCTCTGGTTTTCACTGCCCTGTTGCCCTGTTATATAAGTAAAATGAAAAGATTTTGAACACTGAACTTTGTTATGTGAAATTATAATATAACAACTAACATTTAAAAAAAATCTTATTCCGTTTACTACATTCTCTCTGGTCAACTTTTCACGTTTGATTCTTATGGTATGTTCAAGTGTTCACTTGGAGAAAAATCTAATGTTCAAGTCGGATTCTTATGGTATGTTCAAGTGTTCACTTGGAGAAAAATCCAATGTTCAAGTCTGATTCTTGTGTTTTCAAGTGTTCACTTGGGGAAAATTCTTTCCTTATATTTATGAAAATTTTCTAAAGCATTCTCATTGAATTCAATGCTCATTGTTCTTTAAATTAAAAAAAACTTATACACAAACTACCCTTCCAGCTGAGTTAGTTTCTCCCCAACTTCTTGTTTCAGAACTCATTATTAAAGTACTAAGGTGACATAAGTTCAAATCCAAACTGAAATATACACAGAAGTGACGAAGTGTTAGTCTGTTTTCTCAGAGTTATCTTTCTTGAGTGAATATTTTATGTTGCTGTTATGTAAAATGTGTCCCCGTTTTTTACCCTGAAGAATGTTTAGGGACAGGTTATAGGCCCTATAGTTCTGAAAGCAGAGAAACATACTTTTCGAAAACCTCGATTTGAAATTAGCACCAATTACAAGCCAAAATATTTTAAAGGGTAGCCTACAAAACCGCTATATCAATAAGGTATAATGTTTGAAACATCGACTGTTAAAATACTCCGTTTGCAAATCAAAATTATATATATATCTTATTCCAATATTCAGCATTTTAAATCTAATACAGGAATAGTCTGTTGGTCTTTTGAATACCCGTATATTTTATATAGGCATTTAGCTGTGTGTTATTATCGTAAGCTGGAATACAGAAATAGTCTGTTGGCCTTTTGAATACCCGTATATTTTATATGAGCATTTAACTGTGTGTTATTATCGTAAGCTGAAATACAGAAATAGTCTGTTGGCCTTTTGAATACCCGTATATTTTATATGAGCATTTAACTGTGTGTTATTATCGTAAGCTGAAATACAGAAATAGTCTGTTGGCCTTTTGAATACCCGTATATTTTATACGTGTGTTTAGTTGTGTGTTATTATCGTAAGCTGAAAACAACGTCATTCAAATTCGCGAATTAAAACGAGAACAGAAGAAAACGCCACAGCTTTTGTTTAGAAGTGCCGCCTTCAAGCAGATAAATCGACTGTAAGCCCATATCTAAGCGACTAATTTGCATCGAGAAACAACACCACATACACACACGATTATTTTATATATACATATCTACCAGTAAACAAAAAGAAAAGAGTTCAAAGATATATAACCAGTGATAATATTGAAAAGCTCTTTCATACATATCTACCAGTAAACAAAAAGAAAAGAGTTCAAAGATATATAACCAGTGATAATATTGAAAACCTCTTTCATATATATATATATACAAGCGGAATGTTTGTGGCGAATCTCGACTTTCGCTTTTTACTCCACTAGCCCTAGTCGCATAATATCGGTGGAAGTCGTTGACTGTTGACTGTCTTTGTCGGGCCAGGAAGCTCAGGAAGGATTTTCTGTTTGTAAACGTTTGAGAGGAACGGCTATACGTTTACTTCTTCAACATGACTGGCTTCTTAAAATATAAATGGCATTTTTTTTTTCAATACCTAAAATGAGAAGTGATGGTTTTCTTATAGAATAGCTGTCTGTTGTATGCGCAGATATAACAAACCAGTCTCAATTTACAAAAATCGATTTATTTCCTTAGTGTTATGTGTGGGTAGGGAGAGCCGAAAGCGAAACTGCTTCCAATGTAAACTTTCGGGAAAAGCCGATCATTGCTGTTTAATCCTTTCATAAACACACCAGTAAATGCTGAATTATCTCTAGACACACTAAAGAGATATTTTTTTAAAAAAATAAGACACTTATAATTTGTCGTAAAATACTCATTGACTGTTGATTTATGATAATACTGCCATTGACCGTTGATGTTGCGTCATACGTCAGTCTGAGAATTGTAAAGCCACGAGAATGCAGAATGTAATACGTCAGTGTGAGAACTCTCCAGCCACCGGAATGGCAGAACGTAATACGTCAGTGTGAGAACTCTCCAGCCACCGGAATGGCAGAATGTAATACGTCAGTGTGAGAACTCTCCAGCCACCGGAATGGCAGAATGTAATACGTCAGTGTGAGAACTCTCCATCCATAATATGTCATGAAAACAGGGCCAAGACAGAATCAATCCTAGTGATTTTCTGACGATTTCACTGGTATCAAAAATAAATTATCAGACATCCGTTGCTGACCTCTTTAAGTATAAAATATAACTGATAGGTGCGTTCACACACACACACACACACACACACACACACACACACACACACACACACACACACACACACACACACACACACACACACACGCACCGTCTACCCAAACTGGATTGCAATGGGTGATATATTAATCGCTTAAAAAACAGCTTGCTTCTACGCATGACCGATTGCTAACGTTCAGCTTTGTTTAAGAAAGACACGTTTCGACTGATTTAGTGCTTTTGCAAACATTGACCTTACTTTAAATCAGTTTTCCTTGACTCATTTATCCACTTTACAGTTGCTTGACCTTGGTAACAGATCAATTAGTCATTTCTTCGGCGTTTTTTTTTTAAACGAACGTTTATTTGTTTTTCTAAATTACTTTTCGTGTTTGTCCGTGATTCATTTTGCAAGCACAAGTGCTTAGTGAAAACGACATGGCTTTGATTTGACACACGAGACGCCATACTTACCACATATTTTCTCTAGACATCGTTTCTGTAGAATTGTGTGTTTAATGTGGCTGACAGATTTTCTCTAGACATCGTTTCTGTAGAATTGTGTGTTTAATGTGGCTGACAGATTTTCTCTAGACATCGTTTCTGTAGAATTGTGTGTTTAATGTGGCTGACAGATTTTTTTACGCTTGATCTACTTACTCCATTTTCTGCTCATGAAGATGACGATATGTCAGCTATAATTAATTTTAAAAAAATTTAAATAACATTAAGCCTGATAAATAAATATTTTTATTATTTTACGACTGATTAAGATTACCGTGACAAAAGTGCTGAAAGCTTTACAGGTGTTTTTTTAAAAAAAAAAAAATTAAAACGTGCAAGATTTCATTTAATGTAAATAAAATCTTATTCTTGAGTCAAAACTGAAAGTTCTGTAATGTAAAAAAATAAGAATAAATAAAAACAAATGGGCAAGTTTACAGGTGAACTGAAATTAGGAATCTCTTTGGTTCGTCCTTGGAAAGCCTTATACACATGCTGGAGCAGATCATTAGGACAACGCCGGGTTACAAGTACCAAAACCGGTTTGTCTGCTCTTTGCTAGCACATTTGTGTCAGATTGGACATGGTGCGGCTGTGTGTAATGTACGTGTGTCAAGAGTGGTACTGTGTGTAATGTACGTGTCTTTAAAGTGGTAGTACTGTGTGTAATGTACGTGTTTCTTTAAAGTGTAGTACTGTGTTTTTAAAGTGTAGTACTGTTTGTAATGTACGTATGTCAAGTGTAGTGTGTAATGTACGTGTGTTTTTAAAGTGTAGTACTGTGTCTTTAAAGTGTAGTACTGTGTTTTTAAAGTGTAGTATTGTTTGTAATGTCAAGTGTAGTGTGTAATGTACGTGTGTCTTTAAAGTGTAGTACTGTTTGTAATGTACGTATGTTAAGTGTAGTACTGTGTGTAATGTACGTGTGTCTTTAAAGTGTAGTACTGTGTGTAATGTACGTGTGTCTTTAAAGTGTAGTACTGTGTGTAATGTACGTGTGTCTTTAAAGTGTAGTACTGTGTGTAATGTACGTGTGTCTTTAAAGTGTAGTACTGTGTGTAATGTACGTGTGTCTTTAAAGTGTAGTACTGTGTGTAATGTACGTGTGTCTTTAAAGTGTAGTACTGTTTGTAATGTACGTATGTTAAGTGTAGTACTGTGTGTAATGTACGTGTGTCTTTAAAGTGTAGTACTGTGTGTAATGTACGTGTGTCTTTAAAGTGTAGTACTGTGTGTAATGTACGTGTGTCTTTAAAGTGTAGTACTGTGTGTAATGTACGTGTGTCTTTAAAGTGTAGTACTGTGTGTAATGTACGTGTGTCTTTAAAGTGTAGTACTGTGTGTAATGTACGTGTGTCTTTAAAGTGGTAGTACTGTGTGTAATGTACGTGTGTCTTTAAAGTGTAGCACTGTGTGTAATGTACGTGTGTCTTTAAAGTGTAGTACTGTGTGTAATGTACGTATGTTAAGTGTAGTACTGTGTGTAATGTACGTGTGTCAAGAGTGGTACTGTGTGTAATGTACGTGTGTCTTTAAAGTGTAGTACTGTGTGTAATGTACGTGTGTCTTTAAAGTGGTAGTACTGTGTGTAATGTACGTGTGTCTTTAAAGTGTAGCACTGTGTGTAATGTACGTGTGTCTTTAAAGTGTAGTACTGTGTGTAATGTACGTATGTTAAGTGTAGTACTGTGTGTAATGTACGTGTGTCAAGAGTGGTACTGTGTGTAATGTACGTGTGTCTTTAAAGTGTAGTACTGTGTGTAATGTACGTGTGTCTTTAAAGTGTAGTACTGTGTGTAATGTACGTGTGTCTTTAAAGTGTAGTACTGTGTGTAATGTACGTGTGTCTTTAAAGTGTAGTACTGTGTGTAATGTACGTGTGTCTTTAAAGTGTAGTACTGTGTGTAATGTACGTGTGTCTTTAAAGTGTAGTACTGTGTGTAATGTACGTGTGTCTTTAAAGTGTAGTACTGTGTGTAATGTACGTGTGTCTTTAAAGTGGTAGTACTGTGTGTAATGTACGTGTGTCTTTAAAGTGTAGTACTGTGTGTAATGTACGTGTGTCTTTAAAGTGCAGTGTCGTGCGCGATAGTGTGTTTCAAAGTTTCGCAGTGTTGGATTGATTGTACCTACATTGCTACAGTGTACGACAATTATTCTTGTCCAGTGAGTTGGATTGATTGTACCTACATTGCTACAGTGTACGACAATTATTCTTGTCCAGTGAGTTGGGTTTCGGTTTGTACGACTGTTTGTTTGCACACCTGTGATCTCTTCTCCGTACAAAATCAATTTCTGTAATATACATTTGACACTTTGCGAGTATGTATTCACTAACTCTGTAATTAAAGTTGTACAGTTTACGACTGTCCTCTTGTCACTTACATGTAATAATTTATGATCGTCACCTTGTCACGTATACAGAGTATTGTCTTCTTGTTGTAACTGACAATTGAGACTGTTACGACTGTTTTCTCGTTATATTTACACTGTATTTGTGTCTTGTCTTATCTCTCCAGTCTGTGATTGAGTTTTCTTGTCGCACATGCACTGCAGCATATGTGGAGTTCAGACACAGCAACTTGTTGCGTTTTCGGTGCGTAATTGCACACAGATGTCTTTTACTACATCCGCTCCAGAAGGCTTTGTAATACTGGTAGACAATTTGTTCGCTCGTTTGTTAGTTCGTGTAGGTAGAATAACAGTGTCCTGTAGCAGCAATTTAAAAAAAAGTCGAATGCAATTAAAAGCAAACATTCCGAAGATTCTTTATCTTACTCATTCTTTTCAAAACGCCACGCCCTACTTTATACCGAGTTATTTTCTTTCTCCGATATTTCCCCCATCCCCCCCACCCGACCGACCTCCTTGCACACTATTACACTATTATCCGCACACCTAAACCGCAGTATCATCAAGTTTGTACACTTTACTTTTTCTGGTTTTGATTTTAGCTTCCTTGTGTGGATATAAAATAGATAGTAAGATTTTATTAAGATACCCTGTAACATCAAGTTTGCACAGATGAACTTTACTTTTCTGTTTTCTTTTATTTCGCTTTCTTCGGTGGGTATAAAATAGATACGGATGTATCTCTTATTTACTACGAAGATAATATGAACACCTTTGTGTTGTAACAAAGTTCCTGGTACCTGTGTGTGTGTGTGTGTTAGTAGTTTGAGTGTGGTCTGTGTGTATGCGTACGCCTGTGCATCTTTTGGAATTGTGTGTATGACGTATGTGGAAGGTGTATCTATATGTGTGTGGGTGTGGAGTGAGTGCTTGTTTTCGTGTGGGGTGTTTGTATGCATGTGCGTACATTTGTGTATATGTGTTTATATATATTACATAAATAGAAGATTACTATAAGTTCAAGGTCATGCGTTAAAAATAAATAATTCCTCAGAATTTATACTTGAGATGACTAGTCTATATATATATAACTCGGAACAGGTCGAAGTATAAAAATAACATATTCGTCCTATGACTTTAACCCTTTGCGTCCAGAACACCAGCTGAACAAAAAGTCTATCGTCTCTACATAAATTCTCACACTCAGGACAAAGATTAAGAGGTCAAAATTTCTGATCTTGACATTATCTCTCCTCACCACAACGATCAGTATGTTGTAGAAATCCTGGTACAGGTGGAAAAAAAATATCTGCGCCAAGAGTTAAGGTTGAAAAAATGTAATTGTATTTTCAACCCCGAAGCAGGCAAGGAATTACAAAAAGTGTGAATAGAATAAGTTAAATGGGGGGTGGGTGGTGGGTTAGTAAATGCATCGTTGGTAGGAATATGAAAAGACTTTGTAAGAGGGGAGAGGTGTTGATAAATCGATAAATTAGGAGGAAAGGTACGAACATGTGTTGTCTTTTCTACCTCCCTCACCCCCACCCCACTAGTATTTATCGACTCTATTGCTTGCAAAAGCTATTCTGCAAATTAACATATTCCCACATATGCGTACAGTTAACAGATTCTGCCCTGTAAACAACGTCAAAATAATTTTTAAAAATAATAATTGTAATAAGTTCAAAGATAATCATGACGTGAACACAGAGATAATAAAGAATTATCCCCCCTTTCACTTAGACAGACCTTTGTTATGAATCCAGTGTCCATGTGCTGTTGAGACCTGCTCTACCAGTTCCCGAAGAAAAGAGCGCTTGAAATAAACGAGGTGACGAGCGAGTTGACATACAGACGTGCTTTGTACTTCGGTTTACACACAGACTTGACATTCCCGAGATAAACTTGCTTTTAGTCAAGGGAAAGTTCACAGCCATTACAAATTCTGAACGCGTGGGCATAAAACAGCTTAAGAAAACAGTAGAATTGCAACTCCTATAAGTCTTAAAGTTGCAAGCCTTAAGAACTTTTTTGAGTGTACGTGTGTGTGTCTGTGTGTGTGTTTAAGAGACAGAGAGTGGGAAAGGAATGTGTGTATAAGAAAGAGAAGACTGCATCTATCTATCCATCTGAAAGAGAATTGTGTATTTATGTGTATGTGTGAAAGTACTTCATATTATGTGTGTGTGTGTGTGTGTGTGTGTGTGGTGGACGTTTCTTTAAATTGTATCACCCCCTCCATGGGCCACGTCTCCCTTTTCCTTAATCTAATAAAGGAGAGACCCCGGGTAGCTGGCAAACTGGCTGAAAGCACATTTGAAGAGTAATCACGATGGCAAAGATTAAAAATCTTGAATTTAAATTCTCGCCTATTCTCACTCTCTCCTTTATGTTCATTCACTAGTATGTACATATACTCTTCGCAAGTATGTTTTTAATTTACATATTTTTACGGTCAATATATTTTCCAAAATAGTGCTCTACTGATTGACATTTTATTGCAATCAGTCAATCTATATACTAATATTGCTACCACTACACTGACTACAGGACTACTTCAACTGCCATTTACTGCCTGCTACAAGAATATGTACTACGATTTCTACTATACATACTTAATAGACTATTATGACTAATACATTACTACTTTTATTACTGTTAATAATATTAAATATATCTACCAGTGCAGTACTACAACGGCAACAACTAATTCTACTGTTTCATAATGTTACAAAAATGCTGTTCTCCTGAAGGACAGGTGACCTTCCCATTAACTCACTAGCACGGTATTTTGGGGGTGTGTGTCTTTAATTTGAACGTGAACAAAACTGAGGACTTGAACGGACACGACTTTAATGGCGAGCTTAATTTAATTTAATTTAATTTAAACCTTCCTTTCATGGTTTAAAGCCTTTCGAAATGTTTTTTTTAATCACTAACTTCTGCAATCGATTTCGTCATCAGTTATTTTCTCCGCGTGAAAGAATCACAGGAAATATGTCTAAGGGGAATAACTGGGTTTTGTTTATATTGCTGACAGTAACATTACCATGATAGCGCCTTTCGGGGAAAACTATCAGTCAGAAGTGAGGCATCGGCCAGGAAGTATGACATAAATATTCGAATGAAGTATGCAATGTCAGCTTGCGAATTTACTTTTGTCAAATTTGATTTCAAGTACAAGAAGGTTGAACAACAATAAACACACGCACACACACACACACAAGATGCTGGGGTCAGGAATGAAGTTAAACTAATCTATTTCTGCTTCCCTCTAAATCGTTTGGGGTTGCTTTAATCTAGTAGTAACGTCTAAAAACACGTTTAGGGTTGCTTTAGTCAAGTAGTAACAAATAAGAGACACGTTTAGAGATGCTTTAGTCAAGTAGTAACGTCTAAAAGACACGTTTAGGGTTGCTTTAGTCAAGTAGTAACTAATAAGAGATACATTTTGAGATGCTTTAGTCAAGTAGTAACGTCTAAAAGACACGTTTAGGGCTGCTTTAGTCTGGTGTGCATCCACTCTACCCATGACCACACGAAAATGCATACCCTCAAACACTCAAACACAAACACACTCACGAGCGCGCACTTCACTGTAAAAACGAACACTATGACAAATAACACTGTTAAAGTTTCACTGCTCTTATATCTGAAATTTACGGTTGACCTTCGCGTTAGCAATTACAAATTTGATGACATGTCTTCATCTTGAACCGACCTTAACACTTGACTAGGATCGAGCGGAACACCCATCATTCTATTAACTGGAATAAGTGATGTCATTTCCTGTCTTTAGGTTTTGGTAATGCGAAAGGTCACTTCCTGCCTAAAGAGCATCGTTCGTGCGTGCGTGTGCGCGCGCGCGCGGTAAGAAAGAGAAAATGACTGATTTGATACTAAGGTGTACCTTAAAACAAAACAAAAAAAAAAAGAGAGAAAAAAGGTATTCGTTAAACAATAATTTTATGTAATTATAAAATTAAAATGTTAAACTAATAGAATTAGTGACTTTACCAACGTTTCACATTAATTAAATATCTATGAACGCTTTAAACACAGGTCTGGATTTAAAATTGGAACGAAAACTGGTGAACTCCTCTTAAATGTCACCATTTGAACGAATAATGCCGAAATCACTCTTTCACACCCCCATTAGACACATATACATCTTTTTCGTCCGGTTAAAAAAAAAATGTATACTAGCTAAAATCTTGACAACCAATAAAAGCTAATTAGCATTCTATTCCCAATCTCCCGAGTTTAAAACATAAATAATAATTTTAAATTACGCAGTGATCATTGAAATAAGTATATCATCAGTAGAAATATATCATTAAAAGAAGCATATTATAACGAACATATAATTAAGCTACACATGTTAAAACAAGCACATCGTTTATTTGAAAATAGCGATGAAATAACGACTATCTTAGAGCGGCGGTGTGTGATAATAAACACATCGCTTGTTTAGGCCTGTGTGATAATAAACACATCGCTTATTCTGGCCTGTGTGATAATAAACACATCGCTTGTTCAGGCCTGTGTGATAATAAACACATCGTTTGTTCTGGCCTGTGTGATAATAAACACATCGTTTGTTCAGGCCTTTGTGATAATAAACACATCGTTTGTTCTGGCCTGTGTGATAATAAACACATCGCTTGTTCTGGCCTGTGTGATAATAAACACATCGCTTGTTTAGGCCTGTGTGATAATAAACACATCGCTTATTCTGGCCTGTGTGATAATAAACACATCGCTTGTTCAGGCCTGTGTGATAATAAACACATCGTTTGTTCTGGCCTGTGTGATAATAAACATATCGTTTGTTCAGGCCTTTGTGATAATAAACGAAATTTGCGTCCAAAGCAGTTTCTTCATCAAACCAGTTAAGCTCTCTCTTAGTTGACTGCTGTTGGGTATTACCGCATCCTATGGCTTCCAGTAATTATATGTGTTTCCCTCTCTTGTATGCTTTCAGTTCACCTCAGCCCGAAACCCGAAAAGAAGCAGAGTCTGAGCACCCTGCTCCTCTCGAAGCTCTCCTCCATCGACTCCAAAGACATCCGGCAGCACATTGACGTGCAGCACCAGAACGAAGATATCTACGGTGAGGTTGCCTTCGTGCACGCGGACGGCACGCGCAGTGGCTCCGGCAACACGTCCGCCTTCGACTCTGTGCACGAGAACGTCGAGCTCGTCCTCAAGGAGGGCAAGGCCATCGTTATCATCAAGGTCATCGCCGAACGCATCGTGCCCATTGACTACGAGTTCAACGTCTGGCGGAAGTCGCAGGCCATCGTCACACGCAATATCGAGATCGACCTCCTCGCCAACGAGCAGCGCCGCCGCCTGTACGAGCACCTGATGGAGACAGCAGGCCGAGGCTCTGGGGCGCTGGAGAGTGGCCACGGCGCGGAGGGCGGTTCCGGATCGGAGGGACACGAGCGGCAGCTGAGCTCTTTGGAGACCTTGCGCCTATTCTCGCAGATTCTCCAGGTCTCGGAAGGCAAGGGCGAGAGCGAGGACACGGAGATGATGGCTCGCCAGGAGATGGGGAGGTTGCCGGAAGCAGGTGCTCCATCGACTGCGGCGTTACTGTACTGAGGCACTCGCAAGGATTTGTGTAGATTTTAAAAAAAATTAAGAAAAACAACAACCTATTCCTATGAATATTTTGAGAAGCTAAGCATATCCTTAAATATGAGGTCATTTAATTTAAGACTTCGTATCCAAAAGCATGCATCTGTAGATTTAATGTGTATGACTGGACTGGAGCCCGTTGTGCTCTTAGTTTTCCTCTTTAGATAAGATCTGACAGATTTCAGCAGACGCTGTTTTATGAACAATTTACACTACAGTGTGGTCAGCGCACCATTATTCGAAACAATGAATACTGTGACTGCACTCCATACGTTGGACCGGTATTCTAACGATCCATTGCCAGCGAAGGCTGCTTGTTGTGTGCGTCCGAAATCTCTCCTCTCCACTACCTCGTACTCCTGAATACCACAGATCGGTTTCTCCTTGACGGTGCCTTGGTCAAAACCTCACCACGGCCAGTCCGTGAACTGACATACGGGGACCTGAAACAGCCGTGCTGAGTTCTTTCCCCTCGAAACATGGCAACCACAAACTTTCGTGTCCGTTCTCAAACAGTAAGATTCCAGTAACAATGCAAAATATTTTTCTCCAGGTTCTCTGGAAATTTCCTCTGTTTTATTGTTATGTCAGGAAATAGAACATTTACTGGAAAGTTTTAAAGTACGCATTACTATTCGCCACGGAGAGGCGGGAGATCGTTCAGATCACGATACCACACCTCTTTTTTTTTTTTTTTTAAGAAAGAAAGAAAGAGAGAGAGAGAGAGAGAGAGTCACAGCGTGAAACCGTCTAAATGCTTAAAGTTTAATGGGCAGTTGAATTCCAAAATGAAAGATTCATCTAAGAAATTGTTATTGCTGCTTCCTATCTGTGCTTACTGGTGTGTGGCTATAAAGACACTGGTGCGTGGCTACAAGACACTAATGTATGGCTACAAGACACTGGTGCGTGGCTACAAGACACTAATGTATGGCTACAAGACACTGGTGCGTGGCTTCAAGACACTAGTGCGTACCAAAGAATGACCTAAGTAGGATGTGCTGGGCTGTGAAATTGTTGGATATGTTAATAACTTATGCAAAAGTGTTTTTTTTTTCCTTAATGATAAACTGTCTAGATATTAATGAACTCGTGCTGGCATACAGATTAGGATATAGTTGACTCCTGTTTCTGTTCGATCGGATGATGAGACAGATATTTCTGTACAATGAATTTTAGCGTATGTGTAGTCGGCTCGACACAGTAATCCTACAGACAATACCAGGCCGACACAGTAATCCTACAGACAATACCAGGACGACACAGTAATCCTACAGACAATACCAGGCCGACACAGTAATCCTACAGACAATACCAGGACGACACAGTAATCCTACAGACAATACCAGGCCGATGTAGGCCTGGTTGCGAATATGCTCGCGAATTCAAACTGGGCAGTTGGACACGATCACTATCAGGCTTTTAGCTTTCTTAATTGTAAGCGAACTGATGCGATTTTGATTAAACTCACGCTTTTCACCCTTTTCAGTAGCAATGGTTAATTATATAGCCATTTTCCATAATGTTGTTAATGTATACCTTATACAAAATCTACAACTATTTCCATAACTTTGTTATTGAAATTTCATACAATCATTTTCCATAATGTTAATGTATACCTTATACAAGCATCTACAGCTATTTTCATAACTTTGTTACTGAAATTTCATACAATCGTTTTCTGTAATGTTGTTAATTCCTTATACAACAATTTTTCGTAATGCTGTTAATACTATAAATTAATCGTTGTCCATAACGTTTTTATAATGCTGATTTATGTTTTGATGTTGCAAGTAAATTTCGGGTGGTTTCATTACACCTACACATTCCGCATAATGAACTACCTGTTTGTGACAACTGCTGACGAGGACCTAAATAATTACAATACATAATTATCGCCCCTTACATTGACGAATATATTTTTAAATCATAAATACATACACTTGACATTGTGACTGATTGCTTTCAAACAGGTTATACATTTTCTCATTCACGCCTCTTTTCAACTACTCAGCAAGACGTAAAAGCTGACATTTTAAAACAGTTATTTTTCTTCGAACCCACCAGAAACAGGGTAAAAAAAAAAACTAACCTTAATAGGATATGTAATAAACTTGTACTAAAAACGAGCAAGTCTGATTAATATCGTACCAATAATATCTCGTTACTTAGAAACGACAGTGTATTCAGGTCGCGCTACTTTTCGTATACATTCATTGCTGTGTGCTTTTGTTTTGGTTTAAAAGCAATGTTCTCGACAATCGGACGTTTAACGAAGTAGGCCTACATGTAAAGCGACTTGATAGGGCGAAATAAATCAAACTTGTATTATGCAATATGTATACACAGTATGTTACTGGACTTGGAGATTCAAAAAGGCCAAGGACTGGAAAGAGCTGATTGGTCTCGAAGGGAAACTAATTTACCACCCCCACACTTCCCCTTTGCTTAATACTAAGAGGGCAATGCTCGATTTTTGTCTATTAAACTTCATCCCCTAATAAACTTTTAACTATAATTAAGTGTGATATATAACAATTAAATATATATAAACACTTGTATCTGATATTAATCGTGATAACATTTATATGTATGCGCCAGTCGCATGTTTATTTTTATATTCCAATACATGTATAAGCAAAATACTATATCGTATACTAACAGTGTATATTGTGTGTGAGCATGTGTGTGTGTGTGTGTGTGTTGAATCTTGATGGACTGGAAATAGTGATATGTGAAGTTCTAGGATGATTACTATGGGAAGTTGCAGTATGTCAGCAATATCCTCCCCCCCACAACAGTTTGATTTTTCATTTTTTGTGATAGAGAACCAACCAACCAAAAGGTTGTTCTTTAAAAATGTCACGACTGAGTCATCAATTTAAACAAAAAAAAAATCCATAAGATGTAGAATTGAATAATAAAACGTCAAACCCCGGGTAGTTTGCCGTTTCTCATATGGCTTATTATTGTGTCAAAACTACGATAGCAAGATTTACGTAGACCTAGCAGGAACTGTTCAAGCACATAGTTATGGACGTTTTAATTAACTACGGAATGAAAACGCTTATTTATATGCACATAGAAATCAGACGTACCTCATAGCAATTTTGTGATTACTATACAAGTATAACCTAAAGTCACTTGTATGAAAAGCTTTCGGTTGGTTGGCATACTTACGCTATTTATTGATAAAGACATGAGTAATTGGGGATTGTATTTGTTGACTATGTTTCGCATCTCCCCCCCCCCCCTCCACACATCAACCTCAACTTCCATTGCTTTCTTCAATAGTGATTTGTCTCTTTTTAAATTTCATAATAATCATAAATAGTTTAATATATCAGACACTTCAGGTATTGTTAGACAATGCAAGTCATTGAAACAAGTTAACTTATATAGTTTGAACAAGTTAGCCCTGGGTTAGTCTTGTTTTTCTGTCTGTTACTATCAGTGGGAAAATGATTCTTATTAAATGCACTGTCGATACAAGTGATTTCCGATCGAAACGAATAGGATCAAAGCTTGGGCTGACAGGGAAAGGGTTAAAGGGAGCCTTGCTGAAATAGGAGTCTTATCACAGACTTACTGATGGTGTGTTCACACTCCTAGTCATGAGGCTTGGGTGCTGTGAAACTGTAGCACTAGGTTACAATCATTTTCTCTTGGCACTGACCTGCAGATCATCGCAAGCAATGGGTGACCCAACCCGACCTTTACAAATGTGATTAAAACGATGGGAACTACATCATCGCACATTATGTCGATCTCCTCACCCCCACCGAACCACATCTCCCTTTTAAAGCCGTTTATAACACTATGCCCTTCAAAGAAGTCAGGGTCACCCTGACACTGGCCACTGTTTGCGCAGTCGCAATTGCCACTTGCACTCAGCAAATATCCAATGAAGAGCAGAGTAAACTTAGTTGAGGATTCAATAAAGTTCTGACCATTCTTGTATTGCTGGCGGTGATAATTAAACGACTGGCTAACGATACAACACCGATTGATGGGGGTGTGCTTTGCGCCAACACAGTCTGGGTTAATTTATTTTGGTTCTTTTTTTTTTTTTTTAAAAATATTTTTGCTTCACACTGCTTTTACCTATCCACAGTCCAATCACACACACAGCCATAAAAGCAGAGTAAATGCAAGATGGTTCTGAAATAATTTAATATAAGTTTTGGGCTTAAGTACGGGGTAAGATAAAAGTGGTTTGAGTGTTGAGTTTAAATACTACAAGTACTAAGTAAGAATAATGCGGTGTAAATGTCGGGCTTAAATACTACAAGGACTAAAAATAATGAGGTGTAAATGTGGACCTTAAATAACATAAGTATGGGGTCAAAATAATGCAGTGTTAAGCTTCAATACCACAAGTAGGGAGTAAAAAAGAATAATGTAATGTATGTTTTGGACTTAAATACAAGTACAGGTCTGGCCATAATAATGCAGTGTATGTTTTGGACTTAAATACCAAAAGCAAGGAATAAAAATAGTGCAGTCAAGTTGGCAGATTTATGGTGTGTAATTAGAGTCAGTCTCCCATTTCCTACAAAAAGACATGGGGAAAGGGAAAGAGTTGATTTAAGCATTCTGCTAGGTGGTGGCTTTCAACTAAATTTGATGGGGAAGGAACAATTACAAAATATTTAGACCCTCGTTCCATTATCAGAGTAAGAGACATACAATTTTAATATTTTTTTAGGTTTGTGAAGTTGCATATTGGGTTATATTAAAAAAAAAAAACCACCACCATAAATCATACCATGGATAATTTAATTCCAATATATGTAGTGTTGTACCGGTCTTGCCTGTTTATAAGCCCTAAATTTAACAGCTTATTTTTTGTTGTTGAAAGGTTATGATCTTGCTAGCTAGTTCTTTTATCGTGCAACACTGTTTAATAATGAATCTTTAACACAGCATTTATATTAAACATATGTGCGTACTTACATAAATGTGTTTAGAAGCTTTATTCTATGGATGGGAAAGTGATGGCTGCAGCTAAACAGACCTTTAGACAATTCAGGCTCTCATGCCAATATTATATACCCATAGCCATGCAGCAGTCTATAAAATTATACAAAATCAGAACTGTAGTAAGAGATTTCACCAGGCACAGAATCTGATTCAGTGCAGAAAAATCCAAACCATCTTACATCATGCAGACAGAGCAGGTGCTAATTTATTTAAAATAAATTACTTCAGATCTGATCAGTGACAGAGATTTTGTTACTTAAATATTTTTCAAAATATATAAATGTTTTACTAGAACAACCACATATTTGACATTGTAAAATCTTATAATTTTACAAATGTTGTTAACTATTTTTGTATAATATTCACTATTTCATGCCAGCAATGTAACTACTTCCTTTTGATACCAATAATAATAAAAATATACAGATCAGCAAAGTGTGTTGACTTTATTCTTTGTATACAAAACAGAAACATGCTGACTTGGATAGCACGTGTACACAATTAAAGATTTGCTTTTTTCTTTCCTCTTTTTATAGGAAGAGGAACTAACATATGACTTCTTAATATCTTTGAAACAAGATGATCAAGCCAGGGCTAAAATTAGTAGCAAGTAATTTTTAACTCTTATCATAGCAGTAAATGTTCTATACCATTCTCTATCTTTTAATTCATGGTAACCAACTCATAATTATAATAAAAATAAAATATTCTTTTTAAAAGCCACCATCTATTAACACAAAAATGAGTTTGGTTATCTAATAATAACATTGCTAAAAAGTAAAGTATTTTCATTAAAAAAAATCTAATACTTGCCCACCATCCCCAATTCTAGAAACCTAACTACACCCAAGCTAACAGTTATCCCATTGTCCAACAACCTAAGGGAGATAATAGAAGTTAAATGTTTCAAAGTATAGTAATCAAGTTTTCAATCATACATCAGTGTCCAAGGAACTTGACAAAACTCATCCACAAGAATGGAAAATAGAGAGGCTTTAGGTTCTAGATATTTGGTAAGTATTCCAGAAGGAAAAAAAACATACTTTAAAAAGTCATCCCTATCCCACCACGACCAAACATGCACTCACATATATGAAGAGAATCACACTTAGATGGTGGGGAAAAAATACCCCAAGAATAACTGCTATATGTCCAATCTGACATGCAATATTTCACACATTCAAAAAAGGAGTAAAATTATCATTCCTTAACTCAGATTCCCTAGGAGAAAGGAATTCACAACCAGTGGGACAGGCTCTTTGCTTGGGCATAGGTTGGTAGGAATATGGTCACCTTTTAAAGTCTTTACACTTTGATTTCTGCCACTGGAAACAGGTTGTTAGGAATATGAAAGTCTGCTGTTAGTTTGGATATACCAGTTGTTAGGAATATGAAAGTCTGCTGTTAGTTTGGATGTACCAGTTGTTAGGAATATGAAAGTCTGCTGTTAGTTTGGATGTACCAGTTGTTAGGAATATGAAAGTCTGCTGTTAGTTTGGATATACCAGTTGTTAGGAATATAAAGTCTGCTGTTAGATTGGATATACCAGGTCGCAGATGCACAATTGATAGGAGGGTGAAAGTTAGGGTCTTGTACTAAAGTTTACATATAAACTAAATCTTAGACTGTCAAAAAAAAATGATCCCAGAAGTATTCATGTATGCAAACTTAAAAAAAAAATAATTAAAGCATTAAAATCTTTCAAAATTCAAAATATATATATTATGAGAAAAGTATTTGTTTCACATACCCAACTGCAATATGTTTGTCTTAACACAGAATTCTAAGAATCACAGTTATTTATTTCCCAATTGAAAGAGAGGCATACAGATTATTTAGTATCATATTACTAGGAACAGGACAGACTAAAACAACATCCTATTCACTTCCATTCATAAATCATGCATACAAATCAATTAAACTGTATTAATATAATTTACAATCTTGAAAGTGATATACATATTTGATAAACACACTACCAAATTTACATTATTTTATCACAACGTCTATTAAAATCAACTTAGTAACTACATTTTTTTTTACACCTAACAATGCATTTATATACCACTACAAGAGTCTGTGCAATCTTTGATTTACAAATAGAAATAATTCTCACTTCTCATCTTGAAAAGAGTGCCTACAGTAGAGCACACATTCATGATTTCTCCTTAATTGTCCATATGGTGTGCCCCGACTCTCAGCATTATTAAGTGTATTTGGAATGAAGCATTAAAATGGCTTGTGAGGAAAAATAATAGAAGAAAAAAATGTAAGTAAAGACTGCACACTACACTGGAGAATAAATTTCACTTTCATGGCCTCTTTAAAACTGGCTTATAAGAAAGATTCAAATAAAAGAAAAAAGAAATGCAACAGTAGAAAAGATTAAGAGCAAGCTGTTATAATTAGGAATATACCTCAAAATGTCATCAACACTGAAAATTAGCGCATTCATTCAAAGGCAATTCATCATTGATTTCATATAGCAACACCAACACATTCGTTCATCAATGCTTCATAAATTGCAATAATAGTTATGACCTGTTTGACTTGACAGGCACAAACAAGACCGTAAACAATAACATGTCAGAAAACCCCAAATATTATTTAATCTTGCAAGAAGACCTTGCACATATATGGGTCTGCACAGAGAAGTCTCAGATTCATTAGGAGCATTACACTATTGTCTTACTGATAAAACTTAAAACAAATTCAAATTAATTAGGAAATTTGATAAAACTTTTGTTCAAGATATCTTTTAAAATAAGAAACTGGATATTCATAAATATTAAAGCAGGCATCAGAAAAATTATTCATCACTTTGTGGGTACATGGTGACGAGAACAGATAGGAATTTCAAGCCTACAATACTCCCTTCATCAAGTTCTATTCTATGATTTAAACAAAAATCAGTACGAAGCAGAGAAATATTTTTAAGGTAGATACCACTGAAAAAAATTGTGAAAGCTCAGATTATTACTTGTACTGATAGTACAAAGGCTGAAAAAAAATCTCAAAAATACCCGCAACCTTCAATCCTGAACATATTGATTGGCAAGGTAAGAAGGCCTTAAAAAGTGGCTATAACGTTTCTTGAAATGGAAACAAAAAATTAACTCTTAAAAAATATACTGTGAGATTATCAAGCATATTTTGTTTCAATGATACCAAGGCTAGAGACAATCTTTAATCCCTGCATATAATGAATTCACAGTAAGAAAATCTGTAACTGCCAAGCAGTGCCAACATATTGGAAATATAATAATTAAAAAAATATACTGTGAGATTATTAAGCAATATTATGTATTGACAGCAAAAAAGCTAGAGAACCTTCAATCCTGGACAGGTTGACCAAGATAAAAAAAACCTGTAATAGCTGAGCAGTGCTGTAAGGACTCTTTCAAGTGAAAACATATAAGAAATTAATTACTTAAGAAACATAATGGAGGTTTAATTCACAGATATAGACTATCAAAATATCATTATGACTTCTGAACAGCATAAGATAAATAAATTATACATTATTTGCAAAATAGAAAAGTGCAAATAAAAGCCAAACAAAATTAGCAATCAATACTGTTTATTGTCCTTTCACCTGGTCCAATAAATCAAAATGCTTTTCTTGCAACTTCAACTGGGAACTAAAATTATCCAAAATCTAGTTATCTCTGACTTCACTGTAAAAACAAGAGCATATGCAGAATGCCCTCAAGAATTTAGAATATAATTTTTTGTCAAAGAAATTATAACATTTTCCTCCGTAAGTCTTGTTAATTTTCTAGTATCCATTAAGTGGAGTCTGATCTTCCTTCTTCAACTGGAACATGAACATTGTCAATTTTCATGTTTTTAAAGTATCTCTAGAACAGGTGCACATTAAGGCACCATTCTACTTAATATTTCAGTTTTTGGAAATTAATCTCTATATGACATTTTAGCGTTTTATCTCTTGCGTTTCCTCACTATCACTCTCAGTACCATCTACAGCTGATGTTTCATTTGCAGAGCTTGTGTCCTTTGCCTTTTCTTTCAAAGCTTGACGAATTTCAGCTACAAAGCCATTTGGATCATCTATTACTCGATAACCTGAAATAATATATAATATGAAAACCTCAGGAATATACATATTTACATATGGACACTTTTTGTGTCAAACACATTATATCACACTTTAGCAGTCATTTACAATGCAATCTTAGGCTTACATAAAAAAAAAGATGACACTCTTAACATCTGACCCAGACAAATACCAAGTTTGGCCTAAATCAATGATAAAAATATATTTAAGATAAGGAATTTCAATAAAATTTAATTAAAATTAAATAACTCAACAAACACAAAGAAATATGAGCTAGTGATAAGGATAATCAAAGAAGCAATACTTTGACAAAGCAGACAATTAAAATGTAAAATGCAGGAATTTAAAAAAAATTTTTTACTAGCACAATAAATTGTAAAACATTTTAAAAGTTTATTCTGAAATATTATTATGTTTACTAGCTAAAAATTCAATAATTTAAAAACAGCTGACCTATGATTAAAAGCAACCAATATCTAATAGCTGCAAACAAAAAATATTTTCCCCATTAAAAACACTGGAGGAAAAAAACATTACAAACAAAAATAAAATCACAACTGGGATAGGAGATAAAAAAAATAATTTGAAGAGACTACTATTAATTAACATTAGTCTACATACTGAAAGCATTGTGTGTCTGTGTTAGAGCCAGATGTTTGACAACAATCAGCCAAAAAGCCTGCGTTTAATTCTGGCCAGGATGCCCTCATCCACATCGTCATTGGTAATTTTCTGCCCTGTCACTTTTTCACCCCTGCCTGAAACAGAGGCAGAGATACCAGAAATAATTTTCAGCCTCTTTCTCTTTTTACCCCATAAGAGAGAGCACCTGGAGCATTATTTTCAATCAGTTATATCTTTAGAAATTTTTTTTTAATTAGTTTAAAAAAACAAAAAAACTACTAGACACAGGCTTCACTGATATTCAGTCAGTCCATTGAAGTTTGGAAACTTAAGAAGTGATAAAAAAGTGTTTACACGGACGGCAGAAAGAGAAGGATAATTGATTGCTCTTTTTCCAAAAGAATAAATCTGATCAAAATTGAGGTCCAATTTAACTTCAATGATCTAATTAAACTAAAATTGTTGACACCTTGCAAAAAAAGAGCTGCAAAGTTTAAAATTCAGATGACCTAGTATTCCAATATATGCAAAGCACATCATTACAAAAGTTGAAAATGAACTGTATAACTGTTTCCATAGCATGAATGAATGGCACACAGACACACAAAGCTTTCAATATATTTTTTTTAGCTCAGAAACTCAGATTAAGGATACAGTAAAATTGTAAATTAAATTAAGTGCATCATGCACATACTTGTATTGAAGAGAGTCAAACAAAATGCCAAGTGATCCCAATTAAAAAATGAAATTAAAAAAACAAAACAAACCACCATACAATTAAGCAAGACAAAACTCAAAGGAAACATCGAAGTGCAATTATACAACTATTTCACCCCAGTAGAATAAGCAGAGATGCAGGTAGTATTTCTGGCAAAGATTCTTAGTAAATTATTACAAAAACTCTAAATATTGCTGATTTCTTTCCAAGAGAAAATCCAATGTTTTCCATTTACCCTGATGACTTCTTATCTGGCAAAGCAACAGCAAAATAAGAAAAGGAACAAGAAAAAAAGAATAATTAATCAGACTACAAGAAACAAAATTCAGAATGAATTAAGTGAATTAAATAACTATGGCGAGTATACAATTTGTCTTGTCAGAAACTGATTTATTCAATTCATTTTTAATGCTGTAAAGTAACAATGGATTACAACTCTCCTATGTTCTCTGTATTCATGCAGTTTGTTTATAAAATATGATATCCTGTCAGATGCTTTTAACTTTATCAAACAGGACTTTGTGTGATATACAAATGAAATAAGTTTTGTTGAAAAATGATGCACAGAATTTTGAACACAGTTTAAGGACAACATGAGCTGGCTTCTGAACCTCTAATTTTTTATATTTTTGACTATAGTGTAGATATGGAATTATAATAATTAAATATTTAAAAAAAAATATTATTTAAATAAAATATGTACTCCATCAGCTGAATGATTACTACACACTAGCCAGATATTAATTTGACTACCAAATATTCTGGCTATATATTTTAAGGTTTTCTTACAATCTTGTCAAAGAATTAACAAATTTTAAGTTTCAGAAAATATGTTTATCAGCATATTTTTATTTATTATTATTTAAATAAATAATTTTGTATACAAAACCTAGTAAATTCATCAGAAAAGTGAGTAGGCCTATATATTTTGAATCATCAACCATTTTTCATCAGTTTTTGAAAATTTGAATAAAAATTTCCTTCATTTATTTTAGGTATTCCAAACATCGCTGAATGGCTGATTGGGACGTTGTTTTGTCAATTTTTCTACATTTTCAACACTCATGTTTCCTCTGTATTATTGAAGCTTTGTAAAATAAAAGCACATGAAACAAAAGTTTGTTTTCTGTTCTGTCTTTCTGTGTTTTTTGTTTTAATAAATAATTGTGAAAAAGTTATAAAAAGTTATTCAGAAGTTGCCAACCGAACGACTTTTTTACCAAGCCGCCATAACTTGTCCGGCGGTGGCGCTTAACACATGCACTCTTTCTCGGTCCGTGGGGTCGTGAAGGGTACAGTAATCTAAAAATAATAACGGTTTTAATGTAGGGGAGAGAACAAGGTTCATTTCCATACTAAATAGTGCGCGGGAATTTCAAGATAAAGCGAAATACGGTTAAACTTAAATTTTCTTAAATTACGTTTTTGGTGATTCCGATAACATAGCAACCGTAAAAGCTACCAGAAAATAGGAAAATTCTTCATCTATAAGCCTATATAGTTTGTTTGAGACAAAAAGTACGCTCCAAGACTCCAATTGCGTTGAAAGAACTGTACTCAGTGACCGAAATCACCGAAGACCGAAAACAACAATGGCGGACTTCATATCGAGTACCGTAGTGTTCAACTCTGCGACATTGAACCGGTTTCCACTTTGCATCACTCTGTTTGAGGATGTTAGTTGATAAGTTAAATCACTTATTTTCAGTTTAAAACGTATATTTGTTCGTTTAAAGGACTATAATAGCCGATAAATAAGAATTGTCAGCGTCTATAGGCCTACGGTAGCGTTCGTCTTTTAAGGCGTTGAGGGTGAACACAGAAAATAACTTTCTGAATTTATTCCTGCCTTATCCATAGCTTAAGTTTTGTATCATTCAATAGGGGAAAGATTTATTTGCAATATAATGTATTTCGTTTATTCGGATCGCGTGTTATTTGTTTTTAATTCTTTTTATTTTGTGGTCACGTGACCATATTTTCGTCCATTACTGCATTAGCTGGGCACAGTGTAAACAAAGAGTATATCACTGATTCACTAGATTAAAAATAAATAGTTATTATTTTTACCAGATTTTCTTTTCTTTTTTTAAAATTTTGATAGACACGAGTGAGTTATATATTTATTACCTGTATTTTACAAGCTTATTTTTCCATGATACATATATGAGTGAGTTGATAATGCACATACTATTACTATAAGTATTACATTTAATGATTTATAAGATCATAACTTTGGTGGTGGTGGGTGAACTCTGAAAATGACTTTAGAATTTATATTCCTTATCCAAAGCTTATAGTAGTACACATAACTGAAATCCAGTAAATGTCAACAACAAAAATTGTATCAAATAAATGAAGGAAATTTTTATTCAAGTTTTCAGAAACTGGTGAAAAATGGTTGATTCAAAATATATAGGCCTACTCACTTTTCTTATGAATTTAATAGGTTTTGCATCAAAATTTTTAAGAAAATGTTTATATTTGTTAATTCTTTTTGACAAGATTATAAGAAAACCTTAAAATATATAGACAAAATATTCAATTAATATACTGTAATTTCTGGTTAGTGTGTAGCAATCATTCAGCTGATGGAGCACATATTTTATTTAAATAATAATTTTTTTAATTAAAAAAAAAAATTAATTATAATTATATATCCACACTATAGTAAAATATATAAAAAATTTAGAGGTTCAGAAGCCAGCTTATGTTATCCTTAAACTGTGTTCAAAATTCTTTGCAGATATCTTTAATAGTTATTTTTAAGATATCCTGCAGAAACCGAAATTAATGACTGATTTTCAGTTAACTTTTTAACCATAAATGTCTCCTATGGTATACTCCTATCTTTGATTGAAAATATCTTCAAAACTATTGTGATTTGTCCAAAAATAAAAGCAATTTCATAAAATTTATATCAGAAAAGACCAATAAAATTTTTGTTATTGAATTTTTTCAATTTTTCATGCTTTTTGAGCTAGGTGTGCCACCTTAAGAGATTGTACCATTCAATAAGGGAAAGATTTATGAGGTACAAATATTTTTTAAAGCATGTCATTGGAAAGACTGGCTGAGAAAAGATGATGTAGAGATAATAAATATTAAATGGCTGTCTTTTACTGCAACTATGAAATTCTGTCTATGTCCAGTGAAGGTAGATTGTGGAATAACGGTCTACCAGCAGATTGAATTGCTTATTTAGGTTAAGCACCACAACATGAAACATGCTGTTGTGGAAAGAATGTAATTGTGTGCATTCAATGTATAAGAACATTCCTTGTGGTTCCATGCTAGACAGCACTAGAATCATTGAACTGAAAAAGCATTAAATTAGATGAACGATTGGCAAATGTCTGAGTGTGTGTATAAAATATGAAGATTTCCTTACTGTGGTGAGTGCATTCTTAATATAGATCTTTCCAAACTGAATCCAATGATACCAAAAGCATCTCTGTAGCTCAATTACAAGCAGAGTTATTACAGTTTTAACGTTTATAGCAATTTCGCCCATTTTGTGTTAACTGCGTTAGAGCTTTTTCCAACCTGAAAATGAATAAATTACTAATTTTGAATGACAATATATTTAAAAATAACATTGCAAAGCCTCTCAAAAAAATTCAGCCATATCTGTGTGTTGGATACTACTTATGTGGAGAGTCTGAACTATATTGTTCATCATTTCTTCATTTTGTGGACCTTCAAAATAAGCTATTTGTACAACTTCGTTTTTGAGCATAAAACTTTGCGAAAAATTAAATATTGAAAAATTTGTAACTTTGGTTGTAATTGAGGTACAAACTTCATTTTAGTATCATTGAAATCAGCAAAAAAAGTTCTATCTGTCTATTTGTTTTTAAAGTATGAATAATGATTTTGAAAAATATGTTTGGAATACCTATTTATTTGATACCATTTTTTGTTGTTGATGTTTAGTGGATTTCAGCTAGTTGTGCCACCTTAAGCTTTGGATAAGGAATATAAATTCTGAAGTCATTTTCAGAGTTCACCCACCTCCACCAAAAAATTCTGTACTATAGGCCTTGTAATAGTTTGTGCATCATCAACTCACTCTTATATCTATTGTCGAAAAATAAGTTTACAAAATATAGCTAAATACAAAACTTAAGCTATTGATAAGGCAGGCATAAATTCATAATGTTATTTTCCGTGTTCACCCATCAATGCCTTAAAAGATGAATGCTACCGTAGACCTATAGACCCTGAAAATTCTTATTTATCGGTTAAAATAGTCCTTTAAACGAAAAAATATATGCCCAAAACTGAAAATAATCGATTTAACTTATCAACTAATATCCTCAAACAGAGTGATGCACAAGAATGCATAGTGGAAACTGGTTCAATGCCGCCAAGTGGAATGTGAATGGTGCTTGATACAATCTGCCATTGTTGTTGAGTCTTCAGTGATTTCAGTCTTTGACCAGTTCTTTCAATGCAATTCAGTATGCATGCATTATTTTTTGTCTCAAACAAACTATATAGACTTATAGATGAAGAATTTTCCTATTTTTTTGCTATCTTTTAAGGCTGCTATGTTATCGGAATCACCATGAATGTAATTTAAGAAAATTTAAGTTTAACTTCATCACACTTTATCTTGAAATTCCTGTACATTATTTAGTATGAAAATGAACCTTGTTCTCTCTTAAACATGAAAATATTCATTACTTTTAGATTACTGTACCGCACATGTACTGATGGACCGAGAATAAGTGCGTGTGTTAGGCGCTACCGCTGGACAAGTTATGGCGGCTTGGTAAAAAAGTTGTTCGGTTGGCAACTTCTGAATAACTTCTTATTACTTTTTCACAATTATTTATTAAAACAAAAAACACAGAAAGACAGAACAGAGAACAAACTTTTTGTTTCATGTGCTTTTATTTTACAAAGTGTTGAAAATGTAGAAAAATTGACTAAACAATATCCCAATCAGCCATTCAGCGATATTTGGAATACCTAAACAAGTAAACGACACAAGTTACTCTGCAATACAAGTGACCAAAGAAAGAAACAAAACGGTTGCAAGTAAGAAACTAACCTGTTTGAGTTTGTGTTATTCCATTTATTGTGCCATCAACATTCTTTTCTGTTTCAGCAAATGCTAAGATAAGTGCTTTCTGCTCTGGAGTCAGTTTTCTGAAAGAAGAATTTTAAAAAAATGCTTCAAACATTTAATAAAACTTAGTTGATAATCATGTTTTACAATTAAAAAAAAAGATGCTTTACATTCAGACTACAACTTCTTGTAGTTAGATTTCTTTATAAATGAAGATTAAGAACAGGAAACAGATGGTGTAGAGTGTAAACAACACACCACTAGGATGGGATTTCTTTTGACGACTGATGAAATTAGTGTTCACAATACTGAGTTTCTAATGGAGAGTACTACACTGTATATAGACAATTTGTTTTGAGATAAAGCTGAAGAATATGCTTCAGAATGGGATTTGACTGATTTATAAGTAAGCATTAAAGGGCATCCATTGAGGACAAAAGTTGTACACATTGGTCTAATATGTTATTGACACTTTTGATAAGCTAAAGACAACTAAAAATTGAACATAAATGAGATGAGCTAGATTTTCAGATCTTTGCCAGATAAGTGAATGACTGTAATCTCGTGCAATCATTTAATAATTGAATTTGTATGATGCTGTTTTGCATATGACTAAATGTGTGGGACTGTCAGCCAGAGGCACATGCATTATGCTATTCTTTACTGACTATAGAGGTGGAGTTGTCTTGGTAGTCTTCAAATGCTAGACTTCAATTCTGTTTCTAAGATTTGCTGTAGTCTGAGTCAACTTTTCAACAAACCTCTAATCAGGCATGATTTGATTTAAAACCCACTGAACTTTTTATCCATCTATCCATGCATTGCATGTGTGTGTGCATGTGTTTGTGTTGGTTGTACAAGAGCATATATTGTACATATATCTTTATTTCATCACTTATAATTTAAAATAAGTCAACAGGTCCAAGCATATTTTCACTAAAGAAAAGCACTTTCAAATCCTAAACAAAAGTAATATAGTAATTATATATGCCTCTTTTCAAATTCAATGTAATAACAAATTGCTTCTAATACAATTAAAAACTAATAAATTGTGCACCAATCTGGAGCATAAAATGAATGAAATATAATTTATTATAATATTAATAACATAAAAGAGAAGCTTTTAGTTGGTTTTATGATATAATGATGCCAGATTAATGTCAGATATACTGTGGTCCTGATATAGCAGGGTAGTTAGGTTAAAGAGATTTCATCAAAAGTGCATGTGACAGACATTTTTTAATAAAAGCTTTTAAAAATTTATTAAAAGTTTAATAAGAAATGAATTAAAGAGTTTGAAAGAAAAACTTTAAACGCCAATTGAGCACCAACCATACACTTTTATGATGTGCAATATATAAGCCAGCTGTAATGTTTTTCATTAATGAACTTACCATGCACAGAAAAATTTTGACCTTAACACAAAATCCTCTTATATATCAGACACTAAATGTATACAAATTGTCCCAGAGTTTTCACTGCATTAGTAATGTTAATTTGACACAGGTAAGAGATAAAAAAGAAACGAGACTGATTGTGTCATTAAGTTGAGTTATCAAAAGCAAAAATTTTACATTCAAAGATCTGGTGAAAGGATTGTTTGATTTCACGTGCCTAATGAATGGTTAAAAATTCTGCTTTTATGTTTGCTGAGTACCCATATGGACATTATGGTTTGCAGATTTGCATTTGGTTGGGCACTTTATTTTGCCTCACTTTAAATTAGTCACACATACTTGCCACATACTCATGAAAAATGTTAAGAGGTGATTTTGTATTATATCTTGGTGAGTTATATTATTCTGCAGTTTATATTATATTTTGTTAGCTGACACTTTTTCTCTGCTACTGGGCTACTTTTATGAAAAATGTAATTTATCAAGAGTTGACTTACTTTGAAAGTTGATTGCAATGACATGAAAAAGGTTTTAAATAAAAAAAAAATAAAAGGCACCTAAAGAAAAAGAATATTAATCAAAGTAAATTTCTAATTAATTTACTTTAATATCAAGATCTCAAAATTATTTTTGTCTTTATGTTGCTAAATTATTACAAGTTATCAAAGCACTCTGGGCCACCATGTATCACTATTTAAAAAGAGGTTTGCCCTATGTAAAATAAAATGAAATTCACCAAACAGATTTAGCTATAAGGACAGTAAACAAGGTACACAAATGAGAAACACTTACACGGGCACTTTGATTTTGATGTGCACATAATGGTCACCATAGCCATAGCTGTTCACTCTTGTGATTCCCTTGCCCTGCAGACGAATCAAGTCGTGGGACTGGGTGCTGGGGGGTATCTGTAAAGTAGGAAGTTTTACTTCATAAGTAAAATGTTCCCTTAAACAAAGATCACTAAACAGCATCTTAATGATATTGGCAAGCAAAAGTGCAAATTTAATCACACTGAGCAGACTAGTTACTGAGAATCTGGATATTAATAAAGCTTCTTTCATTTTGCATTTTATTTCATTGAAATATATGCACTAATACCTAAGATATGATGTTTTTACTAACGTAACTCTAAATCTCACTGAAATCCTGAAAATTCTTGCCTGCACAGAGATAGGAAAAAAGGAAAACGCCCGCCTGGTAAAGAGTTAATGATACCAGCTGAGGATGACTAAAATTAGACAGTAACTAATGGCTCTAAACCTCCAGGAATAAAATAACTAATTTCAATCTCTATGCTAATGACATAATGCAAGTAATCTGATTTTCCTACAAGCGCATAAGTGTACACTATCTAAAAACATTCAATGGCATTTACCATTAAGACAATATCTCCATATATGCCTGGAATACGAATTGTGCCTCCAAGAATGGCCTGGCTCAAGTTGATGGTGGCATCACTGTGTATATCAGCACCCTCTCTCCGGAATATTTTGCTCTTTGCAACCTGAAAAAAAAAATCACTTTATGCTATAATTAAAACAAAAGTAAATGCAATCAATTCTTATACAGAATCTTTAACATTTCATGGCATATTGTCAAGAAAGAAAGTAAAGTGCCCACTTAAGCATCTATTGCACTTTGTAGGCAAATAGTTTTATACTCCCAAAACTTTGGATATCATGTAAAATTACTGCATGGTTGAAGTCTATTTAAAGAACTTTATATATCTTAACTAAAGGCTAAATGACAAATTTCAGGACATTAGTAAAATCTACAAAGGTAAACATTATTATAGTACAATATCAGTAAAACGTATGTTTGGTTATATTTCTTCAAACCTGACTATTTATGTCTCACCTATCTATGTATGATCTTGCTTGATAAATTTGACACACAGTGACATACCTTGAAGGTGATGAAAACTTCTTGATTACTAACAGGCATGCGGACTGTTTGACCATCTTCAACACCTGTACAACAAAATAATACAAAAATTAGTCAAATTATCAACAATCAAACCATCCACGAACAATTTTTTTTAGAATGATTAGAAACAAAGCAAAACTAATAAAAGTGAACACAAACCCAAGTGCATTTGTATTAAAGATGTAATAGTAATCAACAGGCTTGCAGCTGTATAAATGTCAAACAGTTTAATTTCTTTCAAGTTACAAATGAGAGTAGTGCCATCAAAAAAATATTCCAATGTCCAAAGAATCAAAAGCAAATAAGAAAATTAGTAACACTTCAAAATCATAAATGTAACAAAGCACTAAAGAAAAACAAAGAAACCTCCAAAACACAACAGAATCATAAAAAAATTTCTATTTAAAAAAAAAAATTATATATTCCTAGTTTCATAATCAAATTGAGTACAAGATTATTTCAAGTTTAATGGATGAATAGCAATAAAGGGAAAGAACCTCTTTAGTCATAATGAACCTTTGTTTAGCACCAAAAGACAATCATCACATATTAATACAAACCTGCAGGAACAGGGACCACAACTTTCTTTTTAAGGATGATCTTCCCTTTACCAGAACATTCTGTGCAAGGTGATTTGATGAGTACACGCGCACCTCCACAGTATCGACAAGTTGACCGCATTATAAATGGACCAGTGCTTATTGTTTCCTACAAATGAAAATAGGCTTCAGTGAAGCTACAATTCAACTCCATCCATCCCAAGGAATAAAAAAATAAAAGCAACTTGCCAGCAGAATAAGAGTAATATCCCCTTATTATCCAAAAATAAGTTACAGATATGTAAAAGCAATACGCTCATTTAGTAATAATTCAAGGAAAGAATTTGATTTTACTTTGTAACGCTCATTTAATAAAACCAAAGCATACTAGAGAAGAATAATGAAGAGGAGTTCAAAACTTCCATAAAGTTCAACTTATGCCGTATTCATTCATTGATAAAATGTAGGTGATTATAGCTTGTTTTGAAAAAGAGCAGAAAGTAAATTCATGTCATTAAAATTTTCAGTGAACCTAAATATGTGAAGTTTAAAAAAATTTAAAACTGCACGAGATACACACATATAAATTACTGCAACTAAAAGTGTGAAAATAGATTTCATATTTTTATAAAATACAGACATAAGCAATGCCTGCAAGAAACATTAGTTCAAAATGATCAGTTTTGATAATATTTTTGTTTGGGGATTGTTTGATGTTATATCTGAGTTATTTTCCACTTATGAAAAAACATTTTTGGGTGGTACTTTTGATATTCAACTAAAATGAGTGTTTTTATTTTTAACCATCATGGTTCACAATATCTCACATTTTAAAAAATATTGAAAAATTAAAAAGATGGAAACAAATAATTAATTAATTAAAATAAATAAATATTTATTTTTAAAAAACACAATATAAAATATACAGATTCAAAATAAACACAACCATATCTGACTAAAAAATCAGCAACACAAATGACTACACATAAAAAAATGCATTAGAATGCACAATTTAATAAAACCTACCATGCCACTACCATTACAATGATGGCATTTGACAGGCTTGGTTCCTGGTTCAGCCTTGCTGCCATTGCACTTAGGACATGTATCTTTGATATTGATGTTGATGTCTTTGTTAACACCACGAGCTGCTTCTTGGAAAGTCAGGTCCATTATCAGCTGTTTAAAAACAATTTAATTATCAAGAAAATAGTTTATAAATGTGCTCTAAAGCAATAATACAAACCTTGGAGAATATATTGGAAAGTTTGAAACTTTAATTAGTATTGTTTGATTAGCAAGTATGGAAGATCTGGGGTTCATGTGTCAAACAAAAAGGCCATAGTAGGGTGGTTAAAAAAGGACAGTTGACAAAAGTTACAGAAAGAAATAGAACCATAAAATAATGATAATGGAAAGTAAAAAATTATTGCAAAAATTCAAAAAGCAGGTAAAACAATGCAAAATAATTCAATCTGTACCTCAGAAGCTGGAGCAAATCCATACTTGCTCTCCTCAAAATCTTTGAAGTTACCAAAGCCAGACATTCCCCCAAAGCCAGCATCACCAAATATTTTGCGGAACAGCTCTTCTGGATCAATGCTCCCATGGAAGTTCTCAAATCCTACAAAGCAAGACAATTTTATTATAGTCAATGTACTCAAATCATCATCTCCATTGTTTCTATAACAAATACATCATACGGCTTTTTCAAAGTCAACACTATCATGAAAGTTCTCAAATTCTACAAAAAGGACAATTCTGGTTATAATAAATATACTCTAATGATCACTATACATAATCCATGACATAAACCTCAACAAATACATACATCTTACATGTTTTTAACCCATAGGCTGTTGGCAGCACACATGATAGGTGCTGATTTGCCCCATATGATAGCTTGCTAACAGGTTTTAGGTTACTATATG
The DNA here is from genome assembly GCA_028829895.1 of Sinotaia quadrata. Classification (NCBI taxonomy): domain Eukaryota; kingdom Metazoa; phylum Mollusca; class Gastropoda; order Architaenioglossa; family Viviparidae; genus Sinotaia; species Sinotaia quadrata. The sequence continues at coordinate 20,224,728 of CM054183.1, read as the reverse complement.
GAGAAATTATACTTTTTTGTGTGCCCAGTAAAGTTTTGAAATACATTTATGTGCTCACAAGGTGTGCTTAGCCCTGGCTTGTTCATGTGTGTTACTTGTGCTAATGGGTGTGTTCAGCACTGGCTTGTGCTCATTCAATTATGCTAATTGAATACTAGTTTTTTCTTTGAAAGATTCCAAGCTAGTGCTACATGATGCAAAACCCAGACTTGTGGGCCAGTTCCTGAAAGTAAAACAATAGGATTATAGGAGATAATGATGTCATACTTTGTCTAGTGTCAAAGGATAGTCTATGTTAAAGTCCCTATATCTCATTCACTTTACATTACAAAGCTTCTATATAGCAGTTAAAAGAAAAGCTATTCACAGGTATGCTCTTAGTTCAAATTACCTCCATTCCACTTTCTTAACATTTCATCAACATAGGAGTTGTATTTCTTTCTCTTTACAGTCTTTTATAAAGCCTCTGAAAAATCTATTTTTCCTTAATCTTTGTTTAAACTAGCATGTTCATGCATGATTTAATTTTTATTTTGCATACTATAAAAAAGGGAAGATTGTACAAGAAAATAGCACATTCTTGTAAGCTAAAAGCACATATTATTACATTACTGTTAAAAATCATCAAAGTTACTATCCTTTCTCACACCACACATGGAAGTACACATTTGTGAGTATTCAATTAGATAATTTATTTTTAAGTAAAATTATACTAGCTCAAAGTGAGATGAAGAGACTTTCCAATATTACATAACAACCCACCTTGAAAGCCACCTGAAGGACCAGCACTTCCTCTAGCACCCGACATACCAAAAGAGTCATAGTCACGCCTCTTGCCTTCATCACTCAGTACCTGTTGGGGGAAAAGGAACATGATAAATAACAGAAGGGTTCACCAAAACTACAGCACACTCACACAAATCCCAAAATATAAACTAAAAGTCTAAATCGGACATGTGTATGGATCATCCTCCGAGTGAATATACCAAATGTGGTGGATCCATCTGACAAGTGCTTTCTTTAAAATAAAGCATTGAAATATCATGGGTTTATAGTCTATATATTCAGAATTAATATGAGAGATATATATATTTGCCTAAATTTGTATTTTTTTATTTTGTAATTATTTGTAATACAAATTTGTTTTAAAATGAAAACAGTGCCTCTTTTTGCAACATGATTTCATATTGCTATTTTTTTTTATAAATATTTTTAATATTTAAATTTTCATTGGGGTAAATAAACCAACAAATTTATCATTGATATCAAGGTTTTCTTTGAAGTGATAATACATTAAAGCAACATTCTAGATCACTTTTATCTTGAAATGATCAATTTTGGGGAAGAAAAGGCATTAATTTTGTAACACTAATCACTACATAAACTGGATCCAAAGCTTTTATTCTATTACAAAACATCTACATGTCACACATAAATGTCATGCTATTTAAAGAAATGCAATCACAATGTTTATATTTTGATGCTTTGCAAATTTATATGCTATATTCAGCTCTTAAGTCATCATTTAATTACAATCTATCATGTCCAATATTGCCTCTGTAATTCTCTTAAAAGCAAGCATTCAACATTAAAGCACCTGTTGCTGACTGTGCTGAAAACAGGATAAAAATCTGAAAGAATATTTATATATTTTTTAAATGGCTTATGCGAAACCCTAGGTTTCAGAAAATGGTCATCATCTAGATCTGCAGACAGAACCAGTGTCTTCCTCTGCAAAAAGGCATCCATATAATTAAAAGACTGCTAGGATCAAAGGTCTGATTGCTATGTGTATAGACTGCGAGAATGCTGACAGTCATACTTGTAGCTAAAACAACCTTCCTGAAAAAGCAAAGTGTAGTTTCTTCAGTAATCTGTTGACTCTCAGAGTGTGAAAGTGTCTGTCTTGGAAATGGAAGCTTATAACAAAGTCTCAAGAAAAGCACAATGGAGATGGAGCCACCTGGTGGAGAAATGTTCCACTCTATAATGGGTCTCTATAAAGATTTTGGTACCAGAAAAGCAGGGAATAAAATCTGAGGAAGTGTAATCCTTCACTTCTTCTAGATTTTAGTCCTTGATAACACTCTCAACATTTTAATACGGACACATTTAATCCACTGCTTTCAAAATATTTTTTTTATTCACCCGATTTAGCTAGTAGCATTTACTATTTTGCTCTTCTTTTTGCTGTAAAATCAGTATGCTAGTAGGTAGTCCCACTCATTTTTTTCTACTTGACATTGTACAAATGTTTTATGCTCAAAATGTGTGTTCTGATGAAATAAGGTTGTACAGAAAAAATTATGATGATAGCTATAATACTTTTTGAGATATTACAAATTTAGTGTCGTTATTTGTGGTCAACTTTTTTTAGACGTAATGAATGTGTGATTTTACAAGTTTATTACAAGTAAGATATAAACCTCACTGAAAAACAATCTAATAATTCTAATAAACATAGTGACATACAACAAGAAAAAACAGATATAATGCAAAATTTACTTTTCAGTTTATTATAAATTGCAAAAGAAAATGGGCTTTTGTTTCATAAAATTGCTCGCAAAACGCAACAAAAGGGAACATTCATGGCATCATAACATATGCAACTGATGAACAAAGTACATCCAAAATGCATATTATTAAATCATGTACCATGTAGTTAATGCCTATTTTTTTCTAAAGGCATTGCAAAGAAAATGTGGAAATTAATGGAGGCTGAAAATGACCATTTCAGCAAATTTTAACCAAAAAACAGCATTAACGAAGTTTATTACAGAAAACGTAAACAAGCAAATGGTCATATCTCTGAAACTATACATCATACAGAGTTGGTTCATATATCAAAATGATCAGCAAACTATGCTCTATCTATATCTATAAAGATAATTTCTCTTTAATTGCATATTAAGTTACAGTTATCATTTGACTGTACAATTTTTATTTACAAATAAAATTAAAACGTATAAACAGTCACATCTCTGAAAGTATACATCATACAGAGTTGGTCCACATATCAAAATGATCAGTAAACTCTACTTGATCAATATGTATAAAGATAATTTCTGTTTAATCACATATAAAGTTACATTTTACATTTTATCAAGCAATTTTTATTTACAAAGAAAATTAAAACGGATAAATGGTCTCATCTTAGAAACTATACATAACACAGCATGGGTTCACCTATTAAAATGATCAGCAGGAAGTTATCTATTTATCTAAAGACAGATAATTTATTTATAACCTTTTATCTGAATTAGTATTTTTCTTACAACAGAAACTTTCATATTTAAAAAAAATCTTTAAAACTGTATACATGGTATTCTTTATGCATAATTCATAGATAATAAAACATGCTTGACAATAATATTATTAATTATAACAAAATAATAAGTAATAGATTAATACATATCTTTATGTTTTGAAAGTTTTGAGACAGGTATTAAAGCATTGAAAATATGTATGAAAAATGAATTGCTAAAACTCTGTGAACATGTACATTAGTGACATGATATGATATTTAATATAATAATAATTCAATTCTGTGATATTTATTTCCAACAATGAATGTGCACAACATAGATTCAAATACTAATCACAGTACATATTTTTATAAATAGAAAATTCTTCCTGTAATGCACTATAGTCAACGGCTGTCCAGGTTCTTCTGTTGGTTGTCTCCATTGTTAAACCCCATTTAAAAACAAACTTTGCATCCACATCATCACAGTCCATGGTATCACCCCACCCCAGTAAATGAGATGCTACAGTCTGAATAATGCTTTTAGTTTTCTTTCCTGACACCTCTCCCTCCCCAACTAAGCTACCAACACATTTCACAACAGAATCTGTAAACTGTCCCTTTTCATCTCTAGTGACTATCTACAGGAGAGTCTTTTAGCCCTTCAGTGCATTCAATCATAGGTTGGATGTATTTTTGTGATTCTCTAAGCTTACATTTCAAATCAGCAACTGTTTTGATACTTTTACTTAGATTTTGTTGTGTCAGCTGAAGGATTTTCCTAACCTTTCTCAACTTTTTCAGCTGTGCTCTCATTTTAAAGTTTTTGCTCTATTTGCTTTTCTTTGAATTTTAATGCTTCTTTTGATCTGTTTAGATTATTTTTCTGTCTACATATAGTAGCACTATCTCTTATTTTCTTTTTAAATTTTTCACTTACACATGCTAGCTCATTTGTTAAGCTATTTTTTCTGAGTGGCAAAATGAAAGGTTCTTCTATCTTTTCAGACAGCAAATGAATCTTTTGTTCTGAGTCAACTTTACTTTTAATACTAGCTTCCTTCAGCATCTGTAACTCAGTTTCAACTGTCTCCATCTTACTTGTACTAGTTTTAGATTTCTGCATACGTGCTATTGTTTTCTTACATGCAGCAATCTCATGTTTTGCTAAGTCTAGCTGTTATTTTAAGACTTCACAATCTTGACAACTATCTCTTCTAATAGTAGTACTACCTATATTTAGAGGCTGATCCTCTTTGAAGAATCTTTCATTCAAAAATAAATCAAGGTTCATTTTACCATCTGACTTTGAAACACAACGAAGAAGAGCATTGTAGTGCTTGTGTATTGTACTTAAGTAACTTATTCTGTATTTCAGATTTGTGCATGTTTTGAGTGAGGGGCAAAGTTGTACAAGCCAACCATGCAGAATGTGATTTTTCAAACTTAATTTTTTAGCAAAACTTTCAAGTTCTAAACAAAGAACATACCATAAAATATTTAATCGACATTTTAATAATGTGATATAAAATCTTCATGTTAACTTATTCTTAATTTATGTACCACCAAAAAAATTAAAAGATCGTGAAACCAAAACAAAGGCATAAGCCATACAATTTTTTTTTAAATTAAGAGGATAACATTATGTTCAAATTAAAAAAAAACAGGATAAAATTATTAAAAATATATGTATATAAAAGCATTCACTAAATAAATATCTTATTAGCATTATTGTAAATCCACTGCTTGAAAAGAACATTTCACAGACCCAAGTGTTTCGGTTGTTTACTATTTTTGCATCAAGAGTTATCTTTTCTTTTTTAAATTATCGTCGTAAGAAAACGATTTTTCTAAATAATAAGATAACCATCTTGACTAAAATTAAATAAATAAATAAAATGATATATTTAAATACGATCTGCGACTTCAAAATATATATTGCAAGGAAATAGCACTCAAACTTTCGCGATAGAGTGACGCACCGACTAACCTATTTTCAAACTACGGAATTGGTAGTGATGGTGAGGACAAAATGAATAATTCTGCTTTAAAAATAGAGATATGTTTACAAATAAACTAATCACAGAGTAAAGTAATCATTATTAAATGCTTACAAAAGATCTTCCCGATAAGAGGTTTTAATTGTTCACATAAAATGTGAGAAGAATCAGCGGTAGCGTCAACGCGTGTTTCGCACGTGGAAGCCATGACTGAAAGTGATGCGTACTACGGGGTTTTCAATTTAGTGGATGCTCTTCCAGGGGTCACTAATCAAGGGCTACAGCATATCATTAGAGAGATATTGAAATTCCGCAGAAAATGATATATTTTTCACTATTTTGTGATAAATATTTCTTCCGAAAATTTTATCGTGAACTTTTTAGTTTGAAAATTTATTTGGTTATTCGCATCAAACAAAAGTGAAATTTATATGATTGTAAAGAGTTATATATCCTCTATTTAAAGGACCAATCAGTTTTAGAGTTACAAAACGCTAGATGCTCCACAATCGTTTTAAAAATTGGTACCCGAAAACGTGAATTTTACTTTTTCGGCCGTGAGGCGACTTTTGACCCATTTTTCTTGCAACCCTAAGGTACTTTCGTCAAAGTTTATGGATACTATAATAAAATTCAGAAAAAAAACAACAAAACCATTCGAAAGACAAAACATCGATCTTTATTTTCATATAAAAATGGTTAGTTGAGGTTTAATGTGAAGAAAACCGCTCTGGAGTAAAGTTTAGCAAATTTGTGTGCGTTTGCGAGTTTTTGCCTGTAAAGCGGTGGCCGTGGGACTACCTAATGCTAGTAATGTGATTACATTTATAATTAAGTTCACTTGTTAAAAACTTTAATATTAATTACTATACTAAATTCATACAGTTTATTTCAATTCCAAATGTGGCACATGTATTTTTAGTTTAACAATGCAATTGTGTAGCAATTATGTATGCCATTCCTATGGACATAGTACAACCTCTGCATTATCAAATAAGCAAAAGGCAAGTATATATACCTCATATGCTTCAGACACCTCTTGAAACTTTTTAGCAGAATTAGGATCACTTTTGCTCACATCTGGGTGATACTTCTTAGCAAGCTGGAGAAAAATAGAAGGCATTAAATTATTGAGGACAAATAATAACTTCTAAATACCAAATATAAATTAATGAGAGAATAATTCAAATTGGAAAATACAATCTGCAATAAGCAGAAACCTAAAAGTACATATTTATGTAGAATACAGAAAGCCATGGTCTTCCATAGTTATTTTATAAATAAAAACAACTAAGGTAAAAAGTATTTAGTATTAGTTGGAAGATAAAAAAATTAAAGAGTCCTGACACAAGTAAACGTTAAATTATATGTATTTTTCACTTTTCATGGCATAACAAAAATAAGGTTAGCAAGTGTTGTAAAGTCTAATCCTGATTAGTAAGCTAAAAACCTTTACAATTACATAGGTAATAGTGAAAGAATGCAATGAACTTCAGACAGATCATACTTATTTTTAGAAATTAGAAAATTAGAGTTGATTTAAGGACTTTGACAAGTGTTTCAAATTCTGTCCACCAAGGTCTGTGAAACCTTGTAGTATTTAATTACACTCCCAGCACCTGTTATATTTTGCATTTCATCATAATTGGGTGGACTTCATGAATGGCTTCAAGGTTCTTTGGCAGGCCAATCCCACTTATCTAAAAAAAACCCCAACAAATAAGTATATTTTTGATCAAACTGTAATCAAACCTGATAGTATGCTTTCTTTATAGCAGCCTGGTCTGCATCTCTGGGCACACCAAGAACCTCATAATAATCTCTTTTGTTATTAGGTCTTGAAGAATGCAGAAAACGTGAACTTGATCCAAAATGCATTTGTGAAACTCCATTTCCTTAAAAAACCCAAGTAAGCAAACAAGATTATCATCACTATGAACTAAAAGCATTAATTTTATTTAGTAAAAGCATAATCCAAAAACCCACTAAATTCAATGGTCAATAAAATATTAGCTATAGGTACAAACATACCTGTAAAGGTATTAACAATGTCATGAAATTGATTGCCAAGGTAACTACAAAGATAAGAAAATCTTCATTCTGGCTGCATAAAGCACTTTATTATTATTATGGAGAACTACCTTTTTTATTTTCAAACATCCCAACAGACAGGGTAAATCATGTCAGACACAAATAGAAAATAATATTTTTACAAAGTTTACAGGTAAATTAAATAAGATTGAGGCAAATTACACTTTTAAATGACTTATATGCATTATTAATAAATACAAATTTTAATAGAGAGTGGCAAGAATGCCAGTGATGGCATTCAAATACATCACACATCATTGTTCATGAGTAAACTTAATATCTGTATTAGCTACTCTTATTTGTATTGGGAATACTCAAGAAAACAGCAGTTAGCAATTTTCAACTAATTCATTGCAATGTGCACAACAACATATTGACTTCCTTCTATGCTGAAATGGCAATACAATTTATGTTTGTGTTCGTGTGATTAACTCTTTCCAAGATGGCCACTATTTATAGAGCACTTTCTTAAACTTAAAGATGCTCGTTTATATCAAAGCAGCTTCCTATTAACCAGTGTGCGTTTGCGAGTTTTTGCCTGTAAACGGTGGCAGTGGGACTACCTACACAAATTAAAATTCTCTTGATACTCTCAAAGGAGCAATTTCATTTCTACTAATTCTAGTATCACAATTCTAATGCTAAAACTTAAACTAGTTAAAGGCAATTGTTTATTTTTTAAAACTATGTACTTCTATCTGAAATATCTCTAAAACTGATGTATAACTAGGTAACTTCTATTTCTAATAAAAAAATTTATAAATATCATTCAATATGAAATAATGAATCTATAAAATTAATATAGAATTTTTGGTTATTAAACTGAGACAATATAAATGTACGCATGACATGAGAAAAAAGGATGAAAAAAGTTCTAGAACTCCTGTGTTACTATAGCCTATAGGCCCCTATTTAATTTTTAATAGAATAATACATAATTCGGAAATCAGAAAATAATTGCTTTTGATTTAACAAAGCACTTAAGCAGGAAATTAAGGAATAAAAATATTTATTTTATTATTGGAATGGGAATAATCTTCTGCGGCCTTGATATTTGATAGCTTACAAAACAAAAATGTAAAAACTGACAGACACTTTAATGTTATTATATAATATTAAAAATGATTTATTCAATGAACTTATGAAGGGCATCAACAAATTTAGCGGGCAACAATTTCTGACTGTTAGGCCTAAAGAAAATCCACTTCTTTAACAGCATCTTCTTGATAATAATTAATATTATGGCGAAATTCATATCTAGGAGAGATGTAACATTATTTTCACGCTTAACAGAGAAATAGTTGCTTTAAATTACTATATAGTTATAGATAGTAAATGGTGAACTACGTCGTATATTAATTATTTTAAAAAATAATTTACCTGTCCCTGCTAAAAAGTTTTCCTTCTGACAGCTGCATGAATCTACTAGAACCGATAAGATGGTTTGTCGGGAATGCAAATGGCATTGTGAAGAACGCGCTTGATGTTGTCTAACGACCTTGCAAGAAAGTCCCCAACGTGCTCTTCTAAGGGCGGCCATGTTGTCAGTCGTTTATGCCGAAAGGAAGTTATATTTTTAAACAACTACTATCTTGCTCAGCTGACTATATTTACTAAGTTTTTTTTTGACCCATTAATAACGGAAAATATTTATAAGTTTTCCGTTTTTTTCTACCACTTTATTTGTGTCTTAGGTCGAATAACTTTTTAAATACAAATTCTAATTACATTTTATTTTCACAAAATCCTTTCAAATAAAATTTGGCAGAGTTATCCCGGAACTGTTAAGACGGAAGTTTGCGTCGTCTTGCGTGCGGAAACAAAAAACAAAAAACAAAAAAAAACCCAGAAGCAATTAGGTAAGTAATCTGTAACAGGAATGAACAGAGCAATCTATGTTAATTTCATGAACATTTCTTTCTTTTCAGATGTGCATATGAAATATAGATTTTAGTAATCTTCAACTTTAATATAATTCTGAAGATTGTATTTCAGTTTTAATTCAAGTTGTACACGCCCACCTAACATTTTGTAATACTTTACTAGTAATAGTAATACAATAGTAATAAAAATGAGTAGACCTAATGATGTTCTTAAGATATAATTTATAAAAACTAGAGCATAGTATAACAGAATGAAATTATTAAAATTATTCGGTAATCAAAGAAGTTTTGGGGTTTTTTTTGTTTTGCATGGTCCATTTTGGAGCGATAAAGACCAAATTTGTATGTGCCTGTCGCAGCAAAGCTGGTAAAACTATACTTGATGTATATGCCTATAGATTCAGAAAAAAAATAGAAATAGAAAATATACAGGATACTATTAGAAGTTTTACTTTACTCCTAGTATTGCAGTAATATCTCACGCACAGGGACTGAGCTGTGTCGGTTAATCAAGATTATGAATGATTTATTTTACCTTCTATCTATCTATCTATCTATCCCTTAGTCTTGTCGACCTTTGGGGCACCACTGATGACCTGATGTCCAGTTTCCTCCATTCCATTCTGTTCTCTGCTAATCTTATCGTATTGCTCAGTTTCAGTCCAGTCCACTTTGAGATGTTATCCTCCCATCTTTTCCTCTGTCTTCCCCTCCTTCACCCTCCTTGCACAGTACCCTGCATGATTGTCTTGATCCTGTGACATGCCCATACCATTTCATTTTGCGTTTTTTCACAGTGGTCAATAACTCTTCATAGGACCCAAAGGTTTGCCTAATTCTGTTTCCCATTTCCTCATTCGTGACATGATCTCTATACGAAATGCCAAGCATCCTTTGAAAGCATCTCATTTCAGTAGCTTGTATCCTCCTTTTGATATCCACTGTGAGGGTCCATGACTCACAGGTGTATAAAAACACAGATACAACCAAGGAGCGCATCAGTCTGATCTTTGAGCTGACTCAGTTGTGCTTCGCCCTGGTCTGAAGCCTGCCTGTTCTTCACTATGATTTCCTCTGACTGCAGCTTCAGTCTGTTTAATATGATCTTTAGATTCTATTAAAAATGGACTAAAAGAAATTCAACTAGTCATTATTGTAATATCACCTCTCAAGGCAGTTCGTAGCAGTAAGAAAAATGATTAAGTGAATATATAGCACATCAGATCTTGAAGATTTTTAATATTAAAAACAAACAACACAAAAGCAAATAAAGAAAACCTTATAAGTTATATGTTATAAAATATGATCATATTTATAATTATATTATAAAATATAAGCATACTTATGTTAATATCATCTACATGATGACTGATACAGATAGTCATTTGCCTGTGATGGTTAGAAGGAATACCACATTTCAAGTGAACATATATAATAATTTAATAGGACTTTAAGAGGCAATGCTAGAAACTTTATAAAAATACTTCATAGAAACCCCTAGTATATGTGTGTAAATATATTATATTAAATACAAAAGAACCCTGTTGTAGGTTTCTATGACATATATATGGAGAATGGTTTAAGCAGCTAGTGATGGTACAGAGAACTGTCTATATAGTGTTGCATATTAAGTGCAGGGCAGCTTGTAGATATGTTTTTAAGAAGTATTTTCAAAACAACATAGACACTTAATAGAATACAATAAACTCTGAACATTTGCATTTTTAATTTTTGTGGTCTGAACAGAAGAACTATATTTCAGCATATTTTAAGGAGCAGTAAAAAAAAAAAATAGTTTGTTTGATGTGATATAATGAATTCCAACAATGTATAATGTGCAGTAGGAAGAAGCAATCTTGGTAGCACCTTGTTTGTCTGCCCCCCCCCCCCATATCCCCAGTATGGCTCTCTCTCTCTCTCTCTCTCTTTTCTCTGTATAATCTTGGTACTGAAATATGCAAGCAAGCAAACTTCTTATTACAGTAAATGGAATTATATTTTTAGTGTTTTGAAATAATTAAAATGTTATTTCAAATGAACATCTTTCATTAATCATTTTCAGAAATAAAATTTTCTAACCATCATGGCATGGAAATTTAAGGTGTCAAAATACAAGAATGCTGCACCCAGATTTCCAAAGAAAGAGGTACATTTTCTGTCATTTTATTAGAGAATATCTAAAACTAGGGAAAATTGAAACAATTCAGCTATTTATAATAAAGTATTATAATAACTGCAATCCTATTTTGGGAGTTTACTGTTGTGTCATTGTCACCATTGTTGCTGTATTTGATGCTTAACAACAAGTCAGTTTTGACAAACTCATATTTACCAATAAACACTTTGTTAGTAGATTTAATGTTACTGTTGTTGAAGCTTAAACAAGTGAAATCTTGGGTCCACAACAAGCACTTCATTTCAAGTGTGTACATTTAATATTAATTAATGTTGCTGCACTTTGGCTTACTTCACTTTGAATTATTTACAGACTCATGAGCATATTTTTAGGAGAAAATTGTCATGTTTGTTCTATTTTTATTCATTGTTTGAATCCTTAGGAGCTTCTTCAAGATTTGCCAGTTGGCAACACCAGTTATTCTTCGTATGGAAACCACATTAAAGCCAGCTGTGTGTACATGGTCTTCAATACAGACTCTACAAGTAGGTTAAACTAAAGAAATAATGAAGTCCGATGAACATGAGGTTGCCAAGCATGTTATAAGTGTTTGGTCCATTTTACAAAATTTTAGTCTTGATAAATGTTTGATGGATCAAAATAGTTGGTGGGTAGAGATGGGGAAAAAGAAGGGGTGGTTAAATTTGAATCAAGACATTGACAAGAATATCTTCATCCACTACACAACAAGGTTATCAATTGTCACAATGACAGGCAAATTATTGAATGTTCTTATATTTTTAGTGGTGTTTCAATGTTTTTTTATTGCTTCAATTTCTTCTGTTAAATATGTTAGACACAAACACACACACACACACACACACACACACACACACACACACACACACACACACACACACACACACACACACATATGCATGCATGAGTATATGTGTAGTTGTTATACAAACTTCACTGTGACTCCTCTTATTACATAGGAAATTGGTTGTTTAGTGAAAGAAAAAAATATATAACAATGTATCTTTAAATTTTTTTTAAAGAAGTTAGACTTAAAATATGACCTTTATTGTCAGGTAATAATATTTTTGTATTTGTTCAGCATATTCATGTTGTCTTAATACTTTTAAATTTTATACAACATTTTAATTTTTAAAAATGGGTATGGGATAATTTAGTAGATTTTTTTGAAGATATCAACTTACTAAGAATTGAAAAGTTATTTCTTTATTCAGGTGGTGGCTCACTGGGTTATCTGCCACTGAATGCTCGTGGCCGAATTGGAAATCAACTGTCACACATCCATGCACATGGGGGTACAAGGAGATCTGCTAAAATTAATATAACATTTTGCTAGTTTGACTTCTTTTTTTTTAAAATTAAAATGTTTTGAATTATTTGCTGTTTACAGATGGAAATTGTGTAGCTGTGAAAATAAACAATTCATAGATATAAATAGAATATGTAATAATGAAAGGTTGAAAGTGTGTGATTTTGTTTTATGACAGTACATAATTATTTTCCTTTTTAATCATTTTAATCATTGACTGATTGAGATAAAGAAAAAGAAAATAGTTGCAAACATATTTTCTAATTTGTGTTCACCTGAAAATACATTTTGGTTTTGGTCTAGGTGAAATCTGTTTTATTTTTTTCAAAAAGGGTCAGATTTTATTGTGTGCTTAATTTTACCAATCAGATTTTTATTTGGGAGGGGGAGGGGGGAGTGATAATGGTAATATGCAGAATATGATGGGCTCTTTTCTTAACTTAACATTTTTTACCCCCAGATTTTGTTGCTGATTTTGACTTTTCTCCTTTCGATGATTACATGCTGGCAACTGGCTCCCAAGACAAATCTGTGAGTGCTACCATTTAATTGTTTTTTTTTTCTCTCTCAATATCACTGTATAAATAAAAGTGGGTTTTTTGTTTTTGTTTTTAATGACATTTTAAATATATTTGTTAAAAAGAAAACAGAGTATCACACTTTAAAATATTACACTTCAACATCTTTATGGATTGCTACATATCTTCCAAACATAATGCAGTTTTGATACTTATCAGGGTGAGGTTGGGAAGGTTAGATTAACTTTTTAGGATGATTAAATGCTTACCTTTTCCTTCTTTAGATTTTCATTTTACCCATTAAAACCTTTTTGGATGGGGTTGGGTAGGATGTTTGGTGCTTTTTTTTGAATTAAGATGTACCATTGCACTGCAATACCCGTGACATTCTGCTAAAACACCAAGGGCAAACAAATGAAGGTAGAATAAATATCTCAGTCTAGTTTTCCGTTGCAGGCATTATACATTATAGTCCTTTCTTTTTTTAGTTGCTGCTAACCAGTACTGTTCGGTCTGTACCTGGGCATTAGACTTTCACTAACTGCTATTTGGCTTTGATCTGGTGTTCAATCTTCTAGTCAAAGAATCCACAATAGCAGAAAGAATATTCCATTCTAGTGTGCCTTGGGAACTCTTCATTAAAGTTTATAAGACTTATTTTCCTGTTGGTACCATTAACATAATTAGTAGCTGTCCAGATGTGGTTGTGATGTTGTGTTGAATTGGTGTATGTAGCACATGACGAATAAAGCACGGTTCCTGACACTGATTTATGCAGTTATGAAATTTGCTCATGTATGGAGTGTAATATATATGTAGTCCAGTATAACTCAGAAACAAATTTTAAATGAAGTAGAAGAGAACAAATGTATTTTTTTTTTGTGAATAATTTTTTAAAAAATTCAGTCATAACAATTCCTACTTTGCCATCCCTCCTCTTCCTCTCCATAGTTGACAAGCAAGGGGCATTGACATTTACTCAGCTGCTTGAGTAATGCACATGCATTTTTGAAATTGGCATGGGGGGTGGGGTGGGCTCGCTGTCAAACTGCACTACTAGATGTTTTTGGAACGTTTAATTGTTTAAGAATATTTGAATTTCTTCACTAGGCTTGAAGGAGTATGACTGGCCGAACCATTCACTTGCTTATTATCTGTCTGGCATGTGACCAGGTACTCACTCATTTTGTGTCTGGTTTGTTCCTATTACTTATGATCAGTTATTCATTTGTGTCTGGTTCATGCCAATCGTTTATGCCAATCATTTTTGACCAATCACTCATTTTGTGTCTGGTTTGTTCTTATTACTTATGATCAGTTATTCATTTGTGTCTGGTTCATGCCAATCATTTATGCCAATCATTTTTGACCAATCACTCATTTTGTGTCTGGTTTGTTTCTATTACTTATGATCAGTTATTCATTTTGTGTCTGGTTCATGCCAATCGTTTGTGCCAGTCATTTTTGACCAGTCATTTTGTGTCTGGTTTGTGCTTAAGCAGCAGGGTGTGTGAGGAGTGAGTGTGGCACACAACATTTATAGTCACATTTGAACCCTTTCTTGTAAAACATGAAGAATTTAGACTATTCACTTGACATAAGGGGCTAACCAGGTGGTGTGCGAGTAAGCCACTTAAGTGTTCAAGCAGTTTACAGATGAGTACAGCATGGTGTATTTTGATTTTCACCTGTCATGTATGGCTTAGCTCCGGTAGTACTAAACATATATAAATACTTTCCCATTATTTTGTACCTGCGCCTGGAAAGAAAGAGCTTCTTAATTCCCCTTTTAAAGTTGTTTGCAATTGTGTACTCAGAATTGTGTTCCTAAATTCTAACAGTCAGAAAGGACTCAATTCCTTGCTGTAAAAAAAAAAAGCGTGTGGAAGTTGTTGCAAGAGCTCACCACTCTACATTTTGTTCCTAAGAATTAAGTTCTTTCCTTGTAGGAAAACATTTTATACTTAATTGCTCTACTTCTCTGGTCATATAGTCAGTAGTGTGAGATTTTTTTTGCCAGCCTGGCACTCCAGGCTTTACATTCTTGTGGTAATCACTAGAAGATTTCCTTTCATTTATTGCTCCATGGTGTTGAGTAGGATTCTAAATTGACCTTGCTTAGGGTGATTCTCTAGAAAGGTGGCCCATAAGTCAAAAATTAAAAATTAGAATTATTAGTTTCTTTTCATACCAGCTAAAGATAGACATTTTGGATACATTTTACTGCAAGAATTGTTATATTTCATCAAATGGTATTTGCATTTTAACAAGAAAAAAGATTCTTACCTTGATAGGCACTGATATAGTTTTCCATGCATGATTGTAACCGGTACTACTACTTCCATTTGAAATGAAAAAGGAAATTATTTTTATTTTTTATTTTTATGTCTACATGCTGGAAACATTGGCTATGCTCATTTTTAACCTTCCGCCATTTCCTTGTGACTTATTTTTATTAAAAATAGTTCATCTCTTGTGGGATTCTTTTTTAAACATTTTTTTTAGTTGTTTGCTAGTAATGGAAAATTTTGGTAACAAACATTGGATAAACATTGTTTTTACTAAATCTTGGCTTGTATTTTGTTAAAATCACCCACGAATACTAATGATATTCATCCAAGATAAAAATAAACAGGTCACTGGATGTTTAAGCATGTTGGAAGGTCATTGTATTCAGCTTGTTTATAGTGTGCATGGTGTCAGTAACGAAGCATTGCAAGCATTCATAAATTTTTGTTGCATCATTGTGTATTATATTATGAAATTATTAAACCCATAAACATATTTTTAGACTCCTTGAGTTCTTTGGATGTACTTATTCGATTTATGTGTGTTTAGGTTTTCATTTTTATATATTAAATGTATGCAGCATATGTTTTTGCACCAACCAGCTTCATGTCACAAATCAACCATGTTTTTATTGGGCATTTTCATCACCCAGAAGAAAAATTAAAAAAAGAAACATAGGGAAAACACAGAAAGGTTTTAAATTCAAAAGTTCAGAAACAAATAATTTTTTTTACATCCATCCTAAGTAAGTGACCCCTTAATGGCCTATCTGGGTCACCTTTCCAGAGAACCACCCTTAGACTTGAAGTATAATTTCTCTTAATAGTGTGAGTATTCACAAAAAGACATTTTTTCACAATAATGTGAATGCTGCATCATTTTATCTGTCTTTCAGCTAAAGGTGTGGCTTCTACCAAAGGAAGAGGATAAAACAACAATATCTGATGCATGTTTGGTACTGCCCACCCAGGATCATCGTATTGAAAATGTTCTCTGGAACCCTTTAGCAGAAGGGGTGCTTGCTGTGTCTGTAGACAAGTGTGTGAAACTCTTTGATGTGGCCTCAGCAACAGAAAAGATTGGTAACTTATGTCCTATAACAATGACCAGTTTAGCAATGCTTAAACATGTGAGAAACCAGAAGTAGCTATTTTGCAGGAATTAATTCCTTTCAAACCTCAACAATAATGTGTCAGCATAGCAGTATATCTGCATTTTGGTGCACATAAAATTCCTCTGCATTGTCTTTTCATCATTTTTTTTTTGTTGGTTATTTTAAAATTATTTTGTTATGTTTATACTTTTTACTGTCATACAATCTTCTGCAGTTTTTGTTTTTAATATTAGGGCATGCTTTTTGTATGTACAGCGATAATGCGGACTTAAAACTAACTTTTAAACACTATTATTTGTAGAAATAAGACAAATGACTTCTTTGGTCACCATTGAATACCAAATATATTTTTTATAACTTTTGACTCAATATTTTTTTAAACTTTAATTGTTGTTTGTGCTTGATAAAATAAGAGAATGACTGAAATTTACATTATAATCTTCCTGAAGCTTGGCATGAACATGGTGACCAGGTCCAGAGCTTATCCTGGAGTGGCTCAGGTGATGTGCTAGCCACTACCTGCAAGGATAAGAAAATGCGCATTCTTGATCTTCGTAGCAGTAAGGTGGTGCAGGTTAGCTGCTGTTGGATCTTTTTCTGTTGTAAACAACATCATTGTGTTCTTTTTCACTGTTTTAATCATCACCATAATCAGCATCAGCAGCTACAGTACAGTACTGCTACCTAACTCTGCATCAGTCTCAGAAATGAGGAGTTACTGCATTGAATGTATCATCTTTGTCACAAAACTTCTTTTGCATTATAAGATTTTCCAACTTCCTCTGACCATAATCATTAAAGCAGTCAGTTTATTTTAAATTTTATTATTGCTTGTTATAGCTGAAGGAATATTTCAGCTTTGCTTTCAAAACTGAAAGCTGAAATATAGCTTATTACATTTATTTGTTATCTAGACCATATAGGGAAGAACTTTATCAAGCTGAGATAATAAATTGACAGATGTGATTTATGTACATATGTACATGTATGCATTTGCCTTATATTTTTATTATTTTCTTGCATTCTTGTGTTTTCTTGTAAGATGTTGCTGCTTTGGAACGTAAAAGGCCTATTTTGGTGGATATATTACTTTATTATTTAACATCACCTTTAATATAAAATAATTGTATGGCATTTTGCTTGGGTTACAGGAGGCACCTGGACACCAGAATGTCAAAGACACTCGTGTGCTGTGGCTTGGAAACTCAGATCACATTTTGTCCACAGGTTTTAACTCGGTATGATCATTTGACTCAGCTTCCAGAATGAAAATACAATATTTAATTGGTCTGGATTACCCACAGTGATGAATATTACAATAAAAAAGACTCAGTTTTAATGAGCTTGTTTATATTAAAATTTTGATTATACTGGAAGTATTTTCAGTTAATGTCATTCAGATTTCTATAGAAAATGTAGAAAATAAACAGTCCTCTACATATGAAGCTGCACTGACATTTAATGGTTGTGTAGAATGCAGTGAGCTGTCACAGGCTGGTCAATAATGCTTCCATTAGCATTTGTGCTATGAAGTTATTTTCTATTTGTGTGCAAAATTCACCCAGTCTTTTAGAAGAATTTACATTTATTGTCTTTGGAATGACAAATAGTCTAGATTTAACTCCTTTACTTAACTGAAATTTGTAGATACAGTTTTAATGCTCTTACCTGGGTCCTATGTGGAAGAAGCTATATCATTTGCCACTGGCCATGGGAGATAATGTCTGACTTTAATACTAGAATTCTGGGATCGTAATAGCTAGAGGGAAGGCATATGCCAGCAAGTTGTTTCTGCTGATTGGTAGTGCATCCATGGCATAATGAAGTTTAATCCAGGAATGAAGAAATGAACATCACTTGGCAAACGGATGTGCAAGGTCGGCCTCAACAGAGAGAAATGTGAAAAATAATCAATAGGTGATAGGTTTGCTATCACATCCATTCATCCCATAATGTGTCATGCTTGTATGGACACTTACTTGTCCAAGTGCCATAGTAGGACCAATCTGAGTAGTTGACTGGTGTTGGGTGTACACCTCCACTGTAGAGTTGTCTGAGAGTATCATAACAACTTTCTCTGAAATTATCTGTTCCCTTACCCTGTGGGCATGTGAGTCTGCCAAAATCTTCAGGCAATTTATAGTAAAAATTTCTCTGAAATTAGGTCCCATAAAGACCAAAAATGTTGGGAATCAGTGTTGTTGTCCCCTTCCCTTCCTGTTAAGCCAAACAACAAGCATTTTGTGACATTGTTTCCCTTTCAAAATGGAAGATAAAAAATGAGTTTCATGATAGTCACTTGGCTCAGTAAAAACAATTAGAAGGAAAAAGTTCAGAATTAAAGGTATGATAGATATAATTTTATTTTACAAAAGTAAAAATTATTACAAATAGTTGCATTTTATATTCTTCACCTCACTGAGCAGACTATTTTTTGCAGACTCAAGAACGTGAGATTAAGGTTTGGGACTGCCGGAGTTTAAACTCTCCTCTCACATCTCTTGGTGCCCAGGGATCTACTGGGTGAGATTTGTTTGTGCACAGATTTGGCTGAGTCATTAAGACACCCCAGATCAGCACCACTTTAAAAAATGTCTTTGGGTTAAAATAATAATAATAAATGAAGACAATAAAATGCTTAAATATGTCTGTTGTTATTTCCTGACTAGTTTTGTGACTTTTCTTTTTGCCTAGTATTCAAAAGATGTCTTAGAAATTTAATTTATTTAGCATTTTTCTATACTGTTTATAGCTTAGTTGTTCCCTTTTACATTTGTGCATCAAATATCAAAAAGAAAGCGTGAATGAAAAACATATTGCATGATATAATGTATGCAAAACTAAAAAGTGATTTTTCTGGAACACCTGTTGTAATGATGTATGTATCATAGTCTGAGAACTAATGTATAAACAAGGGTTAGAATCAAGCCTGGGAATAGCTGTCCCTGTCACTTAGTGTTCTCACGTCTTTGCAGCAAAAGTGTGAGCTTTTGTTGAAATTTTACACTAAGAAATAAAGCAAAGACTGGATGCTCAAACATTCTTATAATTTATGTTTCTTGTTATCATCATGTTTTCACCCCTTTACATGAATGAAATTTTTCTATCCCACTGACATATTGACATATAACAGAAAATATAATGTGTTTTGTTTTGTTTTCAGTGCCTTAATGTGCTTTTTTGATGAGGATACAAAAATGGTCTTTTTGGCAGGAAAGGTATGTCAGTCTGGATTCTGATTTCAACATTCAAAAAGTATTTTTTTGCTACATATAAACTCTTTACAGTAGTTTGTCTTTAAGTCTTCAGTCAAGTAAAAGTTTAGTAAAGCAGGGAAGGTATGGCCGGACTCGTGTTCAGCACTCCTCTAAAGCTTTTGTTGACAATTTGCAGACAGTTTACAGTAGATTGGCCACAGATTTACAGTCACATAAAATTATAGTAAATTCACATACCTAGATTATTTAAAATTTATAGTAACTTATTCTTAAGCTTTACATTTTAGCAAATTTCTCATGGAAGTGATAAAAGAAAATTCTTTAGAAAGTAAATAGAAATTCTTTGTGCTACAAGACTCTCCCTATATTTTGTTGCTGTGAATACTTTTCTTGCAAAAGCCTTTAATTTTATAGTATAATAGCACATGTTTCTCTCTTTTATCTGCAGAGTGATTGCAGTTTACGTTTCCTGGAGCTTTTAGACAAACCACCCTATTTGACAGAAGGTGAGTTACTTCTTTACACTCAGATTTTTTTTATTTAAAGAGTATTGTTCAGGGAACAAATATTGTATTGGGGACTTGCAACAAACAAAATGAAAATAAAATTATCAACTCTAAGTATTGCTAGCAAATACAGGGTCAGATAATAACATAGTACTGATCTTTGCCTCAAGTTCCTTTCCGTGTAAATAATTATTTGTTTCACTAGTCCACTTTCTCTAGTTTCATTGCTAAATGCTTGGATCATAGTTCACTATGTTTTAATGTTTTCATATTTTTTCTTTCTCTTTTTTGTCTTCACTTATGCTTCACTTTTTTCATTCAAGATTGACATTGATGTTTTTATTAATTTGCTTTTCTTATGATTGATAGCAACACTGAAGTTTTATAGAGCTTATTCAGATCAAGACATCTAGATCTAAAGCAGTCGCAACAATCTTTTTATAAGGATGGAGTATATATGTAGAAAAATATTATTCAGGAGGAGGGTAGGCACGTCTGAAATACCTTACTCACCCTTTTGAAACAATAGTAGGCAATTTACTTTTCTTGATAATTATGATTTATGGTGCCGTAAAAAAAAGAAACAATGCTGTTATGCAAAACCGTATGGATTTTTGTGCATTTGAAATAATTACTCAGTCTTCTTTCATGTCATTGTCCTTTTCCACCTTCGACACTCTCTTGTTCATATAAAACTACATTTTCTGCCTGATATGCTCAGTTGATTTTCAATACAATGAGAGAGGGATATCCAATATTATGTCCAAAAAAATCACTTGACCCTGTGGCCCCCAAAGTGCCGCTGGTCATCTGTTCCCTCAGTCAAAATCAAAACTTTTATATTTAATTTTCACTCAAGTGTCCTCTTTCAGCAAAAGTTACAGAGCTGTCCATTTGGATTAAAAAAAAAAAGTCTATACCACTTGAACATTAAACTTTGTTGTTCTGATGATTTCTCTTTGACTGTGCATGTGCTGTTAAAGTGACACTCTTTATTCTACCTGATAGGCAACAATCCTCAGTTCACTAAGTTTAAACTGCCCTATTTACTCTAACAACTAAATTCTTAACATTTAAAATAATCTTTACTAATACATTAAATTAACAAATCATGGTTCAATTAAATACAATATACATGATGTATAAAATACATAATAATCTCCCTTGCCTTAGGAGGACAAACAGCGTGAAAACTACACAGAATATACAAATACACAAAACACACAAAAAAATAAATTAAAACCTTTAAGCACGGTCGAGAACATTGCCAGAAATCTGTGACAATAATCAAACTTTTGTTGGATCCATTACTCTACTTACATTTCTTATTTCTTTGTATGTGTTTGCTTCCAAAAGGCTCGGTTGACAGAACAGAGCAAATTAAAGGGGCTGCTTTGGTTCCCAAACGTGCCATGGATGTCATGAGTGGAGAAGTCAATCGACTGCTGTTGTTAGTGAAACAGTCCATTGTCGGTGTGCCATACATAGTACCCCGCAAGGTACGCTGTGGATGACTGCCTTTGTAGTGAGAATTTACCCTTAAAAATACTCTTTCAGCAAGCAAATTTTAGTATCCCAAAAATGTTTAATTACCATGTTTACGAAGCAAAATATTTTAAAAAGATATTGTAAGTTACTTCTGTTCAGTAATACTGTTTACAAATAGATTTGTACTTTTCCAAGATGTGTTTGTAATTGATTTATTTCAAATAGAATTTTTAATAATTTTTTTCCAGTTGAGAGTGATAATATATATATATATATATATATATATATATCAAGAGAGAGAATAGTTTTACATGAGATATTTTTTCTTCTTCAGTCATACCGAGATTTTCATGATGACCTCTACCCTGATACAGCTGATGGTGAGCCAGCATTGACTGCCTCTCATTGGTTCAATGGACAAAATGGTCACTTGAAGAAGGTGAAAATTGTCCCTAGCAAATCACTAATAAAGAACGAGAGGCGTGGGGCAATTCTTGGACTGAATTTAGAGAATAAATCTGATGTAGACAATAATGAGACCATGAAATCTGCACCCATTTCAGACAAGGTAAACTATGGTGCTTGTTAAGTAACAGAGTTACTAGATTTCTTTTTGTTCAAGCTGTTTTTGATTCCTGGTTATCTGGTTACACTTGGTCTGTGGAATATAGTGACCTGTGATTTAAGTTAATTAAACTAATTAAACTTACATGAAATATTCTATGTATAAAAGAAAGTCTTAACTGTTACCCACCCACCCCTGACACACATTTGCATGCACACAGTATATTACCATTTCACTTAAATATATAACATAATTTTAGACTTTAATTGAAAATGATATACAGTGTCTTAATCAGTGAGTATTGTATTGAATGTATGATGTTTTAAATGAGTTTATTTGTATTTGTACTTAAAATACTTGTGCACACACAGACTGGACACAGCCCAAACAGGTGTTTTGCCACTGAAAAAAAGTAATCCTAGTTATTCTTAAATTCCATTTTCAATATCCAAATTTGCAGATAAATAAAATTAATTGCTGTTGACCAGAGGTTCTTAAGCTAATAACGTTTATCTTATGACCTGGTAAGAGTAATTGAATAATGAATTATTATTATTATTATTATTATTATCAAATTCTTCTTCCATGATTTCTACAAGGTTATGACTTTAATTGGTGCATGATGTGTCATAATATAACACTTGTTGCCTATAGCTAGCAAATGAATGATAATTTTATTTATTCCAAATTATATTTCCTAAATGTAATTCAAGAAATAATACAAAGGTTTTTGTAAAGAAAGATATTATGACTTCCTTGTATAAATTTAATAGATTAGAATGGATTATCAATTGTGTTGCTCTCTGTGCATGTTTTTTGAATTTACACATGGATTAAAATAACAATAACAAAATTCTTAATATGTTTTTTGATTGTGCCTATATGCACTTTATTTTTGAAATGGCTCATTAATTCAGGTTCACATTCAATGCATTTATTTTTATAGCTATTCCAACCTGTGCCCATCACCACCAAGCCTGTTCCTATCACATCCAAACCAACCATCCATAGCTCAAAGTCAGCAGAAACACAGAAAGTAGCACACACAAGCAAAGGCACACGCCAGACAGATCAGGAGCCAGTCTTAGACAACACTCGCGCTATTCCCCCAGCAGAGCCTGCACACCCATCTAGAGTTTTCAAAGGTTGATTGGAAGACATTTTTTTGTTGTAGAAAATAGAGAAATTACATCTCCAGACTTGTATTTTATTTTATTGTAGAAGTGCCAACAAAAAATGTTTTTGCACTCTCTGAGTTCTTAGATCTTGGTATTGGCAAGTAGGTATGTTTTTTGTTGAATGTGAATGATTATTATTATTTTTATTTTTTTTGCAGACTTGTGAAGGATTTTTCTATTTGTTCTGTGTTCATTTTTTCATCACAACTTT
The DNA here is from genome assembly GCA_028829895.1 of Sinotaia quadrata. Lineage (NCBI taxonomy): Eukaryota > Metazoa > Mollusca > Gastropoda > Architaenioglossa > Viviparidae > Sinotaia > Sinotaia quadrata. The sequence goes on along the minus strand of CM054183.1, from coordinate 20,200,959 downwards.
GCATTTCTTGTTTTTCTTGCCATGTCTTTAGCAGCCTTGGCGATTCATTCATTGTAATTTCATCCTTGCTTTGTTACTATAAGAATATGTTTTAGAACAGAACTCTGCAATCAAAGGACACATTATGTGTGTGTGTGTGTGTGTGTGTGTGTGTGTGTGTGTGTGTGTTTTCAGTGGTTCAAAGGTCACCTTACAAGAAACTGTGACTTAGATCTTTGAAACTGTTAATATTTTAAAGTAGGAAATTATAAATGGTATGACATGCTACTTTGAATTTATTTCCTTTTGCAATATTTGTTTGCTTTGCAGTGGTCAGGCAGTCCAAGTATCGCTACATCACTGGAGCAGTCCTGCATGCCTCTCATCACATCACAAATGTGAAAAACTTGTGCAAAACAATTCCTGGAGAGAGTGATCTCTTTGTGTCCAATGTACACCGGTGTGCTGTCCCCTTGGAAGGACCAGGAGGCATCATTGCAGTGCTGGAAGTTTGTTGACTTAATTTTTTAAAATCTTATTAGGACTAATAATAAAACTGGAATGAAAAATGGTGTTGCAAATTAATTTAAGAAAAAATATTTTCTTTCAGATTATTTTATCCTACATAATGTATTTTCCATTGCTAGTCCCTTTATAATTCGCTCGCTTCTTGTAGAGATTCTTTTCTGTATGTTTGGAAAGGATATGTTTTTTTTATATTGACGCCAACTTTGAGTGAAATGAAAATGTGAATATTACCTAAGACTTCATTTATGTTCAATTTGTAGCTTAGTCAACCAGGGCGTCTGGGGGAGACAACAGACGAGCTGCCTACTATTCAGAATGGCAGCAAAGTAGCTGACCTTGTGTGGGACCCTTTCGATGATACCAGGCTTGTAGTTGGTAAGTCATTGCTTTCCAGAAAGTCACAGGGTTCCCTGCCATTTGCCTAAAACTTTGTTCTTCATTTCCCTACATTTTCTATATGCACATTCTTTGATATAAACTTTTTTCTAATCATTGATTTCTTACACGCCTGTTTTGAGCACTTAATTCATACTTGTTCAAGTTTTCATTTCTCAAGATTGCTTTGTTTACTGTGGTGAGACTCATCTCATGCCGCAGTTATTTCTAATGTTGATACAGATGTCATAATGTCATGCCTCAGCTCAATGTTGGTCACATGTACACTGTACTTTATTAAGTATTTGTATATTTGTCATTGTGAAACAATATAGCTTTGAAATTTTCTATCTTGGTTTCATTCAAGAGGGGAAGATAACTAATTCATAGAGTACAATGCAAGCTTTTACATTAATTCATTTTTTTTTTATGATGATGAATTCATATATGATTGTTGTAAAATGAGTTAATGCTGATAATTCCTTTTATTTCTTGTGAATAACAAACAAAATATCCTCTATATTTTCATCAGTTTGCACTCAACCATACCCATGCTCCTATCTTGAGATTTAGGTCAAACTTTCATTAATATGAGACTGAGCTTGTAGGTATAACACCTTGGTTACACCCATGCTCCTATCTTGAGATTTAGGGCAAACTTCTCATTAATATGAGACTGAGATGTAGGTATAAAACCTTGTTTGCACAAATGCTCATTAATTGCAATAAAATATTTTTTTGATAACAGTAATTACCAAAACAAATTAAAATGAGAAATTAATTAGATAATGGGGGCGGAAAATTTTTAGTCTCATTTTAAAGGGAAGTAATCATAATCTAATGGTAATTTGAAGGTGTGATAAAGAAAGATTAAACTGGGCCAGTTTGACACATCAGTCTTTGAAAAAAGGGTTATTAATAGTAAAATAGTTCACTGATTGTTTGAGAAAGAGATAACCATTACTTGACAGAATAAACATTGTTTGATGGGTAATTGAATAATTGTGTGCTATTGGGAAAATCAAAATACTATAAGTGAGCATATTTTGTCGTTATATACATGGTTCTTGAATTTGTATAAGAGATAATCTAGAGCTGTTTCTTTAGTGCCAGATTTATTGATTATGGTACTGACTGCATTTTTTAATTGACAACAGCCTCTGACAATACCAGAATCAATGTCTGGAGGATACCACCCCATGGACTGCCTGCAGGAGAATCACAGACTGAGCCAGAGTTCTACTTGCTTGGTGAATTTTTTTTTTACTGTTAGATTTAAATGTGTAGTTTATCTAAGTTATCTAAGTACACAACTGTAGAATTTGTTTAATTTCTTTCATGCATTCTGTTAAAACTTTCTCTGGAACATCCAGATGTAGCAATGTTTTTTGCATTGAGTATAAATAGAATGTACACATTTTTTCACAAAGTTCATCCCACTCTGTATAACCAATGTATTTTTTATTACAAATGTAAAATCTTGTCTGACAATTATATTTAAAAAGTTGCTTTTTGTAATGTTATTGTGACATAATTATAATTATGAATGAGAATTTTAAATCACTTTCTGGAAATGCTTGTAAATGATGCAAACCACATAAAATGACATCAATGACATTTTTCCTAAAAGCAAACTCATGATAGTTCTGAATCATATTTTAAATCTAAAATTTCATAATTTATGCTGCAAACTGTCAGAGTTAAAGTTTTGGGTTTTGTAATAATAAAAAAGTTAGTAATAGTCTTTTAATTTTCCTGTATATACAATCTATTTGTATACTATTTTACAAAAAAAAAAAGAAAAATAAGTTTTACTCTAGTTTCTTTCTTGTTTGTTGCAAAGGATTTTTTAGTAAAAATGTTTTGTCGTTGTTGTTGTAGTGATGTAAAGACATCTTTGTACATTTGTTGTGTGGTTAGTAGTGTTAAGGACGTCTCTGTACATTTGTTGTCTTAGCATATTTATTTTATCTTAGTATATTTCTTTCGTTGAGAGTAAAGTACATCTTACAACATTTCTTTTATTTTTTACGGTGATATTTTTAGTTGCTAGTGGTTCAAGGACATCGTACAATATTATTTGTTGTTAATGGTTTAAAGGACACATTTTAACATTAATTGTTGTTAGTGGTTGAAAAAACACATTACACTTGTTATTGTTAGTAATTCAAAAGACACGTTACATTAGTTGTTGTTAGTGATTCATAGGACACTATTAGTTGGTGGTGGTTCAAAAGATAATACCTTACATTTGTTTGTTGTTACTGATTTAAAGAACACATTACATTAGTTGTTGTAAGTGGTTCAAAGGACACATTACCTTAGTTGTTAGTGGTTCAAGGGACACATTACTTTAGTTGTTGTTAATGGTTCAAAGGACACATTGTGTGTGTGTGTGTGTGTGTGTTGTTTTAATGGTTGAAAGGACATATTACATTTGTTGTTATGGTTCAAAGGACGCATTCTATTTATTGTTAGTGGTTCAAAGGTCACCTTACAAAATTAGTTGTTAGAGGTTCATAGGATACCTTACAACTTCAGTTGTTGCTTGTGATTCATATGACATTTGACAAGATTAGTTATTGCAGTGACTCAAAGGACACTGTACAACATTAGTTCTTTTTAAAGGTTCAGAGGACATCTTAAAAAGAATTGTACTGCTATTGTTATTGTTGCAAATTATGTTTTAGCATTGTTTTGTTGCTGTTTGAAAATCTCAGTATTTTTTTTTTACTTCCATATTTTATCAAGTTTAACCTTTATGTTTAAAACTGTACTTTTATTTTTGACAAAAAGAAAAAAAGTTAGAGCAAAATTTAAGACTAATTTAATCAAATAGCTTCTTATAACAGAACTTATTTTCCTGCCATTAAAATAACTAACAAACAAACAACAAAATACCCATGGAGTTTGTTAAATTCTTGTAGGACACTTGGAAAAGATTTATTTTGTGCGATTTCATCCCCTGGTAAAGGACATATTAATGTCAGCATCATATGACATGACTGTGCGAATGTGGAATCTCAACACAAGATCAGAGGTCATGCAGCTACAAGGACACCAAGATCAGGTTATATTTCACATAACATTAAATTGCCATAGTTATAATACAATTTGTTTGTATGTCTGATTTATAGGTTCACTTTTAACAGATATTATTTGTGCAGATTATGCTGATGTAGGTATAAGGTTAAATGAATAATTTAGTTAACTTTTAATCTTTTTTAAAAATTCAAACTATTCAACGTTTGAAAGAAGAAAAATTCTTTGTCATCTTTTCTGACCTTTCTTTGCAATGTAACATTAAACCCTTAGAGACTACACAGCTGCATTCACTTAAACTAATATTCTAGATTATAAACTGTAGTCTTAATGATTAGACTCAGTTATTTTAAAATTTAATAATTTGAAAAACTTGATGCTCCCATCTACAATCTGTATGTGGACTTGACTTCACCGTGATTTTGTGCAAAGAGCCTTGTGTTTATGTGGATCCTACATTATTGAACACTTTGTAAACATATCTATCAGTTTCTTGAAACCTCATCAGATTGAGAATTAGCACTTGAAGTAAGCATTGAATCCATCCAGTTGTCTGGAAAAAAAGATGGTCTTCTTTCCCCCAAAATATAAGGTTCTACATCCAAGCAGATCAGATGTGCTTATTCTTTGCTCCCCTCCTTTTTTTCTATGGACAGCTGGATTAAGATGGAAAGAAAGAACACTCAAGCAGCAGCCACTCCAAAGCCCTTGTCAGGGCAGGAGGATCAACTTAAACTCCTACTAGAAAAAGTAGAAAGTGGAGCAATATGGTCACCAACACTTGACTCCTTTGACAGAGCATACAAAGCAAGTTTTCTACTACTACAATCCAAAAGTGGAGATTTGAACCCAGCCTTCAATTCATTGCTATTCTGCATTTCCGAAGCCAAGATAGATGATGCATTGAATGCATGATAAAAGGTTCATATGATCTTAACAGAAATGATCTGATAACACCCAAAACCATGAAACACAAACAACCACCAAGACTATGTGTGTGATAAAGAAATCAGTACACACATCATCTGGAAGATACTACCTAACACCAAAATCAACTCCACTCAAACAATAACAACAAAGCCCAGAGAAGCCTTCTCACAGATGCCCATGAGAACAACATCAGAAATAGAAGTCTAGGCAACACACACACAACAAAAACGAAATGCATGCACATAGAGAAGATAAAGCAACAAATTGCCAACACACAAACCATTAAGATTACGACAAAAGATAAAACTAATCAAGCCGAAATTAACAACCAAAACTCTGTCAGTGAGGCAGAGACAGACAACAAATCCAGCTGAGGAAGAAGCAAAGGGGATAGACTCTTTTTGGGACAGCCCCTATACTGTCACCCATCTCCCACCTTCCTCGGTCTAAAGCCAGTCTACCAACAGTTCTGCCAAGAATATACAAGCCGAAGGAAAAGAAAAAAATGATGCCCACCACCACAAGTTCAGAAACAGCAACATCAACAGCATCAACAGCAGCAGCCACAACAAACAACAACAATAGCATCAACAGTGCTGAAGGGACCTACAAACAGGAAAATCACCACCACCACCACCACCACCAACAGCAACAACAATGGCAACACAGCAGCAGTATCTGCAGTGAGGATTTTTCAACCACCCTATTGTGGGCATAATCCAACTTCTGCTAGATCACTGTTATAAGCCACTAGCACCCATCTACATGCATCCTAATAGACACCTGGGACAGCAACAACAACAATAATAATGACAATAACAACATCAGTAAGGAGGACAGGGGTTGAACATCCCAGGCATATGTACACACTAGGTACAGACTTGGTGTGCTGCTAGCCTGGGCTCTGTGAAATCCCCATCCCCTACAACAACAGGGACAATGATAAGAACAACCACCATGACTACTGGGCTAAAGTAAGCCTCTACCAGCCAGACATGTGTGCCACGGATGAATGAGCCACCACACTACAGTGTGACATCTTCAAAAAGAGCAACTTAGAAAAAAATTCCTACTTCAACTTCAACTTAGGAAAAATATTCCTACTTCATCTTTGACTTAACCATTAAGCCCCCCTCACCCAGCTCCGCTTTCCCAGCTTGAAATCAGTCTAGACTGAAAGCACTTCCCCAAATATCCATCCATCCTTTATCAATATTGCTTCTTAACTTGCAGACATTTAATTAGTTATTTTAAAATTAATTTAGTTAAACTTTTGAAATCTCAATGATTGTTGACAATGACCGTTTAGAAATTTGAGAAAACTGGTTGTAAAAATGCATACTTTATGAAATTTAACTTTAAGAAAACTAATAAAGGAAGTATTAAATGAGAGCTGATTTAAATACGATGATAAATAGTGGGAGATAACTTATTATTAATGATGAAATGTCGTGTGTTTCATGCACAGGTGTTTTGCCTTGGATGGAGTCCATGTGGCAGATTATGTGCCACAGTATGTAAAGATGGACATATTCGAGTATTTGAGCCACGCAAACAGACTCATGCCATTAAGGTAATATTCTTTTACAGTAATATTCACTGTGTTGTTTCCTTTAATAAAATTATTTACAAAAGTATTTTACTGGTTTAAGTTTAATTCAAAGTTATTATCCAAGGAAGATTCATGCATGGCTTTTCCATTTCTCTGGGCATTATAGTATATTACCTTGACAACTAGAATGTTTTTTCTTTTCTCTTGGTTACAGTTATGTTACCTTGACAACTAGAATGTTTTTCCTTTTCTCTGAACATTATACTATAGTAATGTTACCTTGACAACTAGAATGTTTTTCCTTTTCTCTGGGCATTATACTATAGTTATGTTACTCTTGCTTCTTAGTGTTTGTCATTCTTATGATTTTTTTCCTGATTTGAAGTATTTTTCATGCTGATTTATTGCTATATACAACATCACTAAACCAGAAATCAAATGTGAATTTAAGTGATCTCTTGAAAAAACTATGGAATAACAGTCAGTATAGAAGTATTCAAAACTACAATATTATGTTACATTAAAAAATGAAGAAATATAAAAAATACAGTTGTTAAACTATTTTTCCTATCTGCATCTGCAATGTTCAAAACTACTGTGGTTGTTAAACTGATGATATTATCGACAGTGAGATTGATAATGCAATTTACCTAATATGCTTCCATTATTGCAACATTAACTGAAAAGGCTCCAAGGCATTGCTTAGCCAGAGATGTACCTACAGCTCAGTTGTGACTCAATGTATGCGGACAATATGTTGCATGTTGTCCATTGTCATTAACACAGGGAGGGATGGAGAACCGTGATACTTCATATAACAGCTACATTTGTAATGAAAATATTTTAATTAAGATTAACAAAAGAAAAAAATGTTTTAATGTATTTGTTGTTGTTTTGAAATACACTTCTTCACTTTTGCATATTTTTCAAACGAACCTATTATGAGATTCTCTGTATTTCAGACTGTTTTCCATTTCCCTTGAAATTTAGATTGCCACAGTTTTACTGATTAAATAATTTGTTTTGTATTGACAGGTAGCATGCACTGCATGTATAGATGTTGTTCACTTACTAATATTGGCAAATATTGTTCATATTCTTAATACCTCCCACCATCACAAACAACAATAAGAAAATTTTAAAAAATGACAGGAATGTTTGAGAAGCTTATAGAGAAACTGGAAAGTTCTGGGTTATGTTTCATTATTTTAATCTTGAGTGCTATTGATTCAGTTCAAACTTCAAGTTATAAAATGTTTTTTATTTTCATTTCAGTGGTCTAAAATTGCATGTTAATTAATTTTTAGCTAATTAATACATTCACTATTCATATTTTGATTAAATGGATCATTTTACATTCAGATTGGTCAACATAATCAGTGTTGTGCTGTATGAAAACTGTTATTTTGTGTTGTTAATGAGTATTGATCTGTTATTGATGGTCACTGCACTTGTTTGATTTGTTTGTGTGCATAACTATACAAGTCTTGTGTTGTTTGATAGTCTTTTAATTACAGCATAATATTTTATTAAATCCAGACCAGCATTATAATGCCGACTTGCTTAAACTGATAGTTTTTTCTTTGAATTACAATTTGATCAAATTTGGTTTAACCATTGCACAAACTGCTAGTGCATATGAGTAAGGGAATTTATTTTTTTTAAAAACAAAATGGCAACATGAACAATTAGTGCAACTGATTCTTTTTCCTGTTGACTATCTTGAATGAAAAAAAAAATGATATGTGAAATCCTAATTTTGATATTTCTGTCATTGTGCAATGTTTTGAATGTATCAGGAACATATATTTTCAGGCAGGTACAGGGCCCGAAGGATCTCGAGGTGCACGTGTTGTCTGGGTGTTGGATGGCCGTTATCTGGTGGTATCTGGCTTTGCAAAGTAGGCTGCACATTATATATCTTGCACTCTGCCAGGGGTTGGCAATATTTTTATTATGTTGGAACCACTTAATTTAAATTGTTCTGTCTTGCTTGAGGAGTCCAATATGAGGGCCAAACCCTCTCTCCCCTAAATAAGTCTAGCACTACATGCATTAAGTAATTAATTACAAGAAATGGGTGAATAAGCATGGTTCAAGAATTCTTTTGAATTTTTGTGTAGTTGTAGAAATTTAAAATACTGATGGGTTGGATGACCAAAAACTTTTGACTAGACACAAATGGTAGCTGACCCCTGTATCAGACGAAGCGTGTAATTCATGTGTAACTAATGCTTTGCCATCCAATATTGTCAGTTCCTGCTTTCAGCATTTCCACTTCACTAGATGCACTGCTTATGGTTCTGACAACTGATTACATGTGTCGTACAGTTTTTGCATGTTTTTATGTGTTTGTTATTTTTTCCCCTTAAAACAATCATGCTTTGTTAGTAAAAGAATGGGGACCCTAAGCGAATTAAATCAATAAATCAAATGTGCCTTTAAAATGTTGATGATAGGTTGTGATGGACATGTGGTTTTTAATGAAGATGACAACATAATCATTCTTCCCTTCAGATATGAATGGATTCATTTATAAAGAATTTTCTGCCTTTTAGTGCATAGTGGCTTTATCTTTGGCCTGCTAAATTGGGGTGGATGGGGTGTTACTGTTTTGTTTTAAGATCAGATTTTCACTCTTAATTCAAAACGTTTAAAAAATAAGAGAGAATGAAATTTCTACTTCAATAGCTGATTAAGACAGTTGACTGACTTCAGATATCATTGTTAAAAGTAGATATTTTTTTTTCTAGTGAAACATAAAACCAAGTGTTAGTGTATGAAGCATTTTACTAATGATTAAATTCTGAATTATCAAGAGCAGCACAAATAATAATATTAATGAGGTAACTCATGATTATTTTTAACTTTTATTTTGTAAAAAATCAATGAAAATATGTTTATCTTTTTTACACATCTATCTTTCAAAGTTAATAATAATAATAATAATAATAATACATTAATAATAATAAACTGTAAGGTAATTGGGTTTTAATTGCAAATATTTACACATAGTTTTCTATATGTTCAACACATTAGGTTATAATTTAGTTAAAATATTTATTTTTACTGACAAAATCTAAGAGTTTGTATGATAGCCAAGTGTCAGACGGTCAATCTTTTTTTCTCAAAAAATTGTCTTTCGAAGCTTGATGCTGTGTCATATGACTCAAGCAGTGCCAACAGAAGATGAATGGTATACTAATACAGCACATGGTGACTTAAAGCAATGTAACAGGCCATCAAAAGTTATCACAATATCTGGTGTTGGCATCTCTTTGTACCAGGCTGCACAGAGAAATTATGTTAAATAATGAGAGTTCATCTAAATGTTAAAAAACCCAGTGCCAACGTTTTTCTCCATACTTTCTTGCACTTGTTCTACACTCCATAACGTTTTTATTAAATGCCACAATGTTTTGTATGTTTCAAAAACTGAAAATTGGAAAACTTTGTAAAATGAAGACCACAGTTCATAGACAGTGCATGTGTATAAAGCAGGAAGACTCTTGCTGATAAAAAATAAGACTGAACTAATCCTGCTGTGGATATTGCAGGATAAAACTGCTGCACAGCAGAGACATGCTGCTGCACTTACTTGAGCATCTGAATTCATTTGCTTGACCGTCTGACAGTGCCCATTTATACTGATTAATCATTTACATATTATTATTTATTTATACATATTTCCATTGAATTTTTTTGCTAGAACTTGGTATATTTTAGCATTAAGTTTCAAATCAACATAATTTTTGTACAGTTTTCTTTTAGTCTGTTATAATTATGAAAATTATTATATGCATGTATGTATATTAATTTAATATTTTTGTCATTATTAATAAGCAAACTTATTAAATACAGCAACTCTTATCTTGTTTGCTTAAAAAATAAATAAATACAAAAATGACCATTCTTTATGGTGCAGGACAAGTGACAGACAACTCACAATCTACAATGCAGATACTTTGGAAAAACTTAACTCGGTAGATTTTGAGCCATCCCCTTCCATCCTCATTCCATTCTATGATGCAGACAGCAGCACAATTTACCTCTTCTCCAGGGTATTTATTTGCCAGAATTTTTGGATAAATTTGGTAGTAGTTTTCTTTTTTCAGTTTCACTTTAATTATGAAACACTTCTTGGATGATCTTGTAATCAAGGATGCCTTCTAGTTTGTAGTTACAGCATAGATAGGATAATAAGTTACTAGTTCTGTTGAAGTTTGATAGACAATTTAGCATTATTCGTAAAACCAGGTGGAATAAAACTATATATTTAAACCAAACATTCATTTTCTATTATAAAATATTTTTTTTATAACAATCTCATTTGCACAAAACAACTCACTTTACTGATCAGTCTTAATAATAAGACATTTCTTTCGTATGTAAGCATCTTAGATGCAATGAGCAATCTCATTTTTGTATTTGTTATTAGTTATTTGAACACAACCCAAGCAACTTATTCAGCAGTGTCATGCAACTTGAAATGTGTGTTTGAGACTCAAGTCTAGATCAAATATTGTGTGTGGGATTCTATTACCATTATTCAGGTGCTCAAGCATGATTGCAAATTTGTTTCTCACCAACCGGGGTGGAGGTGATTGTATATATTCCAGTCATTTAATGGTAATAGTCAGGGAACTTCCTCTCTGGAATCTCTTAATGAAGTCAATAGGTACAGACATGCTGTTCTGAGGGGAGTTTAAATAAATAATTATTGAGATCATATAATGTTTAACTCTTGACAAATTATAGGCATGTACCAAGTTTTAGACAGCTTCCATGTACTGAGGTAGTTTCACAGTTGTTTTGTTTTATTCTTGTAAATTTTTTCTAAATTGTTTCAATTTTTTCTAAATTGTTTATTTATTCAGATAACTAATTTATGCAATTTTATAATATGCATTTATAAAGTGTTCGAATGTAATTATATATTGATTTAAGCAAAATGTCAGATAAGTTGATTGCATTGTCAAAATTTCTCGTTTTTAAAGACTGAAAATAAGCATGATATATTTTTGTGATTCTCTCAATGAGAGGTGCACAGCATTAGTGCTTTCATTCCTAGCCATCTGTTTTAGGGAAACAGGATTGTCTACAACTATGATGTGTCAGAAGAACCACCACACCTGTTTTTGAACACCAGCATCAACCTGACGACGCTTCACCAAGGACTAGCTTTCCTCCCACGGAAGAGTTTGGACGTGGTGTCAGTGGAGGTAGCCAGGGCTTGGCGACTCACAAACAACAGCATAGAACCAGTATCTTTTACTGTTCCAAGAGTTAAGGTAGGTGAAAAAAGAACCATTCCTTTTACAGTTCCAAGAGTTAAGGTAGGTGAAAATAGAACCAGTATCTTTTACTGTTCCAAGAGTTAAGGTGGGTGAAAATAGAACCAGTATCTTTTACTGTTCCAAGAGTTAAGGTGGGTGAAAATAGAACCAGTATCTTTTACTGTTCCAAGAGTTAAAGTGGGTGAAGAGAAGTCTTCCTGTGACTGAAGGAGTTGAATTGCCAAGGGAGTGTGACAGAGAAGTCTTCCTGTGGCTGAAGGAGTTGAATTGCTGAGGGAGTGTGACAGAGAAGTCTTCCTGTGACTGAAGGAGTTGAATTGCTGAGGATGTATGAAATGGGTGACTTATGGCATAGGCAAGAGATATTTGCAGCGATACTTTGAGTTCTAAGCTTTAAATAAGATGTCAGAGATGCAGGTCAAGGTGAACAATATTCTTTCCCAGACCCTGTTAGAGTCTATACAATTAGATCACTTTAATCCAGTTTGGCATTCTGTAGGAATCTGACAATACTGGATCGGAAATTTTCTTCTACATTTTCTGAATTTTACCTCGGAGACATGTCTACACTAATTTCTGACCTTTCGCTGGATTCTTGAGCAGTTTCTCACTCAGACCCAACACTTCTTTCTTAATTATGAGGGGTTCACACATGCATGCATGCGCGCGCCATACACACACACGCATGCATGTATATACATGCTTGCATGAAATTATTTACTTATAGAAAAAAATGTTTTAAAATTGCAGTGGAAATTCTTTTTGCCTCATATTTGTGAATCCCCTGCTGAATAGATAACAGAAATAAATTTTAAAGTAAAATGTTTTTTATGAATACTTACTAGGTGTTTAGGCAAGTTAGTTTTCTCAGCACTTCCTGCTATTTTATTTTGGTGTACCTCACTCTGGGTACTGGTGGAGATATCTGTATGCAAGAGGCACGTAGTCGGGTTGGTTTTTTGTTATTTTTAATCTCCTCAGGAGAATTTATATCAGTATTATCAGTCATTCAGCTGCTTGGCTTTTATGTCTGTAACTATTCCTTCTGTAAACATCTGGTAATTATTCAGAAAAATCTTATTTGCTTTAAAAATTCCTTTTAATTCTCTTTACTTTTTAATATAATTTTTCATTAGCAATGCTGTCACAGGTCTTGGAGAGTGACTTATTATATTAATTTCCAAATCACTTGTTTGTGAAATGAATTTAAAAAATTTTTTTTATTAGATTTGGTTGACCTCATTTTCTTTTGGGATTACATTTTATTTGTTAAAACTGTCAGTTTTGATATATTGGCCTTATTACATGCATTATTGTTTTATTTATTATAGTTATATTTGCTCAGAATAACTTTCATATTTATTTTTGCAAACCATTTAAATATTTCTGTTGCCAGACAGATTACTTCCAAGATGATCTGTACCCAGACACCCCTGTCACTTGGAATCCAGCCTTGACTGCAGAGATGTGGCTGGCTGGGGAAGAACCAAAACTTCACTTGGTCAGCTTGAGGCCAGCTGCCATGAAGAAATGTAAAATTGTTTTTATGGAAACCCTCATTATACAAGTATTTTTAATTCTTTCATTGATATGCATTAAAATTTTGGAAGCTATTAAATGTTTATGTCATAAACTTCAATCAGTACAATGATTTTACAAACTTTTTCTGAAAGGCAGAAATTGTTTGTAATGAGTATTAGACCTATTCTTTCTATGAATAATGCATTTCAGCTCACTTATTTGGGTTGAAAGATATTGGTTTTAAGAATGCCTAAAATACAAATTTTATATAAACTCGGAAATTTATTGCAAACCAAACAAGCAGAAAATCTTTGCAAAGACAATTTTGAGTAAAAGTTCTGGAATATGGAATATTGTTTGCAACACTATTTGGATTATAAATGTATTAAATTGATTTTTTTTTTAAATAAAAAAAAAAAATTGTGTTCTAGTGTGTGCTGTGTGGAAATTAAAGACTATCAAATTATCAAGTGTGTTTTCTGTCAGAGTTGACTTGACAAATTTATATTATTACTGTTTTGTTTGCAATTGTTTATAATTTGTAAGTTTTCTTTTTAACGCTTTAGTATAAAATTGAATTCTGTTATTAATTGGAAAGACATGAATATAATTATATTGTAAAGATGAGCACAAGGAAAAAACCCACTTAAGAATTGTTTTTTGTATATGCAGTAAGTGAAGCCCCATTAGAAGAACCGAAAGCAAGAAAGTTCGACAGCTTCAATCCTGATACTTTCAAAACAGATGAGCAGAAGAAAGAGGAGGTAAGAAACCAGTTGACATATTTTTTTTTAAATTTAGAACACACATTCTGTATCAGCATACATCAGTATTTATGACAATCATGAAGGATAGGACTATATACTATGGTATTCAAGGAGAACATGAAGGATAGGACTATATACTATGGTATTCAATGATAACACCAAGGATAGGACTATATACTATGGTATTCAAGGAGAGCATGAAGGATAGGACTATATACTATGGTATTCAAGGAGAACATGGTTCAAGGCAAAAATTGCAATCTGTAATGAAACTATTTTAAAAAAATTTTTTTAAACCCTTACTTTTATATTTTTACCATATTTTTCTAACTATTGAAATTCTACATTGATATTTCTTGTCATATTTTGTCTATAAGTTGATTTGTATATATTTGTATTTAAAGTTATTGTGGTGATTCGAAAATAACATTACATTAAAATGGTATTTTAAAAAAAATGCTACCATGAACTGTACATTGTTTTTGTACAATAACTAAAATGTATTTAAAATTTTAGCTGATGACAGCCATTGTTGGCAAGCTGGAATTGTCTTCTGAGCCGTTACCACAAGATCTAACTGAAGGAGTAGAGGATGATGAATGGGTGAGTGAATGGCAATAGTGCTATGAAGTTATCTCCCTGTTTCCTTTGGAATTCAATCCACTAGTCACTTTGTCGCATAGTAAATTTACCTCCTCTTTTAAAGCAGTGGTAAGGGAAGTAAATATGCTCTATAATATAACAGTGAAGTTGGCACAAAGCATAATAACAAAGTGATCAAATAAATTATTATATTTATATAGGTGTTTAATTATAATCTTTTCCTGTCCTTATCCTGTAAGCTTAAACAATCCTTCTTTACTTTATTTAATTTTACCAAGGAGACTTGCTTATAATATGCACAAAAGTAGAATATTATTATGTAACTAAAATTTTGCTGAAGCATCAAGCAAATATGTGTAGGTATGTATGCTATCTAGAGAAGTTATTTTACAGATTATATCTTTCATTCATCATTCCATTACATTATAAAACTATCTTCCGGATTTTTATGCTAAGTGTCCAGTTTTGTTTTAGTTTTAATCATTAATCATTTATTTATACAACTGTTAATAATTTGTACAATTACTTTTTAATTGCCACAAATTAAAAAATTCGTTATGTAAATGTGTTGGACACTAAGTTCCTCACTTTATTGGTAAAACATGCCTAAAATATTTAAACATGATATAATTTTTATATTTAAAATAAAATATATATTACTACTTTGAGCTAAATAATTAATAATTACATAAATAAAAAGTAAGTTACCAGGACTCATAATACAACTTAAAACAATAATTTTTAAATGAATGGAAGCAAGCAAGTAAAATATCTTTTCTGAGGTGGACCAAAATGTAGATTGAACTATTTTGCAATAGTAGAACTTTGGCAAACATATAGAGCAAAGTAGGCCTGTTTCATTAAAAAAAAATTGCTTGGTGGAATTTTAAATGACTAGACTTTTAATTTATGCACACTACATTATACTCTTTATTTCTGGTTGCCATATTTCAATATTGCTGGTTGCCAATTGATATCCTGCTTTTATTTTTTCATGTCACAATTACTGATTGTTACTCATATATGTAGCCAATTGAAAGCTGTATGAAGGCTGACGCACCTTCAATTTTTTTCAGTTTGGTTGTTCTTTATCTAAGCTAGAAATTTTAAAATAATATTTAAGTAGGTAGTCCCACTGCCACTGCTTTACAGGCAAAAACTCACAAACATGAACAATTTGCTAAAATTTACCACAGAGCGATTTTCTTCACAGTAAACCTAACTAACCATTTGTATATGAAAATAAAGATTGATATTTCGTCTTTCAAACTGTGTGTTTGTTTTTTTAAATTTTACTATAGTATACTGATATTATTTTGAATAACTCTAAAATTTTAATATTGGAATCTGAATTGAATATATATGGGTTTGTAAAATGTCTAACATACACATGCACAGTAATATAATCTGTTCATTATGTAGATATGTTTAATACATAGGTTGAAGTTTAAGTTTTAAATTCATTTATAAACTATGGTTGTATCTTTGTTTCACACTTCCCATAAATTATGATTGTAACTGTTTAAAATGAAAGGATGCACTCATATCTGGTGATGTATGGTGCAGGTGAGATGGTTTAATCAATTTATTTATTGACTTTGATTTTTTTCCTTTCTAGGATGACTAAGTGTTAGATTGCTGACCATATGAGTTGAAACATTCCAAGAATTGCCTGCAACTCATGACTGAAATTCAACCCAGATGAAAGCATTTAAAATTAAAAAATGAAATTTTTGGTATATAAACAGCTTCCATATGACTGGGATAATCATTACAATATTGCTTCATTCAGACAACTCACAATGGGCTATGCATCACTACAGTATTGCTGCTATAATTCACAACTATTTTGTCCATTACATCAGAGGGTGTTGATTAAGTTTAAATGGTACAAAACTGCATTTGTTTTAATTTCTCTGTAAACCTTATGACATTCAGAAATTCTGTAAATGTTTGCAGACACAGCACTCTTTACTAAATATAAAACTCTTCATTAATTTTTTAAAAAAATAATCGTTTTGAATAACTGTGCACATAAAAAAAAAATTGGTTGCAGTCTAACAGAAAGTTCACTATTGTTGAAAGTAAATGTATTAAACGAGTTGGATATAAATCAAGCTTTGAAACTAGTTACTGCTATTGATTGTAGATACCCATATACATAGATACAGGTATAAAATTAACAAAAAACAAACCTTTTATTATCCAAATAATCTAAACTTTGAACATTCAATTACTGTCATTTATTTTAAGTATATTGACACATTGATACATTTGTAAATAGATAACAGTATAAACTTCATAAAAACAAATCTTGTATCATCTAATACAATCCAAACTCTGTTATTCATTTATTTTTAAGCAGTCTTACTCTGATTTTCTTTTCAGTTTTAATAGTAATGAAACTTCTTGAGGTATTTATGTGCAGACTGTTTTCAAGTCCATTATAGCAAGTGACAAAACAGATGTGATATTTGATCTATATGGAAGATACAAATCATCCTCAGATATTATGGAATGATATCTTATTTTCATTTATTGTGTTCATCATGGTTAAAATAGGTTTACTTCTCCTTCCACCAGCTAAGCACTTTCTAGGGGGAGAGAACTCAACATATCTAAGAAAGTAATAAAACTTCACTATATCTCATTTTAGCAATTATTTGTATGAAAATAACATGTCAGAAGGCAGTGGAAGAGGTTAAAATCTTTCACAGTGACATTTGTTTTTATCTGTTATGAATGTGTTAATTGATGACCCATATTGGTCATTTTCAGAGCAGAGCATACTGATAGAAAATGGTAACATTTCTCTGCATTTTGTCATTGTGTTTGATCACATAACTGCTCTCTTTCATAAATATTACTATTATTTCTTTTTTAAACTTTAAATATATTTATTTTTTGTTTGTTTTGTTTCTTTGCTGGCTATAACTTAATTTTAAAAAAAACACAAAACATAAATGGTTGTTGGTAATTGAGTCCAGAAAGTGAGTTACATTCCTTTGTGTTGTTGCATTTTAAATTGTAAGTTCCACCATTATATAATCATACAAATTCATACTATGCACATTTTATCAAGATAAATAAATGGAAATTTTCAGTGATGCAATATATATCTACTCCTTCAATACCAATTGCTGCATGTAAAAAGGGTGGTAAAAAAAAAAAAATCCCTGGGTCACATGTATCCATCCAACATCTCTTTCTGGACTGCATTGACCCCATTATTGCATCCACCAGAAATTTTCTTCATTCAAACTCAAATCATCTGTTAATGCTTAAAGCGGTTGTTGAAATGCTGTTAAAGGACCTTCATAAAATGTTTTCATACGCTTTTACTTAATAAGCAACATTGTGCAGCAGGATAAAATGCACTCTCAGCATCAGGGTATGTTAACTGCCTATTATTTGGTAGGTTGTAACATTTAAACATACTCAAAAACAGAAAGGGTAAAATTACACAAGATTTCATTGTTTGTATTATGTGGCAGCACAGTGGATCGTAAAATTAAAGAAAAAGATTTTACTATGGGTAAAATAGATGATGCATAGCAACTAGTTATTAAAAAAGCACGGGCGTTAAAATACTTTTATTGATTAGTGGGGGAGGTCGTGGCAGTATTCAACGAACACAAGTTAGCGGTTTAAAAGCAAACATGAGTCTAAATATTGAGACAATCACTGGCAGAAGGTAGATTATGAAAGCATTGAATTGTAATGTCATTACTATTAGTAAAAATGTGAAAACTCAACAAAAGTAAATGATTGTCCGTCTCTGAAATTAGTTGTAATGGTAGTATGTGGTAATGGAGCACCTAATCTATATTAGGGTGGGTGTTGGTATTCTTTCTGAAGATCTTCCTGTTTGCATTTCATATATGAAATCGAGACATTTTTAAAATTATGATCCACTTGTAGATGATCATAATTATTTATTATTAACCAGTGATTCATAATAATTAATGACAACCAAAAAGTGGTTCACAATGAATATGACATGATCACCTAAATAATGATTCCTAAAATGTAAGTAAAGATCATCTAAACAGTTTGCTTGGAAATTGCTGTTTCTATATTTTTAGCATAAGAAAACAATATGTTATTATATGCAAAGTATCCAGTTTTAATAAAAGAGCTTACTCATTCATAGTATACATGGATATTTACAGTGAACAAATTCAAAGAAGCTGCCATTGCCTAGACAGTAAAGCTCAAAATGTGTCAAAATGGTAAGCTTACAACCAGCTTGGAATAAGAAGACAAGATCCTTAAGGACAAAGGGGAGTTAATCTACACTAAGACCTTTAAGAGGATAAGAATGGTTCAAAGAGGAGCCAATCTGTGCTAAGACTCAACTTTTTTTTGTTGTTGTCTCTTCCCCTCCCGTTAAATGTGTTGTGCTTCTGAAAGGTTCATTGATATGCTTCAGTGCTATGGGTGGTCACGTTCTACTGCTAATGACATGAACATTGGTAAATACACCTGGACACCATTGTTTTCTTCTTTTTTTTCTCAAACATATCCATTCATTTTATGTCTTGTACTCAACATTTTATTTTTTATCAAGCACTAGATAGTTGTTCAGAAACACCACAGTGGAAAAGAAATGAAAGACTTTTTCACGCATATAATATCTAATAATTAATAATAATTAATTTTAGCACATTTTTAGAAGAAAATTGTTGTTTTTTAATTTGCTTATTTAACATATCTCCATAATCTAAGATTACTTGTTCGCAGAAAGTGTGGAATAGCAGCTACATTCTTTCATTGTGTGGTGTGCTTTAGATGTTAACATTTGCATCTTGACAATCAACCATCATTTAAATATAAATTTTAATCCAATTTAAGTACATTCTTAACCTGTTATTTTATGGCAGCTCAAAAAACTTCTTTGTGGACAACAGCTAAGTATGTTTTAAAAACATACTGTTTACTAATGAAATAGGGAAACAAATGAGGGGAAGTAAATCACAAAACACTCTCTCAAGAACTGGTTCCATACTAAAAGGTTCCTGTGCAATACAGCTAAAACAGTGAATAGAGATATTTCAGTTCATAATCTTTAAAATGCATATCTTACCAGTATTTGTGCCATTTTACTTTATAATATTTACAGCTGTGCATATTAAGGTAATTATAATTATATACTTTTTCTTTTTACCTTAAACGAGCAGCTATATTTTCTATTGCAATTTATATTTATCTATCTATAATATTTATGTAATTTATATCTTTTATAACTTTTTTTTAATTCCACAGCTTCTGTAATACATATAATTATTGTACAATTCATGTTTTAGATTTGACTGAAATCAATCCTCCTATTTGTTACTCATGTGATGTGTCCTGTCACACACTCAATAATACCAACTCCCATAGGAATGCTGTCAATTATATAAGGGTCAAGAAAGTTGTGGGCAAACTGGTCCACATTCTGCTGAAAGGTGTAATGGCATTTAAATGCAAGAACTCTTTGTTATATTTTTATTTGTGTTCTTGTCAAAAGTTAATTTTTTGACCACTTAAGGAGATGAATAAACTTAATTTTGTTTATATGTTGTTGCTGAGTGAATACTATTTTTCTTCTTTAGTGTGAATGTTGCAAGCCAGCACAAATTCTGCTGGAAAACAAAAGTTGTATAGATCATAACCAAAAATTATCTTAACATAAAAAAAGGTTTGTCTCATCAGTAGCAATATAAGTCCATTGAAACAGTCAACTTATATACATGACACACCTTAAAACTGTTTTAAATTTATTCTAAAAATATATAGTTTCAAGAAAATTATCAGAAATAAAGACTGATTGATTGATTTCTGCTTATCATCTAATGCCACTGTTTATTGATTTTGCAGTTGGTTAACAAATGAACAAAATAACACAAGCAGCTACTTATAGGTATAGACAAACTAGCAATGAAAAACAAATCAAGTTCGAACAAATACAACACAAAATAAACAAATAAGCATTGCTAAAACAAATAAAAATGTCTTAACATAGAGCCATTAAAAAAATTATTTTAAAAAAACAAAACTTGTAAAATAAAATAGTAGTAATAATAAAGAGCTTAACAATGTTCCCATCAACAAAACACATAATTAAAATTACCATAATTTTATTGGATATCACCTAGGTATGGTGGCACTTTGTATCTGTGGCTGAATATGGTATTGCAGAAAACACTTTGTATCTGTTGCTGCATATGGTATTGCAAAAAACAAACATATTTTATTTCAAACATAGCTAAGGTTTCTGTGATAGTGTTTGATCAACCCTATGTATATAATCTTGTTTAATTTCAATTTATACATAAACATTTCTATGCAGTTCCAAAATCTGGAAACTAAAAGTGCTTTTTCTCTCCACACATGCTGAATGATACAGAAACTATTATAGAAAATTAGTAGTTAACATTGTAAATAAAGTTCACCAAAATACAAGAACAAATTATTAGAAAAGGAGCAACAAAACAAAATTCATGAAAAACTTTAATACAGTATTATCAAATAACCAAAGAAAATGTACAGGTATAATGGTGTTCCATGCATGAACACCCATCTTTTTAAATCTGATGATAACACACAACACTTCCCATGAAATCTTAATAGTAAGATAAATGACAGTGATATCCTTTTGTTCTCAGAACTATTTTGAAATGTTTACTTTTTAATAGTTGTATCTTTAGAAACAGTAACTTGTATCAATATAAAAGTATATATTTTCAGAAAGGTATTGTAGAGTAGGTTGTGCCACATTTGCTTCAGATTTATATATTTTTATTCAAGAAAAAATTAGCATTATAGGGGATAATGAGTTTACATATTTATGCATATAAATATCTCGTTTCTATTAATTTTTGAACATTTTATTTGTTTTTTTAATAATTTCAGATATATAGTATCTTTTCACAGATAATAATAAACTTATTACTTACAAAAGCAACCATACTGTTTGGTCAATTGTAACTGTAAATATATAAGTACATAAGCAAAAGAATGGTGAAAAACACTATAATTCTGAATTATAAATACATCATAAAATTGTATTCAATGTACACATTAATGTTCAGACTGATAATGTCATAATCTTGGCAAAAGGATGTTCATTCCTTGGTATATTTTGTCAGCACTGGCAACAAAATTGAAAAATGTTTGGATGACAATTACAGGAACTAAAATTTCTTGTACAAATAGTTATTCTCATGAACATCGTTACTATAAATGCTTATGGCAGCACCACCTTTAACATCATCATTTAGTATATACTTTAATGTTTGCTTCAGCACTCTCTAATTATTTAGCTCACAATTAATGTTTACTTCAGCACCACTTATACAATCATTTATCTCACAATCACCAACCATTCTGAATAGAAAGTATGTCCTCATGTTTACTGGCATGGTTTGAAGACAATTTCTGTTTGCCAAAAATAGCTTAAACCTGAGACAAAATAAAAATACTCAAATTTTGCTCATGGATGATGCCATTTTTAAAGAGTTGATAACTATACTTTTTTTTTCCAATCAGCTGTCTGTAACACAAAGCATTTTGACATGCTCATGTTTCAGTACCCCACATACTTATGCAGCAAAATATGTCTGAGAACAAGAGAGTTAATGGATTTAAATATATATATATATATAATAAATTATCAGACACACTATTAAAAA
Organism: Sinotaia quadrata; assembly: GCA_028829895.1. Classification (NCBI taxonomy): domain Eukaryota; kingdom Metazoa; phylum Mollusca; class Gastropoda; order Architaenioglossa; family Viviparidae; genus Sinotaia; species Sinotaia quadrata. The sequence goes on along the minus strand of CM054183.1, from coordinate 20,178,689 downwards.
ACATTAAATGCAATGAATAACCATAACCATTTTGAGAAAAATCATGTTTAAAATAAATGTGTGCACATGATTAAGACTGTAGGATGGCAAGATTTTGTTGCTGTTTTTTTACTTCCTACATATATTTAACTAAAATAAAAATATAAGAATTTCTAAATATATGCCAACATGAAACCATCCTTGTGCTAATAAGTAAAAGACTAGAATTTGTATGTATCTCATGAAAAGTATTTTGTTTCACTTTTTGTTTGTCTTTTGTTATTGTATATTAAACTAAAATAAAAATAGGAAAATTTATAATTGTTTAAACATATCATCCTCATGCTGAAAAAAAAAGACTAGAAATCACTGTACTTGCATGTTATAAAATCATATTATTCACATTCACTGACTTGTTTACAGAGCAATACCAAACACCTTATTAATTTCCAATCTGAAAACAGAGTGAGTTGGCTTAAGATGACTAGGCAGTCAAGCAAACAAGGAGGAATATGAATGTCAAATATATTAAGCGGGATGAATGACTAAATTGTAATTTATAAAAAAAAACTATACAAAAACTACATGATATAAAACAGCAATATTTGTTGTCTTTTCATAAGTAAATACCCAGAGCTCACCTTTTCAGAGTAACTAAATATTTTTGTAAAGAAAGTAGTATGCAATAATTAATGATCTTCCACACTCCAATTTCTGTATTTATCAGAAATATGCTTCCATTCATTTCATATATATTTTTGTAGCTGCTTTTGAATCTCCACTGTATCATAATGTGACTACTTTTCAACCAAAGTATTCATAATTAGCAAAGCAGTTAATACAACACCACCAAACCCATGCCCACCTTGCAAATAAAACTAAACTAAAGAAGACAAAATGAAGCTTTAGCTACAATGAAATATATATATTTAAAAATCACTGTAGTAGATAATAAATAAATATCTGATGCAGATGATGGCCATAGTTTGTTGTGTTCTTTTATAATTTTAGAGTCTATGATAAAAAAAAATTAACTGATGATGTGAAGCTGAAGAAGTGTAAAATTTAAATGCTGCTGGAAACTGAAATCCGACAAACAAAATGAGGTCATGCACTACTTCACATGTGAGTCTTTACATAAGAATATCAGTCTTAAAATCACAAATACTGCAATCATATCCTGCGGCCTTCACCTACTCTATCCCTTGGTATTAATCGGAGCTCAGAACCATGTTTTAGGAAAATGGTACCTGAAAGAAGCAAAATAAAACACTCTGAAAGAAGCAAAATAAAACACTAAAGTCACCAAGCCTATAACAACATCAATAAAAAAAATTAAATACCTTAATACTGACCTGCAAATTATTTTCTTTAATTTAAAATATAAGATGAAGTTTTTAAAGTTTGTAATACAGCAGCCACCCTATAATAATAGTAATACACTAATTACCTATACTAATGAAATCGCCAACTGATAAACTAAGTGGTAAAAATATGAAATCCATATCTACCAATGAATGCAATTTAATTTTACTTTTAGCTAATTCTTTCATAAACTGGAATCCTTGGATTCTGTGTTTAATAAATATAATTGCCAAACAGTGCTTGCAAATAAAACAATCTTGTACATGCTTTTCTTATTTCATCGGTTTAATAAAAACCGAGAAACTTATAAGAGTAAATTCTTGATGGTATAAGTCATGTCCACTTGAAATTTCATTTAGTTTAAGTTTTGAATCATGGTGCAGTCAAGGCATTTTCAATCAGGGTATTTCCATTAAACTGATGTTCATGAGTCACCTCTCTGTCAAGCACTTGTCTTTATTTATTACTATTAGAGGAGTATTCTACAAATTTATTCAGTTTTTTTTTTAAAATACACATAAAGATAGTATGTTTATGCAGCAAAAATGTGGTGTCAAAAAGTAAACAAACCTAAAAATAACTTCAACACCAAATCTAAAGAAAGTCTTTTGATTTCCCCCCATAATTAAAGTAAAAATATAAAATATACATTCATCAAATATCCATATTGGTTACTTTGGAAATATAAATATATATGTGTAGTCCAAACTTTTTAGAAATTTGAAGTATCCTCAATTCTGTTTACCTTGAACTATGCACTCTACTGAATCAGACATAAGAATGAAAAATTGGGAAACAGTAGGCATGCTTTACTGCTTGTAAGACTGAAATCTGCGCATTTTGTGATATAAAATGTTTCAAATGCCATGAAATCCATTTACATTATAACATCAAATTTTATAAGAAAATGAATTGTGAAAGAGATTATGACTTGAATTTTTTTAATATATTTCAGTCTGTTAAATAATATTATAATGAATAAATGGTATATTTATAATGCATAGTATATAAATTTAGTTTTGTCCATTTCAAATTTCAGGTTATCTGGTAGAAGTGTACAGTGGATAGATGTATAAATCTGAAAGTAATTTTTCATAGTCTGTGAAGTCAGACTGACTTCTGCTTAATGACTAAAAGAAGTTGTTCAGAACAAGAAACCAAAAGAATCCTTATTTGCTGGTGGTAGTTTGAAGACACACCAGTCATAGAAATAAACTAGTTGATAGTTGACTGAAATTTAGAGGGGAAAGTGCAAGTAAAATGCATCTTTTAGAAAAATTAAAAGTCAATTAAATTTGACAGTCCAAGAAACTTCATGTACAGTTCATGACTAAAGGAGTTGGTATAATTGTTCATAATTTGAAGGCTAAGTTATATGACTAATCAGACAGAAGTTTCATTGTTGTCTGAAAAGTGTTAACAGGGTTTATTAGGTATCACATGAGAGGTTACTGAAGTGAATTAAAGGCTCAGGCACTTTTCAGCACCATAATGAAATAATAGTCATCAATGTTTCCAGCATTGATGATTACTGATCCCATTCAAGGTGGTGAAGGAACAGCTGCACAAACCAAGGGGGACAACTGCAGAAAGCCAGTCAATTGACAATTGTGAGCTACTACACTTAACAATCCTGATTTCTCTTTCTATAATTAATTACATGTATGTATCTAGTTTATATTTAATGTGTCCAACGAATAAGTGAGTCTAATTAAGATACATATATCTAAGGAAAATTCCTACTGAATGTGAGCTGATTGACAATGTGATCAGTTAGAAATATTCTATTCTTCTATTTCATCTATTAAATTACATCTTGAGAAACTGATTGTGAGTGGAGCGAATGAGCCATGCTTGTGTATGAACCAGATTCTGAATGAGTTTTGTGTATTTATATCTTTTCATAACCATGGTAAATTTCTAATTTACATTTAATTTTTAAGTAAGCTCTTTGTTATATTACATTTCTACATTTTACATTATTAAAATGCATGTTGTTAGGTTAGGGATGGTGGTATATAAATTAATGACATGAAATCAGGTCTAAATGAAAGATGACCCAAATCATAATATTTTCCCCTAAGTTCTTTTTTGTTTTGCTTCATTAATGACAAACAACTGTGTTTCTTGTACCTGCGGCTATACAAATTAAAACTGCAAATGCATTTGCAAACCACAATCCCCCAAATCTTCATCAACTATTACAATAAAGACCTCAGCCATTATTTGTAAATTCAAAAATTCTCAATACTAACCAGCATTTTGTGCAGGGTTAATCCCAATCCCATCATTTGTAATGATGGCACTTGTTGCTGCTGGAACTTTAAACTGAAAACAGTTAACATACTAACAATTAAAGGTGTGCAATTTAACCAGGGTTACGATACAATTGTGAAATAATTAAAAGTTAATACCTACATCACTATATAAAATAAACAACAGAAAACAGAGTCAGGAACACACAAAAAGTGACTAATTTTAATGCATACTCTTAAACAACATAATACTTTTTAATATAAACAGTGTCATATGTATTGAAATCTCTCCTTATATATATAATTTCTATAGGGATGTAATCTGTGCATAAACAGTTGCGTGTTAGGCAAAAAACCCACCTTCCTTACACTTGTTGATATGTGCAGTGAATCTTAGCTAGCTTCAAGCATAATTTACAATGAGCATCTTGATGCCAGATCAAAATTATGCTATGAGGAGAAATGTACATTAAAACGCGATGGCAATAAACTCACAGCTGTGAAAAGTAAATGTGTTCAAGGTCTTGCCAACAAACACATTGAAGTATAGTGCAGTGTATCAAGAAATACAGACATCTAACTTAAGTAAGTACTGCATCTTTGGTTCATATCACTGTATATAATGTATTATGAGTATTAAACAGTTCAATGTAATATGTATCAAGAAATACAGACATCTAACTAAAGTAAAGTATTGCATCTTTGGTTCATATCACTATATATATACTTATTATGAGTATTAAACAGTTCAATGTAATATGTATCAAGAAATACAGACATCTAACTAAAGTATTGCATCTTTGGTTCATATCACTAAATATAATTATTACGAGTATCGAACAGTGTAGTGTATCAAGAAATACAGAAAGCTAATTTTACTTTAGTCAGTACTGTATCTTTTGTTCTTATCGCTGTAAATAATGCATTATGACATATGAGCATTATGTTCCTTATATTAAAAGTATGCTTACATTGAAAATGTTAATAAAGATATGTTTTAACTAAAGCAAAATTAATAATAATTTTAATATAAATATGTATGAATTATTCCTAAAACAGATAAATGAAAGTATAAATATTTCAAGACATATTTCCTGCATTTTACTGACTGTTTTCTAAAGCCATTGCACTATTTTTATGGTAACTATATGTTAACACAGCTTTAGTTATCTCATAAACAATAAGCATTAAATAAACTTTATAAAGATAACTATAAAAAGTATAATGCAGAGTACTGTTAACAATTTGCTATTACTGTTTTTTTACATACAGTGTTAGTATTCCATCACTGTTTAGTACACTGTTAAAAATTAATAATAAGATCTATTGAACAAAATATATTTTAAATGTACTGATCTAATACAAACAATAGTAATTAACAATGATGTAAAGCTGTTTATTTTGTTGTTATTTTTCAGAGGATAAAGTTACAAACAATAATTTTGTTTGCTTCAGTTTACTATTTGTATCCTTGTAATTGATCCAGTTTTTTAATACTACATTTAAAAGTAAACGTTTTAGCAAAACAATTATTAAGAAGTATTATAGAGTGTTCATTACTGGTTAAGCATATTAAAGCTTCTCAACTGCTTTGAGTTTACAAGCTAAAAAGAAAATATCTGCCTTTGACAAGTAAGTAGTTCAATTAAGTGGTACAAGTTATTAAAATATTAGTTTTTCAAGCAAATATCCATCTCTTTATCCTGTTGCTTTCCCTCAGTAATCAAAACAATAGAATATTTGAAAATTTGCTAAAATATTTTGTACAATTAGGTTTAAAACAGCTTGTTACCATATTTAAAATGTATTGTTGAACTGATTCTAAGTGTGATTTACTGTGATTTAATTTCTTTTTGCCTACCACAACAACTGCAGACGATATGTCTCATGGTCTGTGATGTCAGAAAGTTATATGCCTATATACTTCAATCTATCAGAACAACAGCTATTTTATAAGCATCATATGTTGTGTTTTGTTTAAAAAAAATATATACGAAATACCTCTTCAGCTGCAAACTTTAAAACTGCAGTAAATGGAGTCTGCTCTGGAACACTTAATCTGGAAAATATAAGGTGAAACTAAAATAACAAAATCTCACCTAAAAATAATATGATTAACATTACTGGATAACTGTAAATTACCACAGAAGCAGAAGTAATTAAATGTTCTAATGTGTAAAGCGTAAGTGATCTGAGCATGTAAGCTTAAGATACTAATATATCTGCAAGTACGCATAGATAATAACTTCGTGGCAAATGATGTAATATATATTTTGAATGTTTATTGTGTTTTCAAGCAATTTTACAAAATGAAAGCCTGCTCTCCTTTACAATTTGCAATAAAATGAAATACTTATTTGGCATTATGATTATTATGTCTATTTTTTCCTGTCCTCCATTAGTGTAGACTAGAATTGGTTAATTAATTTCATTGTGCTTTATATTTTACTTGTACTGACCTTATAAAATCACACTTGAGTAAGGTCTGTAATATTTACATTGCAAATTATGACATTAATTTGAAAATATCTCAATTTTAAAAAAAATATCATATTTGAGAACTGGGGTGTACCACAATATCCAATATCAGAATATGTTGTTAGACAAGAGTTAAATTAAAGTTTGCTATCATGAAAAAATAAAAGTAACAATTAGACGTAAATAAAATAAAAGGAAATATTTACAGCTTGGTACATTACTCACAAAATTAGTTTTCTGAACTGTAATATAACACAAAAGTAAAATAGTTATAGCTTGGCATATATTATTCACAATAGTTATCTGAAGACCATTACAAGATGCAGAGAAACTGCAAAAATTTGCCTCTAGATTGACAGTGAATTGTAATGGGTTGATTTTCTATATCAGTATATGCCATTAAAGCAAGAGTGTTGCCAGATACTGAGATAGTGATGAATAATCAAATGTTTACTGTAGTGTAATTGTTCTATACTATGTTTTTAGCTCACAAAAGTGCCCATTTTGAAAAATTTTGTAACGTGAAGGAAATATATTTTACTCTTGAACCTTGTTTTCATATAACTTATAACTTATAAAAGTTATATTGTTATAGTTATAAGCATATGGAATCAAGATTTAATTACTTTACTTACACTTTATATGGCAGTTTCGGATCTGAAGTCAGTGTAATCTTAAAAGTTACTTTTGAAGACGCCCTGAAACAATATAAGTTACATATCAATACATTTAAAAGACAATTAATATTCATACAAGTACAAATATGATAGAAATCTCACTACGGGAAAAAACCTCACATTTCACCAGACGACGCAGCACCCGGAAGCGGATGTTTGTTTTTAAAAGAAAACAGTTATTTCCCTTATCTTGTTTTAAAAAAAAAAAAAATAACGTAAACGACTGAACATCGCGTTTATTTTTGTTAGATAAATTTAAGGGATATTCATTGGGCTGTTTGGATATTATTTAATTTGGTTTTGAGCAAGGATCTATTTTCTGCAAAGTAGACATTTCTTGCTAAATACGAAGAGCAGAAAAAACAAACACTAGACCAGTCTTTCTCAACCTTTTCATCCAAGAGGAACCCTAGACCAGTCTTTCTCAACCTTTTCATCCAAGAGGAACCCTTGAAATAATTTGTAGATCTCAAAGGAAATTCCCGCGTCCAAATTATGTAAAAAGGATGTTGTTTGTGGTTTTTTTCTTAAATCACGATCTCTCGGGAAATCTCTAGCGATTGAGAAACCCTGCACTAGACTAATCTTTCTTTTAGCTAGGTAGCTATATGTTAACGGTAACAGTAATCTTTCTTTTAGCTAGGTAGCTATATGTTAACGGTAACAGTAAAGACAGGAAATGACTAAAAATTATATAAAGGCTAGCAGGCTGGTAACGTAAATTCGAAAATGAATTAATGATATGACCAGCAGCACTTTTCACTCACCACTTATAATAATAATGATCTTAAAAGAAACATCGGGTTAACAACGGCCAAAGAATACATTTAACCTGAATCAATAAGATGTTTTCTTTGATCTTTCGGACTCGTTTGATATACAAGTATTCTGAGACGTAGGCCTATATGTGATTCCAGCTTCTTGCACAGCAATCCCTCAGCACTCACTAACTAGCTAAGGGACACTGTGCAGTGTTTTCATTTATGCTGCAGGTTCAACTGACGTTACAGATGCAATCTGACAGATAGGCTTAATAGCCTGGATAGGTTTGTGTGCTGTAGGTTCAGCTGACGTTACAGATGCAATCTGACAGATAGGCTTAATAGCCTGGATAGGTTTGTGTGCTGTAGGTTCAGCTGACGTTACAGATGCAATCTGACAGATAGGCTTAATAGCCTGGATAGGTTTGTGTGCTGCAGGTTCAGCTGACGTTACAGATGCAATCTGACAGATAGGCTTAATAGCCTGGATAGGTTTGTGTGCTGCAGGTTCAGCTGACGTTACAGATGCAATCTGACAGATAGACTTAATAGCCTATAGCAAAGTACACATCATTAACGTAAAAACTTTACTCGCAAGTTCCTGCAGTCTAATGGAAAAAAAAAAGCGGTTACATAGCATAGTTGAATATAGAGAAAATCATTTTAATAACCATACTAAATTAAATTAGGCTTCAACCTTTAACCTACTTTTATAAGTTGTTAATTGTCAAAAGAACAAATCATTGTTATACCGAGCCCAAATCAGAGTTCCTGCATTAGTTCTCGAGAGGTAGCGAAGGTCTGTTATTATTTGTCCGCCAACTGAATTAACCCTTTCTGATGAACAGTTAGTTGCTTGTATTTTAAGTAAGTTGCGCGCCACACTTGACAACACTGGTAGTTTGCCTTTATTTTCCTTCCAATACTGCAACGGATAACTATCACGTTCCCTTATGAGCTGCTTCAAATATGCACTGACTTCACTTTGCTCAAGTTGTTGAGCCTTTGGCCAGGCGCTGTTTTTGGCTTCTTTGCATTGTCCACTTTTTAAAACACGGAATCGAGCAGGCTTCCTTTATGACTGTCGACAACAATTGACTGTACGCTATTGCTGGCACTCTGGGCACTGCATTCAGATTTCCTTTATGACTGGGCATGTCGACAACAGTTGACTGTACGCTGCTGCTGGCACTCTGGGTACTGCATTCAGGTACTGGTAGTAATGGGCTCAGGTGTACTCGAGTGTGCAAGATTCTCAATGTAAACTTTTGCTTGTTTCACTTGATGTTCACTGAATAACGCAGTTTTGAATCTGGGGTCGATCAAAGTGGCTGCTAATAGGTAATCTTTGTACAAATCAGATCACGTGTCCAGTTGACGTAAAAGTGGCTACTAATAGGTAGTCTTTGGACAAATCAGATCGCGTATCCAGTTGACGTAAAAGCTCATTTCGAAAGCATTGAATGCCAGGCGTTGCAAGAGCGGCAAGCTCTTCTTTTAGAACCGAAATACATGGAATAATCAGACTAAAGCTTACGTGCGTGTCAGCACTCAAAATTGTTGTAGCCTCTTCTGTTGGTTAGAGTAATAGGAGAACATTCATCAGCGTATCTTGCAACTGCTGTGAAAGTGGTTGTGGAGAGTTTTGCTCATTTCACAATCGACAGGTCCAACGAAATTGACTCGTAAAATCTATAAACCCAATCCATCAGCAGATGTATACTATTGAAACGCGTTGTAACGACAACCGGGAGTTTTGATTCCGGTAAGCCCTTATCAACTTGATATTTTGTTAATACGGCTTGTCCCACAGTTGATGAGTGAGAAAAACCTAGCAATGTCATGCAAACAGCTTATAAGATTTTTAACTTGTTCTTTGTAGGTCCATTGCTGCATGTATAGTCATCTGCAAAGTGTTTGCAGCCATGCCACTGTATGTCCAGGATTTTAGCAGTACAAGGCATTGTGTTTGTCGTGTCTGTTGTGATAAATAGGATTTTCTCTTCACCAAATCAGTGCTTAGCAAAACTCGCTGGAAATTATTTCAGCAGTTTTCGTCGCTGTATGGTCAACTTCCAAATTCTCTAGGTTGGCCACAGATAAGCATCTGGATTGTATTACCCACGATGACTCGGATCTGTAATGTATTGTAAGCACCAAATAATTCGACATTGTCAGCCTTCCAGTGACCAAACGTGATACACAGGTAATGGAAGACATGATCTGCTAATGACTCAGCCCGCCAGACGAACGAACGACGACCTAGAATACTGCGTTGATTTGACTCATGCATATAGGCCTGCTGAACGACTGGTATGATATTTTAGTGAACCGTTCAATTAAAAAACTTTCGAATCGATCCACTCACTTCCAAATCAAATCAAATATTTTTTGTGATTCATTTTCGAAGCATTGCAGATCCCTAGAACGAACACCGGTTTCCCAGACTGCATCGCTTTGATTGATTGAATGTGGGGAACGCTTCCGGCTTCCGCCGCTTTCGCGTTTGGAGAAGGGGGGGAGAGGAAGGGGGGGTGCCTTTCTGCTGCTGCGTGTGCCCGTTGAGAAAACATATCTGTCCGGCAAAGGCGGACTCCAAACCCGGTGATCCGTGGGTTGAAGTCGATGTTATTGTTGTTCCTGGCGGTGGCGTTGATGTTGTTGCCGTTTCTGGTGTTATGGTGAGGGGGGGGGGTGTCTTACAGAGCCCAGGCTAGTAACACACCAGATCTATACCCGGTGTGTACATGTGCCCGGGTTGTTCGACTTCCCGACCTTCTCACTGGTGGCGTCGTCGTTGTTGTTGTTGTTGTCGTGGCTGTCCCCGATGTCCGTTGGGATGCCTGAAGGTGGGCGCTGGCGGCCAGTACAGATGGTCGAGTAGCAGTTGGATTAAATCGGCCATTGGATGGTTAAAATAACCCCAAAAGGGGTACTGTTGTTCCTGGTACAGCCAGTATTGTTGTTGTTGTTGCTGCTGTCTGCGATGTTGTTGCGGTTGTTGTTGAGGGCGCTGTTGTTGCCGCCGAATATGAGGTGGCGGGCGCCGTCTTTTTTTCTTTTCGCCCTGTTCTGTTGGTGGTGGTGTGGGCTGGCATTCTGATGTTATTGTTGTCGTTGTCGCCGTTGTTGGTGGTCTAGGCGGCGTCGCTGGTATAGGTGAGAGGGGTACGGCCTCGAGTTCCCTTGAAACCTGGTCCAGTATGGTATCAAATTCATTCAGTTGTTGATGTTCTTTCGTTCTTACGTTTGTTTGGATTTCTTTTTCTTTCGTCTCAGTGTTATTTATCTGAGTATTTGCGGCTTTTTTATGTGTTCTCTTTTTGTTTTTGTTTTTAGTTTTCTCGTTGGAAGCCTGTGTAAATTTTATTTCTGGTGATGGTGGTAATGTCCATATTATGTGCGTATTGCACTCTTGGTCACACATGTCGACTGTTGCTGTTTGAGTCCCCATTTCAGCAGTTGATGAATTTAGTTTGTACCATGCATCATAAAGAAAAAATGCATCACGCATGCTGCTTTCGTATTTGGAGCGGAATACACTGCCCATCAGACTGGTGTAGCAGTCTCTGATGTGGCCGCTTTCGAACATGGAACTCAGGCAGTGAGGTGATATCCATAGCCAGAATCTTCCGCGGTCATCGGTTCTGAACTCAAGTTTTTTGGCGAGGTAGTGTTGTTCGATTTCCTCCTGCTCACCCGGCCCTGAAAAGGGCAGGGGAGTAGTGTTGATTTTTGATCGGGTGAATCTTCTCTCCATAGTATGCTCGTAGTTGCGTCTTCGTCGGTGGTCCGATGCGAAGTGGACTGCATCGCTGGCAAAGACTGTTCTTTATATACCGGCAACTTCAGGGCCGTGTGAGAGATTGTTCAGTTCAGCCAGTTACATTGTAAACAAAACATGTTGCTCACTTGAACCACATCATGTGAACATGCTCGTTTGCCTACGGGACTGGATGATGAATAACATATCATAGTGAGACCTGTTATGTAGAGATGACTTTGTTCATTTTAAGTAATTACCTTTATATCATAGTGAGACCTGTTATGCAGAGATGATTTTTTCATTTAAACAATTACCTTTGTATCTTGTAAGAACGTACTAAAAGTTGTACGGGTTTATTAATTTATTAATATTATTAGATGTTATTAGGATCCGTCGCTTTGCTTTGTTTATGATTATATAAAAGTTTGCTAAAAAATGCCATTGTGGTATGAGGAAATAGAACAAAATTGGTTAGGCGATCTTTCGAATAGGATCTTGGTGTGAATAGTCAGCTGTGACCTTGCAGCTACTCTATTGCAGTCTAGCAGTCTGCTTTTAACATCAGCCCAAAGTCTTTTGCTATTGTGAGAAGAGTCATTAATCTAATACGTGTCACATTGTATTGCGAATTGTTATCCACTTGTATTCTATGCATGCTTACAAGTCAATAATTAACGCAGACGAAACACTACCAGCATCACTTCAAAGTGCTATTGCAAGTGTTAACCCGTTGTCCCCTTAGGAAGTGTTCCTATCATTAGCAAAATCTAAAATTATTATGGTAGGGGACAAAATGAGAAGAGTCATCAACCGACACCAACCGACAATTGCTCTTGTCACACTTGTCAGTACACACGGTCACACGCACTCTACTTTTCACACGCACGAGCGTGGTCTGCGCGAGCGGCTTGGCGACGTCACAGCTGAGGACCGAGCAGTGATGATGGTCCGGGCGGGCGGCGGCGGTGCCTACCCACGTGACACTCACGCACTGGCACATAGTTTCTACAACACACAACACAGACCAACGCGGTGGGGTTTGTGTAATTTGAACCTTTTTTCTCAAATGTGCACAGAAAACGAACAGAAAAGATTAGGACTGCAGTACTTCATTCACATTAAAAACATTTCTGCTTCCTTAACGAAAGAAAAACGAATTTACAGAGAGAAGGAGAGAAGGTGACTGTAAGCCTACAATGTATGAGAAGCATCTAAGGTAGACAATCCGACTATCCGTGATTGAAGCAAAGCTTTGCAATCTAATCTTACACATTCGCACAGTAAAATTTATCTGAGCATACGTTGATAAATCTCTATCCGGATAAAGTAGGCCTATTGCGTTTTTCATCATGGCGGGTGGTGGGTGGTTTGTTTTCTATTGTGGATATACATTGTGTTTTGTTATTGTCTGCTTTTCTGCGGCGAGGAGCCAAGATTCTCCTTCAGGAAATCGTTTGAAGGAGGTTCCAAAATTAATAGACAGAAGTTTACAAATTATACAACAGCAGGATGCAGAAGAGGGGCGATTCAACGAAGCGATGTCTAACGGAGCAGACAAGAAAGGTATTGAGTTATGATCTATCTGTCTGTCTATCTATCTATCTATCTATCTATCTATCTATCTATCTATCTATCTATCTATCTATCTATCTATCTATCTATCTATCTATCTATCTATCTATCTATCTGTCTGTCTGTCTTTCTATCCATCTGTCTATCTATCTATCTATCTATCTGTCTGTCTGTCTATCTATCTATCTGTCTGTCTGTCTGTCTATCTATCTATCTATCTATCTATGCATCCAAATTTATCTAGCTACCTGTAGGCCTACTTTCTTATGAACCTCAGACCACCACAATCCATCCATTTCATCTTTGCCTCTCTTTCTGTGTTTTTCTAATCATGCACATATCTACATGTTTTTCAGCATAATACAATCGAACTAGCGACTGTTTGACATCACTGTCTGAAGAGTATGTGTTAGCAATGAGTTTTCCATTTTGTGTCTTCGCGTGTCTTTCTGATGAGTGATCTCCCTTTACGAACATGACCAGTTTGCAGTTCAATTTGACTTGCTGGTCTCAGAGCTCATTATAACTTTATTTTTGATTGTAATTGCGAAATACCCCGTCTTAAGATTACTCCACCCTCTTTTTTTTTTATAGTAAAACCTCAAAAATATGATTTTTTAACGTTCAACTGATAAAGCGTTTTGTTTATGTTCTTTAGCGTCCACTGTTTGCTGCTTGTTTCTATAGCATTTCACAGCAAAGTGTTTTGTGTTCTGTAACGTTAGTGGTGTTAATCGTAGTTTAATTTTCGATCTGCTACTTTAAAGATTATTCTTACAAACAGCTTTTGGCTTTGTTCCAAGAATATAGGTGTTTTACAGTTATATAAGTGATAAATAACGAGGCTTCGCCCCCCCCCCCCCCCCCCGACGGAGGGCAGTTAAAGGTGTGCGCCAAACTAGGTACGACCTGTTTCACCCCCTTCCACCAGCCCTCCTGCCCTCCTCCTCAGACGCACCGCGAGGCTGTGGGGATTCCCCCAGAAGCAGCCCAAGACTGAGAACATCGTGAAGATGAAAGGTCTATTGCGGCTTCTGGGGTGAGAGAGAGCGTAACACACACATAAGTTATAATGAAAGCATAATTAATTATTCCTATAAAAAGCTAAGGCTTTTTTTCACAATACTATAGGTGTTTTACAATTATATAAGTTATAAATGAAAGCATAACTTTGTTAGTAGCGCGAAAGCGGCGGAAGCCGGAAGCGCCCCCTACACTCACACACACACAACTTTTTTTGTTCCAGGAACTGGTTAGGTCAGATAATTCATATGTTTGATACCTTTCCGAAGGTTTCGTACCATTCGTCCAACAGAAATATTCACAGCTAAAAACAAAATTCGTCCAACAGAAATATTCACAGCTAAAAACAAAATTCGTCCAACAGAAATATTCACAGCTAAAAACAAAATTCGTCCAACAGAAATATTCACAGCTAAAAACAAAATTCGTCCGACAGAAATATTCACAGCTAAATCAAAATTCGTCCAACAGAAATATTCACAGCTAAAAAAAATTCGTCCAACAGAAATATTCACAGCTAAAATCAAAATTCGTCTAACAGAAATATTCACAGAAAAACAAAATTCGTCCAGAAGAATGTGTAAAACGTATTCAGTGAAAAGAACACGCTAAAAATATATCAATAAAAGAAATAAAATAAAGTGCTTTAAGAAGTGCGAAATAAAGCACTTCGTGAAGTGTAATCTAAAGAACATGAAATTTACATTTATTGCACGAAACTTTGATATGAAGTAGCAACATGACAAACGTACAACGGTATCAAACTTATCTGAATTTTCACTCATTGTCTTATTTCATTAATATCTCAAAACTCTAAGTAGTGAGGAAAGACCTAGAATTGTCATGCACACTCATTTAAGATTTGCTTGTTATATCATACGTGTAATGCGTGTCCAAACGTCATTTTCTATTCATTTTATAGAACCAATCAAACCAAAATGCTGACGTCAGACCCCACCTGTGCGATCGAATTCATTTTAAACAAAATGTCGCTGAACTAATTAAAAACCGATCTGTAATATATATATGTTCATGTAACTTAGTATTTCTTGATTAGTGCGACCACTTATAATACAGCCCCGTCAGTCTACCACCCACTCCTTCCCTCCTTTTACATCTGCATCACACCAGGTGGCTCCAATGTGACCTGCTTTTCAACACCACCGACCACGGTCCATCTGTGATTTATCCTTAGGGGAGTTGACAACAGTAGTAAAGCGAAAGTACCAGATGACATCACGAGCAAGCATATAGTGCTAAGTGTGTAGAAGATATTGACACTGCTAGGAAATTGTTCACTTCCAGCTCAGACTGTTCAATGTCCTTCGTTGCAACCCTCCACCACCACCACCTTTACACCCAACAAGGCACTGACGCTGTCTATGAGGAAATTGTTCGCTCTTATTGACTGTTCAATGTCCTGAGTTGTTCCAGACACACGCGCGCGCGCGCGCGCACGCACGCACACACACACACACACACACACTCATCTTACATATACACTCAACACACACACACATCTTACGTATACACACAACACACTTATACATACACACAAGCACACGATAATATATTGATACTACGACGAAATCGTTCAGCGTCCTTGGGTTGAAATTGGTCACGCACGCACGCAGGCTTAGAATTAGCATGCTTTCCATTCTAATTTTAACACCAATCTATCTGAAGTAAACATGTGTACTGCCTCAACTTTTAAAATTAATCAATATGTCTATAATAAGTAGTAATTTAAAATTTTAAAATCCATTGATAATTAGAGTTGATTTTAATTTTTTAGCACACTGACCCATTCAATTATTGCTTAGCGGCAGATCAGTGTGGACACTGAACGGGTTAAGGACTGGTGGTTCAAAATCCTGAGTTGTCCACCCATCTAACCCCCATACGTAATCCTCTTACCCTCAGTAATTATCTGTTTCAAGAATGATATAGTTATAAAGAGTAGGGTCAGTAAAAATATATGACGTATCTGTGGCTATGCTGTGGCGATTATGTAGAGTGGTTATACGTATAATTCACAGTCCGTGTATTTTCTTGTTTGTGCTGCATGTGTGTGTAGGGTGTGCTGGTTTGAATATTATGAATGCGTCCTGTTCGCAAAACAGAGATTAAAGAGAAAAATCAAAGAGAAAATAGAATGCTACATTTGTTTGGTCGGAGACATATCGTCTCAACAAAACTTTTTACAGTAAAAATACTCAAGTTTATATTGCTCACTTTTTTTTTTAACACGTACGTATTAACGTAACCCACTGCTGTAAAAATCCACCGTAAACAGCACTGTTCAAGACGTTTATCGTCGATGTCAAATAAACTGTGCACAACGGATCAAAAGAGAACACACCAAATGCGACATACAGCGGTCGACCCGCTCAACGGCCTCAAAAGCTCAATCAGTACTCAATAGAATTTTCGCCATTTTCAATAAAACATGGAGTGCTTGCAAATGTCGTATGGACGATCAAGACACCGATAGTCATCAAACCATGTTATCTCTACCTTTTACATGACTGTACAAACTGTGCAACATTAGGGATGCTTTGATGGCCAAATGGGCGATACTGTATAATTATCATAATTATCAATCAGTGGTGTGTGTCGAATGATCAGGCCTTGATTAGAACAATGTTCTAAGAGTGCACTTTCGCTCCAAGGCCGATACCACAAACGTGTATTTCCTTTGATATCTGATCATCTGCATATTCTTGACGCCGATACTCTAGAAAAGCGATGGAAGAAAACAAATTAAAGTGTGTAAACTACAAAGTATAAAGACGACTTTCATTCAGAAAAGAAAAAGCATTAAAAAAAAATCGAAATTAAATTAAAATCAACTTTTAAAACAATTTAATTGCTAAGAAAGGGGAGGAAAGAGGAAACAGAAAGATAACTTGTCCTAGTCGATTCTTGAAGAAATAAAAATTAAATGGTTTACAGCCTTAATACTCTTTAATTCGAGATTAAAATTTTAATACACTAACGTTTACTGAATCTACTCTCTGTTGTCAATTTTCTTTTAATGTTATCACATTTTCTGTGATGAATACGTGCATGGACTATACCGGGTGCTCATGAACTCGATATCAAGATACCCGTTGCAATCATACCGCAGTCATTTTAAAAAAATGTTGTCGGTATCGTTAATAGATATGCAAGTGTGACTTTGCAAATTAGGTTATGTAAAATCGACGATGCAAATTTTACGATACAGGACTACAATGCCACGACCAATAAATACGGATCTAACAAGACGACAATGCGACGACCAATAAATACGGATCTAACAATTTGACAATGCGACAACCAATAAATACGGATCTAACAAGACGACAATGCGACGACCAATAAATACGGATCTAACAATTTGACAATGCGACAACCAATAAATACGGATCTAACAAGACGACAATGCGACGACCAATAAATACGGATCTAACAAGACGACCAATAAATACGGATCTAACAAGACGACCAATAAATACGGATCTAACAAGACGACCAATAAATACGGATCTACTATGCTAATAAACTCATGCCGAGATCATTAATTCCTTTATTGTATATACAATATGTCGTTATATAGTTATACTGTGAGATAAATACAGAGGAAAAAGAACACTCTATCTTGAAAATATCGGGTTTCTGTGCGTAAAATCAGATATGCTGACAGCGGGTTTGAACCCAAAGTATACAATCGTTAGTCGCTGACCACACTACCGGACAAAATCGCAATGAAACTCCACATCCCAGACTTCTACAAGTCTTCGGTCTCTCTACTCGTGGCACTTCTAAATCCCCAGTATGGAAACTGGAAAATAAAGCGAACGTGAAATCCAAATAATTTTTGTTGTAAATAAGCAAAATAAATGTATGTGGTAGGAAACAGTAGGGTATGCTTCATTGTGTACAGATTAACCTCCCTTAGTTTTTTTCTCGCGCGTCTATGTTGACTACTTATATTATTCAGTTCGTTATACCTGCGTTGTCTTGATAACATAAGTAGGCTTTGGTTACAGTATTGTACAGTTCTATCGCATGCTATCTTGCCATTTCTGTTTTCATTTTTGCAACAAATAGAATGTTTACACACCCAGAGACACAAACATACATTGTGTAATAAACGCTCGAATCACGCGCACGCACGCACGCACGCACGCACTCACGCACATGCATTTATGTACTGAACGCAAGGATAATATACACACGCACTCATGTATTGAACAGACTTCGATTCGTGTAATGACAGATAACGAATATCAATGGGGACTAATTATCACAATGTTCAGCGTGATCTTCCAGACGATTAAATAACCGATAATAGTGTGTTCATTTGAGGAATAAAGGACGAAAAAATAATATACTGATATAATTTATTTTAATGGGAAACAAGTGCATGCTAACAGAGGTAAGATTGAATAAATGTGTGAATGTAGCAAGTGTTTGTGTGTAGGTGCGTGATCGTGTGTACGTAAATGCATTTGCATATTTAACGGAAAGAAACTGATGCGAGTGGAGTGGCTAACAGATTATCTGAATGTGTGACCACCAGCGATAAAATCGTCGAGAATGTAGATCAGTATGTGTGTTTGTGTATGCTTACTATGTGCTACGTGTCAACTTATCTCACTGTGTACTGCGTACTAAATTTAGAGATTCGCGTGTCTTTTCTTACAACTACAAGTGTCTTTTTTTTTATGGCAGCATGTTTTGTAATTGATTGACTATAGTCTGCGAGGATTAAAGTCACACATTGTTTTGTAATTGATTGACGATAGTCTGCGAGGATTAAAGCCACACATTGTTTTGTAATTGATTGACTATAGTCTGCGAGGATTAAAGCCACACATTGTTTTGTAATTGATTGACGATAGTCTGCGAGGATTAAAGCCACACATTGTTTTGTAATTGATTGACGATAGTCTGCGAGGATGAAAGCCACACATTGTTTTGTAATTGATTGACGATAGTCTGCGAGGATGAAAGCCACACATTGTTTTGTAATTGATTGACGATAGTCTGCGAGGATTAAAGCCACACATTGTTTTGTAATTGATTGACGATAGTCTGCGAGGATTAAAGCCACACATTGTTTTGTAATTGATTGACGATAGTCTGCGAGGATTAAAGCCACACATTGTTTTGTAATTGATTGACGATAGTCTGCGAGGATTAAAGTCACACATTGTTTTGTAATTGATTGACGATAGTCTGCGAGGATTAAAGTCACAAATTGTTTTGTAATTGATTGACGCAGTACCCAAAGGTCATGTCACGTTGAAATTTCACAAACTATATAATAATTCAGTTTAAAAATAGGGACAAGCAAATATACTTCAACACAGAAGGATCTCATAAATAATGCCCACCTCCATTCAATCTGTCAAAAGGTAGTAATAAGATCACTTTGTTGGCAGGTAGAAGAACACAATATGTTAGGGTTACTTTTGTTATGTTTTTATGTATAATTAAAGAATATATACATTAAATTGAAACATCGCTTCGACGCCATGCTTGTTAGAGTGGACTTGTTAGTTCAGAGTTTGCTCACATTTGGTGTTCCGCCCTAGGCCCTAAAGATGATTAACTAAGTGTCCAGTTCCGCCCTAGGCCCTCAAGTTGGTTAACTAAGTATCCAGTTCCGCCCTAGGCCCTCAAGTTGGTTAACTAAGTGTCCAGTTCCGCCCTAGGTCTTCAAGATGGTTAACTAAGTGTCCAGTTCCGCCCTAGGCCTTCAAGATGTCTTTTCTTGGTATATGGTACAAAATACTTCTCTTTATTCAAGAGCTTTAATTAATCCCTAGGGGCTCGCGCGAATCAACAAACGTTGAAAGTAGATGTTGTAATCATCAATCAGTCAATTAACTAGTCAAACCACTACCTCAAAACCATTCAAATAGCCTATGGGTAAGTCCAGTAAGCGCTCGCTAGATCGCTCTACTCATCGTCTCACTCACTCACTCACCTAGACTCGCTATTTAAAAAAAATTCCTGTTAGTGTGTATAATTCAGCGTGATAGACACCATTGGCGAGGTGCACGCTGCCAGTATGAGAATAGATGCCAGAATTTCAGGAATGGAGATTTGGTTGAAAGGAATGGAGAGTGTGAATTCGCCCGTGATGGCGCCATTGTTCTCGCCCGTCTTCCCCTTCGTCTGTTGGGTAGGGTTCCCATTTTTCTGCTGGTGGAGCACATAGACGGGGTAGTCCGTGTGCGAAATTGTTTTCCAGTGATTTGTTGCCTAGCAACACGTGTGCCCTCTTGCGTGACATTTTTCTGCCACACGTGACGTCCACCTGTTTTACGCATAGTTGTTAAGATGGCAATCGGATTTTATGTTGTGTTTTAAAATCTTGCGAAACACTTGAAGATATTCATTAACTTTTATCTGAAATGTTTATCGATCTATTTTAGAAAGCCGCAGTGTTATTTAAGTAAATTCGACATTTTTTCTCTCCTACGTGTATACTGTGTGGTGTGAACATGCCGTCAGCTCGATTTTTTTTCAAATTTGTAATTTGTGTGACCGATTTGAATATTTGACTAAATGTTTTGCAAAATCCACCTGTAAATGTTTCATGATACTCACAGAGTAGAGTTAAAAGATCAACTTTAATACTTAACAAACTTGTCTGAATTTTAACGTGAGAAAAAATGTTATACCTGACAGACCATAATTTGCTTCTAAATGAAATCAATTTTAGTGCAAATTTTGCCATGCTGCCATGTCACATTGTTGTGTTGTCATATTGTCGCGTTATTCTAATTCTTCGTAATTTATAAAACTAATAACTTTGTTAAGTAATACGGAATATATTAAAAATAAATCTATAATATAATTTTCTTCCACACTAAACAATATAATATTCAAAGGTTGATAATCTGTTGTCATTTGTCTGTTCTTGATGAGTTAGTATTGTGTGTATATTAGATTAGGACAAATACAGTTCATT
Organism: Sinotaia quadrata; assembly: GCA_028829895.1. NCBI lineage: Eukaryota > Metazoa > Mollusca > Gastropoda > Architaenioglossa > Viviparidae > Sinotaia > Sinotaia quadrata. The sequence continues at coordinate 20,157,843 of CM054183.1, read as the reverse complement.
GTTTTTGGTGGCACATGAATTTCATTGTTCATGGGGGCAAATACATTTCATTGTTCTTGGGGACAAATACAGTTCATTGTTTTTGGTGGCAAATGAATTTCATTGTTCATGGGGGCAAATACATTTCATTGTTCTTGGGGACAAATACAGTTCATTGTTTTTGGTGGCAAATGAATTTCATTGTTCTTGGGGACAAATACAGTTCATTGTTTTTGGTGGCAAATGAATTTCATTGTTCTTGGGGACAAATACAGTTCATTGTTTTTGGTGGCAAATGAATTTCATTGTTCATGGGGGCAAATACAGTTCATTGTTTTTGGTGGCAAATGAATTTCATTGTTCATGGGGGCAAATACATTTCATTGTTCATGGGGGCAAATACAGTTCATTGTTTTTGGTGGCAAATGAATTTCATTGTTCTTGGGGACAAATACAGTTCATTGTTTTTGGTGGCAAATGAATTTCATTGTTCTTGGGGACAAATACAGTTCATTGTTTTTGGTGGCAAATGAATTTCATTGTTCATGGGGGCAAATACAGTTCATTGTTTTTGGTGGCAAATGAATTTCATTGTTCATGGGGGCAAATACATTTCATTGTTCATGGGGGCAAATACATTTCATTGTTTATGGGGGCAAATACAGTTCATTGTTTTTGGTGGCAAATGAATTTCATTGTTCATGGGGGCAAATACATTTCATTGTTCTTGGGGGCAAATACATTTCATTGTTCATGGGGGCAAATACAGTTCATTGTTTTTGGTGGCAAATGAATTTCATTGTTCTTGGGGGCAAATACAGTTTATTGTTTTTGGTGGCAAATGAATTTCATTGTTCTTGGGGACAAATACAGTTCATTGTTTTTGGGGGCAAATACAGTTCATTGTTTTTGGTGGCAAATGAATTTCATTGTATACATTTTTTGGAGACAGAATACGTTTCACTGCATACATTATCTCGTGGGTAAACAGGTTTAATTGTATACACTATGATTGGTAATTTTTTTTTTGTTTAACAAATAATTTTATTGTGTAGATTATTTCGTAGACAAACGGTATTCTGAGTATTGGATTATTTGGTGAGAAGTTACTGCTCACTTTGGTTGCGTTCTGAAAGTAATTTTATGAGTTAAATTTACCTCGCATGTATTATTTGATAACTATTGCTAGCCAGTGTTTCTGTTAAAGGCATTTAGTGGGAAAATTGGAGTCCATTGCTTACCTTATTTCGTAGACAATTGTTATTACATGTATTTTTGGCGAGCAAATGGAGTCCATTGCTTACCTTATTTCGTAGACAATTGTTATTACATGTATTTTTGGCGAGCAAATGGAGTCCATTGCTTACCTTATTTCGTAGAAAATTGTTATTACATGTATTTTTGGCGAGCAAATTGAGTCCATTGCTTACCTTATTTCGTAGACAATTGTTATTAAGCTATTACATGTATTTAGCGCGCAAATTAAATCTAATGCTTATATTATTTGGTGCACGCACCAGTATCTTAATTCGGAAGGCTAATGGTGTAGATAGAAGTCATCATGTTTGGGACAACTGATGTTCCTTGTGCTTTATAATTTGGTGGGCAATTAATATGATGTCACGTAAGTATACATGCATATTATATGATGGACAATTAATGGCTATTACAAATGTAAATTTTATCCGAAGAAATATTGAGGTTCAGTATACAATGTTTTGTGAGAAAAAGATTTTGAGTGTAAATTTATTCAATACATGGAGGATACTTTATATTCTACATGCAAGTATACATTATTTGTGTGGATGGGGGTGGGGGTACTTGGTGCCTAATGAGTAGGAACGTGTTGAGCAAAAGATTTTTAAAGCCATTCAATTAATCGGTGGTCAAGTGGTTATAATGTATTTAATTACTGAATGGGCAAATTATTTCAAACGTGTTCTCTTAATTATTGAATGTGATGATTTAAATCACAAGGGCCAGTTTGTGATCTATGCATTGAATTATTTAGCGAGCATATGACCCACCAGAATACAATGTAACCGTGCTTCATTTTATTTTAAATCAGGGAAAGAAAATTAAACACACAATACAAGAATAGCAAACTTGGATAAAAACAGTTGGCGAACAGCGGTGTATTTCAATCCCTTTAAGATTAACATAAAAATGTCATTCATATCAAACCAGCCACAGTTTTGAAAATATATATTAAGAAATGTTTGTAGCTAGAGCGTAAGGGCTGGCATTCTTAAAGTGATTGTTTATACACAGACGCATTTTACACATAACTTGTTAATACACACTGGCGGTTCTAAACAAACAAAATACCCCTCGTGATAAATGATCCATTAATATAGCATATGTAACTGATAAAAATGCATTAACAATTGACCTGTTAACTATACAATAATACAATAATTACAAAAAGACTCTTGTTAACATATAGAGTATACACAAACCTGTATATGTATCTCTACTATGCACAATATTTGAAAATTAACTTTGGTTGACTTATTAATCTACAGTACATATTTACAAACATAATGTGTGAAAACTAACTTTAGTTGACTTATTAATCTACCGTACATATACACAAACATAATGAAAACTCTAATTTTTGTTGACTCTTGTAATCTACAGTTCATATGCACAAGCAGCTTCATTTTAAAATGCACGTTTAACATTAAAAACTAAATGCAGCATACATGGCACAGATAAAGGTTGCTAAATTTATTTACCACCTTCGCATTAAAAAAAAATAAACAGCTTCACTAAGTACAAATCCCTATTAAAAGAAACAGCTTCACTAAGTACAAATCCCCATTAAAAGAAACAGCTTCACTAAGTACAAATCCCCATTATAAAAACAAAACAATAGCTTCATTAAGTACAAATCCCCGTTAAAAAAAACAGCTTCACTAAGTACAAATCCCCTTTAAAAAACCAAAAACAACCTTGATTTATTGATTAATTTACTTTTACAAGCATACCATTTCGTGTTTGCAGATTTCGAGAAAGGCTACAGGTTTTAACCGTTAGGCCATGACGAAAGCCAAGCTTGATCGTCATCGTCAGAAAAATGACGTGGAGATCCATCCGTCTGTTTCCATGTGTATCCCTAATACACGTGGCACAAATGCGTAATTGTATAGACAGTTCAATTTGGCTTCCTCCCGCTATGTAGGTTTTCATATTTACCATGAAACACATAAGAAATGATGATAAGAAAATGTTTTGCATGATTATTCTTTACTGAGGATCACCAAAAAGTCTTTTGTGAGGAAATGCAATTTGATCGTATATTTTGATATGGAAGTCCTATTTCTGTCAGTTATGGCAGGAATTACCTGGCATGCCTTTGATGTTACGTTAAGAAATTTGTCTTTATCTCAACATTATTTTCTCCATCACCCTTCAATGTTTCCTTATGAGTGTGTGTGTAGGGGGGGGGAGATGCGGGGTGGTGGTGCAAAGACCTCACTTTTTTTTTTCTTTTAGTATTTTTATATTTTATTTTTCTCTCTTTATTTTTCTTTTACGTTTTCTCGAGACGTCAAGTTTCATGCTTATGTATTTTATCGAGCCATTTTAGGTCAAACACTACTGTGTTTATTTCTTAGGGGACTTTCGGACGATTGAAAAATAAACAAGCATCTCCAGAAAAGAAAAAAAAACTTTTTCCACGTCAGAGTTAAAAACTAAACAATCGATATTTTGATAATATAAACTAGTAAACCTGTCAGTAAGTATAGCTTATTTGTAAATTTCGATTTAATTGGTATATTAACATTTCAGAATTTGTTATTATTTTTTTACATGTACTTTCTACGTGAACAAAAGAAACGAGAAAAGAAAAACAAACTGACTTGACCCACTTTGAAAAATCAGAAAAACCTCCACTCCCTATTGTCCCGTTAAATCGGCTCAATTCAGGGCTTCAATTCATGAAATTTAATAAGAAAAAAAAAATAAAGGATGAAAAGAGTATACTTTGTGAAAAATAGTTACCAATTCACAAAAATCAAACCAATCTTGGGCATAGGGCCGTGTACATTCACACTCACATACTGTTTGCCAAACCTTTAAAAATGCAATAATTAGAAATTGAATGGGTAACGGTCTTTAAGTTTTAAATTGAAGAAAATTTTTATAGTTAAATTGTTTTTTTTCACTGTTTAAAGATTAGGAAGATTACTACGTACTATTTTTAACGGCCATACTCAAAACGATCAGTTTGAGAGAGAGTGACCGTAATTATTTCTTTCTCGGTGGAAAAATTTCATTATACACTTCTAGTCGGGGACTGTTTTCAGTTCTCTCTCAGTGGTTCCGAACCTGTGGTCCACGGTGCATTATCAGGTGGTCCACAACTACGTTATCCAGTGTGCATGTGTCCAATAAATCGTACGTCTATCAGGTGGTCTACGGCTGCGTTATCCAATGTTATGTAACCAATAAATCGTACGTCTAGCTTGTGGTCGGCAATATCTAGTTGGAAAAGTGGTCCTTAGATGTAAAATGGTTGGGAAATAGAAAAATCTTGTGAAACAGTAAATTATATTTATAGTTTTACGTAATTTTTTAAATTTAACTTTGGCTGTCAACATTAACATTAACCTCCATACGATGTGCTATAACGTGCCTTAGTTAGTTCACGGCGATTATTGCGCATTTTCACGTAAGTGTAGCGATACGTTCGCTGTACAGGTAAAAAAAAAATTAGATGCGAAACATAAACTAACCCTAATCTTAGTTCACTGATAGTATTTTTTTTTTTTAAAGTTTTGTTAATTTCTTAAGACCAGTGAGCTGTAAAATAGAGTATAATTTCTTAAGATCAATGAGCTGTAATACAGAGTATGATTTCTTAAGACCAGTGAGCTATAATACAGAGTATGATTTCTTAAGACCAGTGGGCTGTAATACAGAATATAAATTTTTAAGGCCAGTGATCTGTGATACAGAGTATAGGAGCTCACACTGCTAAAGACGTTTGTGTGTCATGACCTAATTAACCGTCTTACCCAGCTTTCATGCTCATACTCCCCCCGCCACCCTGCAGATTTCGCACATCCTCAAGGTAAAATAGTTCCATATTATATCTTATGCACATCTGCAAAGTCACATAATGCCGAATAACCCGTGCTTCTGAAATTTAATTTGCATTATCTACTGTAGCACAGCATCAATACAATATTTACATTGATATAGTTTGACAATGGGTTGGGTAGGGGCGGAACTCATTTCGAACAGAACTTCCTGTAAGGTACATAACTTTCAACCACCTCATTCGCTTGGTCACTGGGAGATATATTAAGTATATGAATATAAAAAAGTTTTAATGGCAAATGGACGTTTACAAGTGAAATCTGGATTATTTGGCAAGTAATTTATTTGAATTAATATTCATAAGTAGGTATCCAGTTGACGTAAGTTGACGCTGAGTTTTGTGACGTAACTGGCAACAGGCGTTCAATAAGATGTTTCTTGTCTGGAAAAGTAAAAAAAGACAACAACCCAAACTAACACAATAACAAAAGCGAGAAACTGACTCCAGAATGCAAGTATTAGACTCAGAAGACAGACGCCAGGAATTCGAAATTAGCTCGTAAGACAATAGATAGAATTTCATTATTGTATCTTCCAAGTGTAGCAGTGTCACAACATTGTAATATTGATAACAGTTATATTATACAGTTTAATCGATTGATCTGTTTCTCTCTCCGTCCATCCATACATACATCCATCCATACATCCATCCATCCAGCCATCTTTGTGACACTATAAGAGTAATATGTCAATTATTCGATTGATCTGTTTCTCTCTCTGTCCATCCATCCATCCATCCATCCATCCATCCATCCATCCAGCCATCTTTGTGACACTATAAAAGTAATATGTCAATTATTCGATAGTTGTGTTGGAAAGACAAGCGACAAGCACATGTCCAAAAACTAGTTCCTTTCAGTCAGTTTCTTAATAAACGTGTGTCAAGAAATGTAGGTTTCGTTAATAAAGATTTTAATACTGGAGAATGAATTAGACTTTTTGTATCCTGAAGCATATTTACCATAACCATAGAGAGTCACCTGTCAGCATACATTTGATATATTGAGGTAACATTTGCCACACCTATGGAGGTTCGTACAATGAGTGAGTGGTAATGACTTTTTAAATAGTAATAAAATAAGTAGAAGTAGTTATTTCATTAACAGTATCGGCATTCTTAAGGGCAAAAGACTGAAAATCCTATCCCAATAATTTAGTCCTTATTACATTGCAAACAGAAACACAAGAAATGATATGTTAAAAAAGTAAAGACAATATGAACTATGTGTGAAGACGAGACAGCTAAAAATGTAATTAAAGGATCTGGTTAATGAATGACTAATTACCGCCTCCAAGGCCAAACTGTACATTCACTACCTTAAACAGGGAAACAAACAATTAAACAACGACACAGTCAAGTATTATGCCAGCCTCACAAACATGGAATCAATACAAATGATTCACACAAACACACACATCTTATACTACTACAACTCCTCCTCCTCCAACTACTACTACTACTACAACATTCATGATCCCGACTCCATTCAGGTTCGGCAATAGCATTTTGAACACTCTTCTCTCTTGTCCGCCATTTTGCCTGACGGCGCCAAGTACGTGACACTCTCCTCCAAGTCTTCCATTCTTGTGACATGATCGTCATTTACTTGCTTATAACACTCTCCTCCAAGTCTTCCATTCTTGTGACATGATCGTCATTCACTTGCTTATAACACTGGTTGCGAGTCCCTGGACAGGGTTGTAGGGGGTGGTGCTTGCTGGCAATGGGCGCGAAAATTATTAGTCGTCAGCGCCTTCAATGCTTGTCATATATTCTAATACTAAAATCGATTCTTTCTTTAAGTAAAATAAAATAATAAACCGGAAAATGAAGCAATAAATATGTACATAAATAATTTGCTGACGTATACAGTATAATATTGTTCATCGAAGAATTGTATCTAAGTACGTAATACATTATACATTTTTACGTTATTTTTTAAATGTAACTGTCAACATTAACTGCTCACAGGACCGCCATACGCTGCGCTCCACGTAGAGCCAAGTTTACGGAGATTATTGTCAAACAGGTGTTGTGAGATACTCGCTGTGAATCATCTCATGGGTGGCCGACTATGCGTGCTTTGCCTGAGTTTTATGTTTTAGCTGTTGTTTTTCCTTCGAAGTTAAGAGTGGTGGAAGTGAATGGGCTGGGAAGTGGGAAATGAAAGAATCGATTGAGTCATGGATGCGAGTCAAACCTGGCGGCACAAGTTGACTAGCACCGGCCAGCTTATTTTTAACAAATTGTTAGGTCATTCATATGGATATATGATGTCTATGGTGTCAAGGTTAATACATGCTTTTGTTGCGTACACCTATATATATACGTACATACACGCACACAAGATCAAAACTTTGAGCTTAGTATGTAATGTGTTCAAGCGTGCATATATACATATTGTTGTGTCTGCCTGTTTACTTGCTTAAAAATGCAAAATCAAGCCTAGTGTGTTTGTATGTATGTGTGTGTGTGTGTGTGTGTGTGTGTGTGTGTGTGTGTGAGTGTGTGTGTGTGTGTGTGTGTGTGTGTGTGTGTGTGTGTGTGTGTGTGTGTGTGTGTGTGTGTGTGTGTGTGTGAGATGATAATAATAGTAAATGACTGTTCTAAACACAACAAATCGTTCAAGGCTGATATCAGACCCAGTTATCCATGTGACGTCCGCAGATAACCGTCACCACCCCGTATCGAGTCCCCTACATAGTGTCTTTTTAATATCGGTGACATAATTTAACAGTTTTTTTAAAAAAGGGAACAAGCGATGTGAGTGACAAGTAAAAAAGATATATATAAAAAAAATTTGGCATACACTTATTTGGTTGGTATTCTGTTCTCCATGTACATTTTGTTTTCGGGTACTGAAACTACTCACCCTTAAAAGCACGTCTGGTAATGAGATCACCCACCCATAATTATCTTTAAATGTATGTCTATCCTTAAAGATGGACATATCTATAAAATTATCTATCTATCTATATATAATGGAATGCATATCTTTAAATGTATGTCTATCCTTAAAGATATACATATCTATAAAATTATCTATCTATATGTAATGGAATGCATACCTTTAAATATACGCATATTTTTACTTCTAGGGTTTATGCACTACCCTGTTATAGTATTAATTATTGAGATTATTGGTTTAGATATTTAACATTAAGACTAATAACAACCACACGGTCTAGTCGACTCCTCTTATCACTATTAACATCTGTTGCAATAATTAATTATTCATCTTAACATAACACCAAGCCTTTTCTAGTTCTAGCAGAAGTAACAACAACAGCAAAAGTAGTTGTAGTAGTGTAGTAACACATATGTCACATAACAAGGGGAACTGAAAAGCTTGCAACCGATTACTTCCGTAAAGGAAGCTCAACGCTATTTTGAGCACACACACCCAACAACAACAACAACACACACACACACACACACACACACACACACACACACACACACACACACACACACACACACACACACACACACACACACACACTTACTGACTGTACAGTTTAGAATTTTAGATTCACCACGTACAAGGGCAAAAGGAAAGTGGTATAACAGATTGATATTTTCTTGTAATGATTAACCATGCAAACAAACAAATAACAAGCACAAAATGTTTTATTTAAAATATTTATTTATACTGTAGATCAGTTTTACCAGACTGAACAGGCCTTTCTTTTACCATTTAAACAACAACAGATTTTATGCTTTACAAGAGGTTAATTTAGTATACGCCTTTAATTTTTGTTAACCAGAAGTTGATTTTAGAATCGAGAAATTGTTATTAATATCAATAAGTTTTATTTAGTGTTGAGAAGTTGTTTCAAGAATTGAAAATTAAAATTCGTCTCGGGAAGTTTCTTATTAATATCAAGGTGTCATTAGTGTTGAAAAGTTGTTATTAATATTATAAAGTTGATATTAGTATCAAAGTTGGTACTGCTATCATGAAGTTATTATTGGTATTCAGAAATTTGTATCACTACCAAAGTTATTACTGTCAAAGAAATTGTTAATAGTATTGGGAAGTTGTTATGATGTTGATATTAGTATCAAAGCTGGTATTGCTATCAAGAAATTATTATTAGTATTAAGAAGTTGTTCTTATCATCAAGAAGTAAGTTTTAGTATTGCAAAGTTGTTATTAATATGGAGAAGTTGTTAATATCAAGAATGTATTATCTGCAATGAGAAGTTATTATTTGTATCAAGATGTTATTGGCATTGAGGAAGTAATTACTATGAAGGATTTGTTATTAGTATTGAAAAGTTATCAGTATCTGGAAGTTCTTATTAGTACTGATAAGTTGTTATCAGTATCTAGAAGTTCTTATTAGTATTGATATGTTGTTATCAGTATTAAGACTGTTATTAGTATTGATAAGTTGTTATCAGTATCTATAAGTTGTTATTAGTATTGATAAGTTGTTATCAGTATCATGAAGTTGTTATTAGTATTGATAACTTGTTATCAGTATCAAGATCTTGTTATTAGTATTGATAAGTTGTTATTAGTATCAGGAAGTTGTTGTTAGTATTAAGACGGTATAAATAATGAAAAGATAATAATATCAAGAAGTTGTTATTAGTATTCAGAAGTTGTTATTATTATTCAAAAGTTGTTAATATCAAAATGTAAAGGTAGTAGAAAGTTATCTCCGGTATCAGACTAGCTTTTGATGCGACTGTTCTAAAATAGGTTTCTCTTCTCTTTCTTAAATAGTCTGAACATTTATATATATATATAGAAGTTCTCAAAATGTGTTCTCGCACCATGACTAAAACCCGTTCAGTTCTTATTTACTATGAGGAGAGAAAATTGCGCTTTCATTAGTGTCGATGTCATAACGTCTCCCACCCCAGGAGGAGCTTATTGCCCAAATACAAATCCTTGACAGACAGACAGACCAGTAAACCTAGATTACAGTTGCATAGCCGAACATTCATTGTCAACAGAAGCTTCAAACTGATGTGTTGTATTTGTCTTCAGACCCAGACAGACAAACAGACAGACCCTTCATGCATCGTTTTCCGCAGAAACGAGTTTAAGAACAATAGCACCTACAGTCCTACACTATGACACCCTGGACATTGTTATCTTATCACAATAACGTTCTTATGTCCCGACACTTTGACACACTGTACATAATTTAATATCTCCCTGTGATTACACAAAGTAATTTAATATCTCATGTGATTGTACAAAGTAAGAAATACATAATTTAATATCTCCCTGTAATTACACAAAGTAATTTAATATCTCCATGTGATTGCACAAAGTAAGAAATACATATAATTTAACATCTCCCTGTGATTACACAAAGTAAGAAATACACATAATTTAACATCTCCCTGTGATTCCGCAGATTCTAGCGTGACAGTGGTAGAGGTCCAGCATTTGACGTACCCAAGCAAAGACGAAGAAGTACGGCCATCATACTCAATAATAGACGCAAACATGGCAGGTGAAATCATACTTTCAGGTAAGAAAATGTATGTTTTATCTAGGTTCTACTTATTACAACGAAATAGTATACTTTGTGAGAACTTAATCTGAATAATACAACTGATATTAACGATGTTACATTTGAAGTCTTCATGTACACAAAGTGCAACACGACAACACAAAGCAACATCCTACTTCCTCCTCCATGTCATCATAACATCAGCCACCAATCATCAGTCATCACCACAGATCTTCATGACTAATAATACTGTCAACAGTAAAATAGCTTTTCATCATAACCACCAAATCATTTGGAAAACAGGAAATCATCAACAAAACAATTCATCAGCAGCACAATATATCATCATCGTCGATGAATAAAAGAAACAAACTGCGAAACACCAATAAAACAACACCTGGAAACAATAAATAGGGTCAACAAATTGTTGAAAACATTCACAAATAAACACATTATTAAATTGTCTTTTTACTGTCAATCTAATATACATAATTATCAGTGATAAAAGAATCTGACAGACAATATATTATTATTATTATCATTTCTTTCACGACATCTGTTGACTGTCGGTTGTGAACTAAGTTCTCGGAAACTGATCAAGATTCTGGGAGATCCAAGATTTTAAGGAATATCTTGTGTCAGTAAATGTTTGTCTTTAATGTTGTGGAAGAAAGAAAATGTTTCCGCATAGATGAGTGGTGTCTGGTGGAGGATTATTAATAACATAAATTAAGATTCTCATCACTTGTAATTAGTTAGGGATGATTAATTAAATAATTAACTAGGTGCGTTGGATCACAAATATAATTTAATGTTTTGGTGTGTCAACACAAAGAAAGAACTATTTGAATTCTACGGAGAACTTGATTATTTCAAAACAAAGTAAAAACGAATATCGTTAGCCTGTTCCTTGAAAGTAACAAAAAGTACAAAAATAATGTAAAATAAAGAAATAAATACATCCCCACCCTCATCATCATTATTATTTGTCTTCGTTTTTCAGATCACTTCTGTTGCTAGCTTCAGTTTTATAAATAAAAGAGAGTGCATAGAAAAGAAAAGCAAAATATTTACTGTTGACACTGTAATGAAATATACGTAGAGAGTAAAGCCACACGTTTCTATCGCTTCTCTAGGGATAATTATCCTAACAGAGGCATGACTGCAAAACAGTTAACAAATATATGAATGCTAATTGACAGTGACCTAGTTACAGCAAAGCAATAGAACTTTAATACTGATCGTTGCAGTGTCAGTAATTGCACACACACACACACACACACACACACACACACACACACAAGTATGCAAGCACTTTAACAAACCAGCCGAACAATCTGTCCTTACATTGTTTTGTTTACTATGAAAATATATTTATGTTGACCAGTTTACTTTTATTTCTGTGCGTGTGAACAGGGAGCAGTGTGCTCACAAACGCAAAAGAGACCGACGGGGAATTGGTCCACCTTGAGGAAGTGGTGTGCCCACCTCCAGCTCAAGTCGAGCATGGCCATCTTGAAGACAAAGACTATAAAGTTGGAGCAGTTGTCCTCGTGGTCTGTGAACCGGGATATACGCTGTTTGGTTCAGATCGTGTTACATGTCTTGCGCTTCATGACCCGCCTCGTTATGAGTGGCAGCCGAAAGATATGCCTGAGTGTGTTGGTTAGTGTTCTTTCTTTCTTTCTTTCTTTCCAGGAGGTATACGCACTTGAAAAAAGGAAACGCACTTGGATGAAATGTGGCATTATTTATACATTTTATATTTAAGGAATTTTAAGCATTTTGACATCTTAAAGAATTTACCTAAATAGAAACAGTCCGATTAAACAATAATTGTAATGGTCTTGTAATTGATTCAGACAATAATTTTATATACCTTTATTAAATTTATTAATAGATGAAAAATGGTTGTGAATTTTATTCTATTTTTCTTACTCGAAGCATAACATATAGAGTCAAATGAATGATTTAAATCTTTCTCTTTAACCATCATTTCTTAATTGTCATATAAGTAATTTTCTTGGATTTCATTCCCCTTGCAGTGAACCCTCCAAGTACTCTCCAGGGAAACAACTCTAACGGAATGATCAACCGACAAAGTAGTAAGCGACTCACTAAATCACGTCCAAGTAAGTTTTTACGTGTTACGACAATTTGTTTGAATGATTGAGTTTGTTTTGTTATTCTTGATAAGGATTATTTATAATTTTAGATGTCTATAACTATAAACATATATTCTTATTAATTTCTTTTAAATAGAACGAACTTATCGTCTTACAATAAAGTATATTTATATTGATGAGTTAATTCAACAATAATAAACCACTAAAGGAATAACTAATCAGCCATCAAACCCACTCAGTAATTAATTAATTAGATTATTTCTAAAGATGAAAGATCAGACATTGATAAATGCAGTAGGACCCAATGGATGAATACCATGATTTATTTACATCAATTTACATAGCACATCTTTACATAAGTATAACACATCAATAGAAAAATATATGAAATGTTTCCAAGTCCATTCTCTCTCAATCAGTTAGTTTAAACTCACCACTCAAGCTAACGACTGCCTTCAGAGCCGGACTTCTCTCTTTGTCTTCAAATTCAAAAGTGAATAGACAGCAAAATTCTCGACCGTAAATGAACTCTTTAAAACTCAACCCATTGGCTAGTCTCGTTCTCATAAATCATAATCATTGAATAATAAAAAATAAACTGCTCAATCAGTTTCCAATAGGTCAGCAAATCTAGAATATTCTTACCTTAGGCTGTTTATTTCTTACTCAGACACTTTCAAAAAACACCATAAGGAGCCCAAGGTTTAGCAACTTAAATAACAATTAAAATTAAAAATAGGGAGGGGCAAATTTACTTTGTCACTGACATATTGCTAAAGAGGATCTATAGCTCTGCCTTTCGAATTGAAAACAGATTTGCAATGAAATGACAAAGATTAAAAAATAAAATAAATTAATAAGTAAAATAAACACGCACATCACATACACATATGTAATAATACAATGACTTGAACTGTGAAAATGGCTCTTTTAAAAAGGTTAAAGGAGGATGATTTAATTTACGTATTTAGCGGGAGATCATTTGGCTACATTATCTGGCGCCATCACCATCGTTCCCTCTAATAGTTTCCCTGTGCGCGCGGAACTGACGTTTGTTTGAGCTTGCTACCAAAACTTGTGCGCGGAATTTTGAAACTGCTGCGCGTCATTTTCTAATGAGCTGCGCGGCCGCGCACCTTAGAGGGAACATTGGTCATCACGTGTTTACGCGTTTATTGCTTGAGGTAAAAGCTTGAATAGATGCGACCAAATTTAACTGTCTAATCCCTTGCAAAACTACAGATCATGTCCCGTGTCATGCCCAGAATAGAAAGAATTATCACTATAACTTCAAATTTAGTCAGTTGTAGCGCAAAGGGGTTTCTGGAAAGGGTAGGGGGCTTTAGCTCCCCATCATTTTCCCCACCTCCTCCCCAACATATAAAGTAATAAAACAGTGTGCCATGCAGAGAAGCTTCAAAGTCAGTTCCCGGCCCCACCCCTTCCTTCCAATCAGATTGTTGCCTTCAGTTTTTCTATATTAGAAATTCTGTGGCCCTCACAAATTTTATAAGTGTAAAGCATTTAATGACCGGGCGATAGCAAAGTTAATAATTAATTAATGTATTACTTTTATTTTAAAAAATTGCATTATACTAAGCATTTAAATTAGATAAATAAATAAAATAAGAAAGTAAGCGAGCGAGTGAGTGAATACACTAATTTATTATCTTTATTACTCTTTCTTGTTGCAGATTCAAGTCAAGTAGAGGGTCTTAACTGGATTTGCTCTTTGCCCAAAGTGGTCGGACCATGCAGAGCTTTGCTACCGCGATTTTTCTTTGACGTGAACATCTTAGAGTGCACCACGTTCGATTATGGCGGTTGCCACGGCAACGAAAACAATTTTGAGACTATGGAAGCTTGTCAAAATGCTTGCCACTGACGAAACCGGAAGCTATCACAAGCGGGACTATAGGGACACTACGTCACATGTGAAAAATGTTTTATTTATTACTCACCACCAATAACAACATTATCACCACCACAAATAAACTCTTATGCCGTGTTTCCCAGTAGCTAAACCAAGATGATCCGATTGAAAATAACACTTTTCCAAAGATAGATTATACTTTTCTTATTGCGGTAACCCTGACATAACTTCTTACATCGAATAAAATATAGTTTCGATCCAAACAGGAACATACAAGGTTAGATAATATATTTCAAATTAAAGCGTTGCCTTTCCAGATCTTCAGTGTATATAGCTCGACTTTATATGCAGTTTATATATTACTATCCTTCACTGTGTTCTCTCAGCAATACTTCAGTTCGATGATTTAAGGATAAAAGGGAAGTAACTAATTAGATGATTTTTAAAAGAGTTAATGTGAAATTATCTTTCATAAATATAGATGTTTGCTACCAACACTGATAATTACTGTACATTTTTTGGCAATTGATGCTTACATTGTCAGGTAAAGGGTTGGGCTTATGGACTATGTGTTGCAAATCAATCAATAATAAATACGTATTAGTTACTTCCCTTGTCTAAGCTAAATGTTTTGTTGATCGAGTCACGTGTAAAAATTAATTAATTTATTTTTCAACATTTTATTTTATTGCATTTTATGTTATTTGATAATGGATATTAGACCTGTGACATTTTTAGTTTTAACCTGTATATTGTATACCGAATGATTCTTGATAATTGTGAATGCTGAAAACGCCTATTTGTACGCTGAAGTTAGTGGGCGTTACTTTGCACCTGTACATGTATAGATGCATTATAATCGTTGTACTGTTGTAATATATTGTAAGACCAAACATTTGCTGACAGTGAAAGTGTTCAGATTTAAGTTAGACATAAAAACTTGCAGTGACTATGAAATTCAAAGAAATAATTTTCAATTTCGTTTTAATTATCAACTTGGATTTAGAGGAATTTTCTTTTTATTAGAAGTCTCAGGATAGTTTTAGCATTTTGTTTCTGTTGAAGACTTTGTTTTATTCAACACGTCTTTAGTTATGTTTTACAGTTTGGATCTTCAGAACCTGTGATCATACATTTGCGTGCAGTGAACCTGCTTTTGAACGCAGTACTCATATATCATAATGCAGTTGATAATATTTATAAATTCACTGTACATATACAAGGTTTTTGAACGCAGTAAACGTACATTTAAATGCTGTATGAACGCTCGAAATGAAGGTGTGTGCTTATCAACAGTTTGAAAGCATGTGAATGAATTGTGTGTTTTATGAACTGGAGTACACTACGCATGCTTTTGAATGCATTATCTGCTTTTGAATGTTGTGTGAATGTTTTGAATGGAGTATGCGCTTTTGAAAGTAGTGCTTAAATATGTAGTCTTTCCTTTTCATACATTTGAATGTAACCCGCGTGCTTTTGAATGCAGTAGATATACCTTGAACACAATTAGAATTTGTTTAAATGCAGTAAGTATGTTTTTGAACGCATTATGTATGGCTTTAAATGCAGTATGCATGCTTTTGAGTACAGTGTACATGTTTCGTAATGTAGCGGGCATACTTTTGAAAGAGCTGTATATGTTTTTGAATGCAGTGTGAATGACTCTGTTCATGGAGTGTACAAACATTTGAACGTAGTGTGAATGCTTCTTAATAGTGTGTGTGTGTGTGTGTGTGTGTGTGTGTGTGTGTGTGTGTGTGTGTGTGTGTGTGTGTGTGTGTGTGTGTGTGTGTGTGTTTGCGTGCTTGAACGACATAGGACAAGATTTATTTACCAAACTTCGACCATTTGCAACAAAGTTCCTCTTCTGTTCTTTTGCTTACTTATTTAACAGAAAATCAGAGAAAACGCGATAGTGTAAGAAAATTGGAGACAACTCGATTCACTTCTTTTTCCAGTATTGCAAAGTGCTTGATTCAGCGAGTGTTGGGACTGAATGAGAGACTGCTAGACAGGATGAGTGCATGAGGTAAATAGAACAATGTGAGATAAATTAACTAGCTCATGATTGTGTTCATTTTCAAGTTATACATCTGGTCGGCCAATTGGTACTGCAAAAGTAAATAAATAAATATATAAAGTCACATACTCATGCATCAGAGTTAATGAAATTAAATATAACAGTCGTTCTAAGTATCGATTAAATGTTTAGTCTTCGAGTTATCGAAGTATCTATCAATTTCCGCTCAACAGACAAGCCTCTTTAAATTCAACAACCCCAGCGTAATGACAATTAACTTAAAATAAGGCCCACTTACATGCGCTAAAATGGGCTTTAAATTTAACTGTTCATCTTACGAAAATCAAAACTATGAATTTTTAAAACTATTTTATTATTGTCACCTATAATCCAACAACCTTTACTTAAACTTATTTATTTATTTCGTTCATATTACGGTACCATTTCAGTTTTCATTAATTTATTTTATTTTTTAAAAGAATTTTGTCAGTTGTTGGATGAGAGAATGCTAGATCAGCATTTGTTGGAAAACGTTTAGTAAATGTATAAAACTGAACGGGCGCGATAAACACACACACACACACACACACACACACACACACACACACACACACACACACACACACACACACACACACACACACACACAAATAGAATCCATTTCAGATTGTTTTACAGTCTTCAGCCAAGTCATTGAATCTGTAATGTTGTGCCATGCAAAACGCCTATATTTGTAGATATTCTGGTAGCTATCTTTTTAAAATAAACATAATAACTCTCTCTCTCCCCCTCTCTCTAAAGATAACTGCCGCCTATTGTTCTTTTGTAGGAAATAAGCCTGCATCAACATTATGTTTTGCATTGCAGGACCAAATTTATATGTTACAATTAATTAATTATTCTTTACATAATTTAAAATGTTGTTACAAATGTAAGCTTAAAATGTGCGCATTTTAAACTGTTACTAAGTTATAACCTTGTAAATTTAACCACAATGTTAGCACTGCTAATTTGACAAGACTTGTAGAGCAGAGCATGGCAGCCAGTTTTATCGGCTGCAGTTTTATCAGCGAATTTCCTTTCTAAAATGTTATAAAATGCTACAATTTATAAATAGAATGCTAATTTACAACTACCTTTAAGCCAACATTTAGAATAGCATACCGTTCCCATACACAGGTAAGCAGCAATTAGTTGGAAGCTCTGTGTTGGTCTGGCGCCATGGCACTTCTAACGCAGCAATTATTTTTGGAAGCTCAGTGTCGGTCTGACATTTGGCACTCTGCTAACGCAGCAATTATTTTTGAAAGCTCTGTGTCGGTTTGACACCATGACACATGCTAACGGAGATTTGCTGTCGAAGTATTATGGAAGTTTGACATCATGACACTGCTAATGCAACAATTGTTTGTTTAGAAGCTCTGTTTCTGCCATGACATATTGCCTATGCAGCAATTGCTTTTTGAATGCTCTGTGCCGATATGACGCCATGACACTTTGCTGTGGAAGGTTATGCTGGTTTGATTTCATGGTACACTGCTAAAATTCTTAGCGGTATAAAAATGACATGGTATTGCTATAATTCATAGCGTTAAAAAAATGAAATGGTATTGCTATAATTCATAGCGTTATAAAAATGACATGGTATTGCTATAATTTATAGCGTTATAAAAATGACATGGTATTGCTATAATTCATAGCGTTATTAAAATGTCATGTAGTGCCTATAAGCAGGTTATTTTCCACCTATACTATACATTTGCCGGGCATAGCCAGTAATTTCTTTTCTCAGATTAACTTTATAGTGATGTTTAAATGATCAGTTGTGTCACAAGAGACTGACAAGCATTACTGATTGCTTTATGTGGGTCACTTCCGTTATAAGTAATTTAGGTTTAACTTTTAATTGGTGAGTGTTTACTATTAGCTAAGAAGTTTATTCTTCTCTATTTTGAACGACATGCTAAGGACGCTGAAAAGAAATAAAAAGAGAAATGCCTAAATGTGAGTAAAACAAGGGGAGTAACTTCTTTTGCATATGTTATTGCTTGCTCCTTATCACGCATAATTATCAACCTTCTGTCAGGCGGCGCTAGTGGACAGGCAAAGTGCATTATTTTGATAACGAATACTGGTGTACACAACAGGCCACAATTGTTGTTTGCCTCGAATTAATAATTTTTGTTGTCTGTACTAAGCACAGAGAAAAATTGTTAGAAATGTTTATGAATAAAAATAAAAAATATTTTAAAAATGTCTACGACCTGTCTTGATTGTTTTTTTGTTCTCATGAATTCTGTTGATTCAAAATATATAATGATATTTTATTTGTGCGTTTCTAATTTGTTACAAATATTAGTTATAATGAAATTAATCAATGAACATTTGTATAGGTATTTTGTCACCTATGTAGGTAGTCAGTAACTATTACATATCACTTCATTATTCAAGTCAATAACATATTTCTTAAATTCGCAAAGTTTCTTTCTTGTAGTAAACATTTGCCTTTATAAAATAATATAATACTTAAAATTTTACATGCATTATATAGTAATTCTCTCTTATTTCCACGTTGTACGAACACGTATCAATCACATTGGCAGGAAAATGGGAGACCTTTAATCAGTTATTTAATTATTAATTAATATTTTAATTATGAAACACTAATATAACTTAGATGAAAATCAGACCAGTCAGGGTTTACCTTCTACGATGAATGTTGAACACCTTTGAAGTGCTATTATCCTTGACCCACACACCCACACACCCACCCACCCACCCACCCACCCACCCACACACACACACACACACACACATCACTTCAAGCAGACGAACAGACACACCAGCACATGTGCCAACACCATGCCCGTACCATCACGTCAGACCACGTTGTTTTGCTGATGCTGACAAGGAGATCGACAGTGTTCCAGTCCTTGCAGACAGGTACACAATCATAGAGGTACAGATTGCTCCATCAATGGCACTATGTGCAGCCTCGGTAAAACACGCCAGGAATCAAGTTATCATATGTTTATCCCTACACACATCTCAGAGGTAAATTGTTATCATAAGATTATCTATTTACACTCGTCAGAGATATGTTGGTATTATAAGATCAGCTTTCACACATTTCAGAGGCATGCTGTTAACGTAAGATTATCTATTCACAATGTCAGACGTACCTTGCTATCTATTTCTCTTTGTACGTTATTATAAGATTATGTATTTACACACGTCAATTACATTGTTATCTATTTATGTATGTACGTTAACATAAGATTATCTATTCACAACGTCAGACATACCTTGCTATCTATTTCTCTATGTACGTTATTATAAGATTATGTATTTACACACGTCAATTACATTGTTATCTATTTCTCTATGTACGTTATTATAAGATTGTGTATTTACAAATGTCAGTTACATTGTTATCTATTTATGTATGTACGTTACCATAAGATTATCTATTCACACTGGTACATTCTTATCTTCATTTCTTAGGAGAACATGTTATTTTTAAATGAAGAAAAACCGACAAGTCCGACAAGAAGAAAAGCATTAGACCAGTCATTCTGTAATACTTTTTATGACACAAGGGATTAATTTCTTAAAACATCCATCCAGTCTGCAACAATCCTATTGGGCAGACAATTTTAAAATGTGCTGCTAAAAATCTCACTGACCAACATATGAAATCTCCGCATATTTCAAGAATAGTGTATTACGAACTTTATTGTGTTAGTGGTTGACATAATCCCTCAATGGCGGTTAGTCTAATGGCCTTGCCCTAATCGTATCGATGTAGTGGGTATCTCTATCTTACGTAAGTATTAATCCGGCATCAGCGGTCATTTTACCGTTAAATCTCTATTGTTAAAATTATTGTTGCAAGGTTCTTCATAGCTGCTTATGAGCAAGCAGACAAGCTGCCAAGTGTATACTGAGAGACCATACAGAACAGCTTTCTGTGGACCCTAACATAACAGGAAGAATTTGTTACCTGTTAATGGCTCTTAGCAAGGCAAGACAAAGCCCCAAAGTCTATAGAATTCCTCCAGGGAGCAAAATTAGGTGATGTTGAAATGAACAAAGTTAAGTGATGTTGAAAGGAAAAAGGTTAAGTGATGTTGAAATGAAGATAAATAAGTGATGCTGATGGGAAGACAGTTAAGTGATGTAGAAAGGAAGAAGGTTAAGTGATGTTAAAAGAAAGAAAGTTAAGTGTTGTTTGAAGCAAGCAAAGTTATCTGATGTTCAAAGTTATATATTATATAAAGAGAAAATAATTTACCTTGCTTACACTATATAATATAATATTTTAAATTAGATAAGTAATAAATACTATTTTTAAATTGTGAATTTATTTGTCACAATTTATTACCACAATTTATTCGTCCAATCCTTCAATGTCACATGACTCCGAAAGACATTTGT
The DNA here is from genome assembly GCA_028829895.1 of Sinotaia quadrata. NCBI lineage: Eukaryota > Metazoa > Mollusca > Gastropoda > Architaenioglossa > Viviparidae > Sinotaia > Sinotaia quadrata. Next base: position 20,136,821 of record CM054183.1, on the reverse strand, counting down.
CGTATAAAGCTGTTTTATGAGCACGTCTTACCGTGGGCGGACAAATGTCTTACGGAAACATCTGTTTTCGTAACCTGTGTCTTATGTGACTGTCGTACGTTTATGAAATTGTTCTATTTTCCTAAGACAGTCGCAATAATTTCAAAATGTCATAACCCATAGTAGACGTCAGTCAAAACATGTGACACTAAAATTATAAAAATAATACAGTTAATACCATTTTGGAATGCGCGTGCCAATAGGTGCATATATGCGTTTTAAAATGAGAAAGAAAGAATAAAGAGAAAAGTAGAGAGTGGATGTGTGTGTGTGCGTGCGTGCACAAGAGAGAATAAGAGAATGATAGACGGATGGGTGGGGGAAGAGTGAATAAGAAAATAAGAATGTGTGTGTGAGAGAGAAAAAGAGAGAGAGAGAGAGAGAGAGAGAGAGAGGATTAAAATGAGTGAGGGGATGGTAGAGAGAAGAAAGGGTGTGTTCTTGTGTTTATGTATGTGTAAGAGAGAGAGAGGGGGGAGGGAAGAAAATGAAGAGAAAAAAACCCCAACATAAAAAACCCGTTTACAAGAAACTGAAGATAATTTGATGTACTTTTGTCTTACTCGCATTGCCTTATATAAACTTTTAATAGAGTGTAGTACACTTCCTGCTTCTGCACTTCTCTCACCATTCTTCTCCTCTCTCATTCACACAAACGTACATATACACGCACGCACGCACACACACACACACACACACACACACACACACACACACACACACACACACACACACACACACACACACCAGCAGCAATAAATACGTTGAAAACGACCGTTAATAAACAAAAGCTGAAACAAAGAAAGTGGTAGCGTGCCAAGGAGACCTAAGGGCTGGCCGTGGGGCATGGTCCAGGGATTACAAGTGTAATTTGGTGTGGTGGGGCGGGGAGATAGAAAGAAAGCGACTGCGGAGACGAATGAACAGGCGTAGGCGGAAAATACCTCTCATCCCTGGAAAGGCTAATTTGAAAAGAAAGAGTCTGAGGGAATTGAAGTCTTGTGGCATTCAAGAACTTTCCTGCCAGTTCACTAAATAAGGTGACCAGTACCACAGGGTGACCAGTACCAAGGCACAGTTGTAAAATACGGTGTTTATAAGGTAAGGTTAAATCTCTCACTCTCTATCTATCTATCTATCTATCCATCCATCTATCTATCTATCTATCTCTCTATCTATCTATCTATCTTCACTTTATATGTCATCTCATGTCAGTATATCCATATATCCATTTACCTCTTCATTAATCTGTCCACCTGTCTATTTCTCTAATTATAACTTTTCCCCCATAGAGTATAATTTATGACAACTTGCCAAAGTATAAAGTCTGCAATCTCTGCCATTCTATTATTTAAATGTATTTTTAAATCTCCCCCCCCCCCCAATGAGAAACGTAGGTCTACTTATGCATTTATTTATCATAGTTACACTAATTTGCAAATAAATAGCCGAGGGCTAGGCCATCTTTCTCGCAAAATTGGAACCATGGTCAAACAAATTTCTGAAGCACAGCACTTTTTAATGTGCATGAAATATGCATGAGATAGGCCGTAGTAGGTCTGCCGTTTTCAGTGATCTTCGCTATCAAGGTAACGAGAGCGCCCATATACTCCATGGACGGTCTTACAGCCGATCGCTGACATTTACTTCAGAGCTTTGCCGAATGCTCAACCGTTTCGTCCGGTTCTAGGGAAGATAGATGCCCGAACTGATCATATCTCCTTAATGCATCAGAATACTGAGCCAAGTGACTTTCGTTCTAGGAGCGAACCCCGGCTGTCAGTTGTATTCTTTCAGTTCTGACGTGCCGAACATGTTTTGGTTGGAAATTAATTAATTATTCATCTATTCAATTGCTATGCTTAAGCCTGACTCAGCTCTGCCCCCCGCCTATTCTGCTCCCCCACCCCACACACACACATCCCTTTTCTATAAAGAAAGTATTTGGGCGGTGTTAGAAACAAAATTAACTTAAGCAACCACCCCTTCTTTGACACTTGGTCTGGCAGCGCAAAGGCCTTCACTTGTGTTCTGGAATTATTTCTACTCATCGTATGTGTAATTAACTTGGCGTTCTGCCCATAGACAACTCATTTCCTGCCACGGTCCGCAATGAAGTGAAGTAGTGTCTCGCATAAGTCTCTCTGTCTCTGTGTGTCATTCGGCCTGATTGTTTATGGTTATCTCTGTCTCTTACTCCTTGTGTCCATCTCTCTCCCTCCCCATCTATCTGTGTCTGTTTCCATGTGTCCGCCTCTCTCCCTCCCTATCTCTGTGTTTCCATGTGTCCGCCTCCCTCCCTCCCTCTGTGTTTCCATGTGTCCGCCTCTCTCCCTCCCTATCTCTGTGTTTCCATGTGTCCGCCTCCCTCCCTCCCTATCTCTGTGTTTCCATGTGTCCGCCTCTCTCCCTCCATATCTCTGTGTTTCCATGTGTCCGCCTCTCTCCCTCCCTATCTCTGTGTTTTCATGTGTCCGTCTCTCTCCCTCTCTGTCTCTCTGTATCTGTTTCCATGTATCCGTCACTCTTCCTCCTATCTCTCTGTTTCCATGTGTCCGTCTCTCTCCCTCCCTATCTCTCTGTATGTCTCCTTGTGTCTGTCTGTCCTTTTACTCTCCGTGTTTTTGTCACTCTAAGCCCATTTCTCCCCATCTCTATATCTCTGTCTTTATTTTGGTCCCTCTCTTTGTCTCTCATTCATTCATTCACACATGCGCGCACACACACACTCCTTATTTATATTGCTTTATCAGATTCTATTATTACTACTACCTCTACTACTACTACTGAATACTACGTAGTGTAGGCGTTGGACATACTGAATATAAAATGGCTATCGAGAACCAGTGAGATCTGCAATACTTCCATCCTGTTGCGAAACGCTTCGCAAAGAGAAATAAACTGGCCTTTTATGTTTTTGTGGAAAGCAAATTGTCTAGCAATAAAAGTGGCGTAATCACGGCTTGACGACTGAATAACATTCACCATGACAAATTTAAAGCAAACATAAATTAGACCAATGACTTTCCAGATGCGTATCAGTATGCTGTTCGTATAAATAAAGGGTTAATTCAGTGACACCTTGGATTAATCTGACAATCGCACGACTAATCAGACGGACAATGGACGACTTGGATGGAAGCTATGAATAAGGGTAATATTGTAAAACCCATTACCCGTTGGTTGATTTGCATAAAATCAGCAGTATAAATTAAAAGGAAAAAAATATAAATTAATTTGGAAATTGAATTTGCATCCTGTATGATTATTGTTTCATTATTAGATTGGTAAAATTTAGTTTTCATTGTTGTAAAATTATAATAATGGTACAAACATATAATTAAAATAAAATACATGTTTGAGGTTTTTAAGCACTTATATTTGAGGGAGGGGTCACTTATGAAATATATTTAAAAATATATTTTGCAATCTAATTGCTTATAGTATTGTAGTGATATAGAAATCTTACAAAGAGTAAAAAATGTAAAATAAAATTGTAAATAATTTTGCAAGAGATATAATATAAAGAAGAAACTTCAAGTTTTCCTGGTGTGACATATAAAACAAATTAATAAAATTGTCTTGCTAAGATATATAAAAGTATAAAATTTATTATAATTTTTATTGAACTAGAGATTATCTTATTATTGTTAATAAAAATAGTAAGCAGTAAGCAAAGATGAACTAAAATTAATATTGACAAAACATTATTTTAAAAATGTGTATGTTCCGTCAGGCGACAGGTTGGCCTGACTGATCAGACAGCCAAGTGGAACTTTGATCGGATAGGAGTAGAAACAATCAGATTTAAATCAGTCAGACGCATCTTGCAACCCCCAGTCTACTCAGACGTTTTTTGATCAGACTGTCGGATGACGAATCAGACGAATCTGTAACTGACCGGTCGGATGAAGAACTGACTGGACGGACAAAGAGCGACTATTTGTTCTGGGAAGTGTTCTGGTTCGAGTAGTTACATTCATGTCCATATATTTTGCTGCAGTCTGCTTTGGGGCGGCTTGGACGGGATTTGAATGAAAAGAATTACTTTACAAACTAAAAATATTTTGTGAAAGAATTCCTAAAGTCTCATAATTTTTTCTACTGTTACTTTTACGTCCATTTATTTTGCTGCATTCTGCTTTGGGGAGACATGGACGGGATTTGAATGAAAAGAATTGTTTTAAGAACTATCCATACTTTTTTTTAACCAGAGTTCCTAAAAGTAAACTACTTCTGCTACTGTTACTTTCTAAGAAAACTGGACAACAAAAACAAGAAGGATTTCAAACATTGATTCATCTAAAGAAACTTACACAATAAAAATAAAAAAGGCGACACAGATTGGTTGACTGATTTATTAATTGTGCAGCGGAGTAAATTTTCCTAGCCCTATTTCTAAACTTAATAGTTATATAAGTTGTTAAATTGTCAAAGTAACTCGAGCTTGGGCACTCCTTATGATGGCATTTTTGTAAGTAAACAACCCAAGTTGAGAATATGTTAGAAAATGCTGGTGTAATGCAAACTAGTTCACCTGAGCGAGTAATTTTTATTATCCACTGGTTATGATTTACGAGAATGAGACCAGCCAATGGGCTGAGATTAAAATGTTTAACTGCTTTAGAGAATTCTATCCTCTGATCAGTTTGAGTTTGGAGTGGGAAAAAGTCTGGTCATAAAAAGCAGCTGTTAGCTTAATGGGACAAGCAGCTTTTCATTGTATAATACGAATCTTCTGGTTTACTGATTATAAACCGTTACGGCCGTGGTAAACTAGGAAAACTTTTACTGCAGTGTGTAAGTGTAAAAGAATACAGAACACTCTGTTAATGTATGGTGGCAAAATATACTGACTACTTGAGCAATTTCTGGTACAGACAATCGCTACAGTTGCCATTCTAATTGAAGGAACTGGTGAATGAACTGGTGAATGAACTGGTATGAATGAACTAGTGAATGAACGCCCAGATTAGCTTTGAGAGAATAGCAGTGAAATAGTGTTTTCAATGTGGAGGGAAATACGTGGAACTGGCATAATAACGGCTGACAATAACTTGTGACATTGTTGCAAAAATGTGCAAAGACTTTTGAGATAGTGCTTAATTCAGGTTATGTAAAAACTAATATAACTTATAACTCCATTTCTATTCTCTGATAAGAGCTATCCTGTGATTTGTATTGACACTATTCTTGAATTGTATTTTTTTTAAAAGTGGTTTCGTGGCAATATTGTTGTCAAGTAATCTTTTCAGTGTATTTGTCATATGTATATTTCGTTGCTTGGGACTCGCTAAATATAGATTAAATACGGAGTTATCTTCTCCTTTAATAAGACGTTTTCCACAGACGGAAATTTGTGCGGTAAATGTCTTAATGATAATGAAGTGAGAACATATTTACAGCGCTCATACATCCGCTAAGTGAGATAGACGAGTGGTGTCTGCTGGAGAATTATTTATGATATAAATTAAGATTCTCATCACTTTTAATTAGTTATGATTTATTAATTAACACAGTGGAATGAAGGAAGCTGGTTGTCAGGTCATCAGTTGTGCCCCAACGGTCGGCAAAAAAGACTAAGGGATGGATAGATAGATAGATAGACAGACAGACAGATAGATAGATAGATAGATAGATAGACAGATAGATAGATAGATAGATAGATAGATAGATAGATAGATAGATAGATAGATAGATAGTTAGATAGAAATTTGTCAACATACTTCCCCCCACCCCCGTTTACAAAAATGTCAAACACACTTTACTCGTCTTCCAGATTAGACTTGCCGGATTTCCTCTTGACCACAAATTTCCTATCGTTCGAGTTACCTCAAGCATTAGAATGAGCAAGAAGTTATCTTGATTTCATCCAAGCATTGGGAAAACAGTATACTGCGACATGATCCATATAATTTTCTTCCTTCACAACACTATTAAAGGTCCAATTGATTGTAAATCTTTCACTTCCTGTAAAGCACTTGATCATTCGTGGTGGTAACTGGCCAGCAAATTTTGTACAGCGACTAACAATAAGACCGAGAGAATGAGGAGAAGAGAGAGAGAGAGAGAGAGAGAGAGAGAGAGAGAGAGAGAGAGAGAGAGAGAGAGAGAGAGAGAGAGAGAGAAAGAGAGAGAGAGATAGGGAGAGAGAGTGCGTTAGAAAGAAATATGGAGGCCTAGGGAGATAGAATGGAAAAGAAAGGCAGAGTGTGTGTGTGAATTAGTAGTGTGTGTTGCGGAAAACGTTCCCTTTAATCGAAAACGAAGTCTTATACTGATGACGTCATCAGTCAACAGCGGTTAACCTATGAATGTCAATAAGAACCGTTTTCTGTCAGTCCGACCAGACATCAACCTATCTATTTTTTCTTTCTTTCTTATTTATTTTTTTTTAGGGGGAAGAATCAATGGGGAAAGGGCATTGCGGATGATTTCAAAGGTAATTGTGTTTTTTGTTTTTGTTTTTAATAGTTCGTTTGCACTCGTGTTCAGCCACTTCCCAATTACAAAACCATCTATTTGATGTGCAAAGATGTCTTAGAATTGTAAATCTTATTCAATGACTGAACCACTTGCTTGATGCTATTTCAGTGGATTCAGTTTAAACCTAAAAGCAGTAAACGAGAGCACATAGCCGACTGTATTGCTTGTTTTAGTATGATGATACCGCCCACCCCACCCCCACCCCCGGACCAACCAAAAAATATTAATGATAGGTTTGCAAGACATCTTTGTGTTCATCGTACATATCGCACCGTGTCTTAGCTCATTCCTTATTCTTGGCTGAACAAAAGTACAACCAAACAGGTTTGTAAGACATCTTTCTGTTCATCAGATATATAGTTCTGTGTCTTGGTTCATTGCTTGTTCGTTGTGCCACATAAAACCATATTATTAACGGGTTTTCCTCTAAACTGCATTGAGTTGTTACACTTTTATGTTGCCATTTTGCGTTTGGATTTCATTTTGTTGTGTTATACTATCTTTAATTTTCCTTTATGTCTTACATAGTCTGCGTGAAGACTGTGTATTTTAGATACATGTATTGTAAAGCGCATAGACCTGTTATATGAGTAAGTGCTCTAATAATCATTATTATTATTTTTATCATTATTATTGTTGTTGTTGTCGTTACTGGAAGAGCTGCAAGAAACATCGAATCGACTGATGAGAGATGGATGACATTATATTTAGAAGAAGAAAGAATTTGTGCAAAATAATATGACGCATAATTTCTAGACAAGCATGATTTGCATTTATTAAGCTGCCGCACTAATTTATAGTTAATTTCTCTTACCAACTTTAACAGAAGATTTCTTGCTATCGACCACGGATGGCTTCTGCGAAAACAAAACAAAACAAAAACAACAGCACAAACCACAGCCCATGGCAAAACCAACACACCAAAATACACAAAAGTCTTTTAAAATTCTTCTGTTATGTTTGTGTAAAGAAAACGAAATATTTATATTGTTATTTACTTACATTTTGTGTCCTAACATAGTCACCTTTAACTATCAACATTATAATCGCTTAATTCATTTAAAACATTATTTCGTGTCCTAATATAGTGACCTTGAATTATAATTATCAGCACAGATTGCTCTTAATGTGCTTTTGCACTTGCGGCTGTCAATTGGAGGCGACTGATGACGTCATTGGATTTCTTTGGACATCCACTCCAACGATCTGGTCATTTCAAAGTTAGTGTTAACTACCCTCTTTCTCACTGTGGAATTCCATTGATCTGCAGTGATAATATAAATTAGCTAACAATTTGCAACAATTAATTTATTTTGGAACTGGATTGGTTTGCAACTTACTCAGTCATAACAAATGCAACTCATAATTTTACATTAACCACCCAATAAAAATAAATGAATAAAGACCACACAACCAGTAAACTTGACAATCCTTGAAAATTTGAAGAGTAAACTGGCAGATTCCGGTGGCATTTCTCTCCCGGGGTCTGTTTTACTGAGCAGAGAAGCCGAATCCGTTTTATTTTAATCAACTTTCCGCCCCGACGGTCGGGCGGGCACAAAGTTAGCTTTGGCGGCGCGTTTGGCACTGCAAATTTACAAACAAAATAAAATGAGGGTAATGGCAAATCGGAAGGAAGGAAAAGATTGAAGGAGCGAAGGAGTGAAAAGAGAGTGTATAGATAATAATGGGAAACACATTGTGCATGCTGAAAGAACAATGAATGTAGTGAGTGTCAAGACAGCAACTAGGAATGCACTGCGAATGAACTAGTAAAACTAGGTACAGCTAGGAAGGCACTGCGAATGAACTAGTAAAACTAGGTACAGCTAGGAAGGCATTGTGAATGAAAAAGTAAAACTAGGTACAGCTAGGAAGGCACTGTGAATGAACTAGTAAAACTAGGTACAGCTAGGAAGGCATTGTGAATGAAAAAGTAAAACTAGGTACAGCTAGGAAGGCACTGCGAATGAACTAGTAAAACTAGGTACACTAGAAGCATCAGAGCGCTGTTTCAAAATGTGACACGTGCGCCATTAGTTGATGAAATGATTATTTTTATTAATTAATCTTTCATAACTAATTTCAAGTGATGAGAATATTAATTTTATTTTTATTAATGATCCTCAAGCAGACACCACTCGTCTCTCACTTGGCGGATATTTTGGCGTTGTAAACGTTTTCACAGTTCCACAACATACAACGTTTACAGTCACATACGGTTACAACATACAACGTTTACAGTCACATACGGTTTCTGCAGGTGGAAAACTTCTTACCTTACTAAAGGAGAAGGCAAGTGCGACTTTAATCTGTATTTAGTGAGCCCCCCCCCCACCCATTTTCTTCTCCAACATAAGAATATCATTATCAATATGCATAAGAAGGTCAATAAATTTATTAAAAGAAAAATCAACTATACAAATGACAATTACAATGAAACAGATAATTTGATATCAATATTCCATGAACCCACATTCGTGATATAAACTCTGAGAATAACGTGATAGAAGCTTTGAGAATAAGGTGATAGAAGCTCTGATAGAAGCTATGTGAATAACTGGGAATAACATGATAGAAGCTCTGAGAAAAGAAATAGAGTTATTAGAATAGGTTATTACAAACTTCACATAACCCGGATTAAGTACAGCTTCCACCGTCTTTTCACTGGCCTTTTCAATCACGTCACAGTGTCAAAATGTCCATGCTCAGTAACTTTGACACTTACAAAAAATACCATCATAAGGAGTGCCCAAAGCCAGGTCACTTTGACAATTTAACAATTTTATATAACAATTAAGTCTAGAAATAGGGATAGGCAAATTTATTTCGCCACAAATGGCTTGAAAAGAAAAGAACAATGAAGACAACTCTTTTCAAATTTCAACACATCAGCTACTTACGCGCAAGAGTTATTTGGATCATGAACCACCACCACCATTCCAATTGTCTCAGTTTGTCCTCAGCAACTGTCAATGTCCAGTGTCGGAATTTCTAATGACGATGATCAGTTTGCTTTTTCCCTTCTTATTGTGACCCGGAAATTGAAGAGTCAACAGCGTTCCTACTTGCTAAGAGCAAGAGTATCTGAAACTCTTAACAATGCTTCCTAACAGGAACGGCAACTCCTCTGCTTACTGGGCGGACAATTAGGTTCCAAACCAGACATAAAGGAATCCTGAAATAATCAGTAACATTCTTAATGTGGTGAACTAGTCTCGAGTAAGAATTCATTAATATTCTTAACGTGGTGAACTAGTCACGAGTAAGAATTCATGAATATTCTTAATGTGGTGAACTAGTCACGAGTAAGAAATCATTAATATTTTTAATGTGGTGAATTAGTCACGAGTAAGAATTCATTAATATTTTAATGTGGTGAACTAGTCACGAGTAAGTAGCAGTCAGTAATATTCTTAGAGTGGTGAACTAGTCACGAGTCAGTAATATTCTTAGTGTGTTAAACTAGTCACGAGTAAATAGGTTAAGTTTAGATTTAAAAAATGCATTGTTGTGATTGCATCGGACATGTGTGATAAACTGCTTGTAAATGACATTTTTCAAAATCATTATTGTTGTTATTACAATTGTGTTCTTTTTCTCCATTTATAGTTCTCTATTGTCCTGACCTTATTTTTCCGTATAATTCTTTTTGCTGATCCTTATGCTTACTAATGCACTCAAATAATATTTACTGTGGTGTGGGTAATTCTGTGGTTGTTTGCATCAATGCTTTCATATCCCTCTCTTTGTTATTAATTCATTTGGTTACGCAATGTTTATATGGTTGATTAATTTTGAATTTCGATTGAAACTGTGAACAGTGGCTGGAAACTGAAGTTTGAATATTAGTTTTATAGTGATTCAGTTGTTATGGGTACTAATGCATCTACATCAGTTGAACACATGAAACTACATTTTATAAAAACAAAAACATACTCATTCTATCTTGCACAAGAAGTTAACAGGAACGTTCGATTTGAGTGGTGTCCCTTTACAAACAACAGCTTGCAACCACTTCGTTTAAGTGAAAAGATTTCTCTCCCTTCCCTCGCTGAACTGGACGCGGCATGGCATGACTGTTTCGAGACTAACCACTCGAAAGAAGTCTGCATGCAAACAGTCCTGCTACGCAGCCGGACAGGCGTCATCAGTTCTCGCGCTATAGCAGGCTAGTGTTTGTTTATGTGTTTTAATTCTTCAATTGCAAATCCGCGCCCCGACCTTGAGTCTCCTACAACACTGAACGCCAAACACTAAGCGACGTATTGTTAAGTTTCAAGCCGGCCTGATAAGAAGAAAAGGGAGTTATGCTTGCTTATACGTGTATCAGTGTTAGAGGGGTGTGTGTGTGTGTGTGTGTGTGTGTGTGTGTGTGTGTGTGTGTTTCTTCCCTGATTTTAGAACAAAGTTCCATTATCATAGGCTGTAGTCCGTTATCGAGTTAAAGTCTAGGCCAGTTCATTAAGTCAGGTTTAAAGTCCACCTACTACCTTTTACATTTTTATTCTAATTTTTGTTTTGTTTTGAAAGTATTAACAACGGTGTATTAAAGTAAGATGACAACTACTTTTGTTCCTAATTCAAACAACAGCAACTGAAATTGACCTCCATCGATATAGTCATGAAGACTGGAAAGGAATTTAATTATTGTGATATTCACATCAGTATAAATGATATATTAGTTCAATAAACAAGTTTGCAACTGTAGTTTTCAAGTTATATAACCTGACTTAATGATGAAATAGTTCAGCAAAATTAAATGATCATTAAATCAAATCGTTTTCTGTCTCCCTCCCCTTCTCTCTCACATCTCTATTTTGTCTCACTTCCACACTGCGAGCTGATGCTGTCATTTGTCTTGTTCTTATTTTGAAACATGGATAGATAGATAGATATAGAGATAGATAGATATAGAGATAGATAGATAGATAGATAGATAGATAGATAGATAGATAGATAGATAGATAGATAGATAGATAGATAGATAGATAGATAGATAGATAGATAGATGGGTAGACAGATAGTACGACAGGTACTTTTAACAACGAGAGGTGTCTCTTCAATATTGAACATTATATTATCTTTCTTCTGTATTAGCACTTCCCAAATGTAGACATGGATCGGAAAAACAGTTTCCACGTGCACGTACTCTTCCCAGTGCCAGCCTTAGCATTAAAGGTACATACTGCGGGTTAGCACTGACCTGACATATAACCCAGTGCCAGCCTTAGCATTAAAGGTAAATACTGCGGGTTAGCACTGACCTGACATATAACCCAGTGCCAGCCTTAGCATTAAAGGTACATACTGCGGGTTAGCACTGACCTGACATATAACCCAGTGCCAGCCTTAGCATTAAAGGTAAATACTGCGGGTTAGCACTGACCTGACATATAACCCAGTGCCAGCCTTAGCATTAAAGGTAAATACTGCGGGTTAGCACTGACCTGACATATAACCCAGTGCCAGCCTTAGCATTAAAGGTACATACTGCGGGTTAGCACTGACCTGACATATAACCCAGTGCCAGCCTTAGCATTAAAGGTAAATACTGCGGGTTAGCACTGACCTGACATATAACCCAGTGCCAGCCTTAGCATTAAAGGTAAATACTGCGGGTTAGCACTGACCTGACATATAACCCAGTGCCAGCCTTAGCATTAAAGGTAAATACTGCGGGTTAGCACTGACCTGACATATAACCCAGTGCCAGCCTTAGCATTAAAGGTAAATACTGCGGGTTAGCACTGACCTGACATATAACCCAGTGCCAGCCTTAGCATTAAAGGTAAATACTGCGGGTTAGCACTGACCTGACATATAACCCAGTGCCAGCCTTGGCATTAAAGGTAAATACTGCGGGTTAGCACTGCCCTGATGTATATCCCAATAAACTAGTAGTGGATACCCATGTTCAAAGGTCACTTACATCTGACATAAAAATTATTGTATTATACTACACACACACACACACACACACACAACTGAGACCTTTTCTTTCCAATTATTTTGTGGAAATCATGGATGTTAACAAGAGATAAAATTTATTAACAATATAAATCTGTCTATACACTACACAACATAATTTACATTTATTCAAGTGTGAAATATGGATGTACAAAACTTACACACCCATATATACATAAATCAGTATAGTTCCAAGCCCAGTTGTACACTTATTGACTGTCTGTCAACTCGTAAATACCTGGACAGATGGTGGCTGCGTATTCTCTCTTGTTCATCCGGCCCTGAAAAGGGGCGGGGAGAAGTGTTGATGGTAGATCGGGTGGTACGTTTCGCCATGTTATTTTCCTGCGTGCTCCGTCGGTGGTCGGATGGCAAAAAATTACATTTCGATATTCACCAGCTCGTGCACCAAGCAGGGACTTTCGAAAAAATACTTCTTGACGTCAGGGTGATGATTCAAAGAGTTAAAAAAGAATTTTTTTCTACAAGTCTGACTTGCTCCCTTTACTCGCCTATTTCCTACTGGTCAATTACAGTTGGCCAGTACTTAGCCATTGGTCAGTCATGACAAAATTCTCGCTCGGATTTTCTAACTACAATCCGTCAGCGTCACTCACTGCCATAATTAATGCGGATTAGCGGTGACAATGCCAAGTGGGCGGGCCTGTGTGCTTCAGTGGCATTGACCCGCCGAATTTGTAAAGGTAGCAAAAGAAATCCTTTTTATCGTGGAATGTAACCCCATGGAATCTTTTAGTTACTGTTCAGGAAGAATACTTACATTTTCCCATTATATGTTATACTTAACGTGCAGAACGTGACGTCTACTTTAATCTTCGCTACACTAATGTTATTAACAAGAGTAAAAAGTGCTTTGTGATATAAAGTTAATAAATAAAATGTACAAAGAAATAAGTGACAAATACAGGGATGAGTGAAAATATAAGATAGATAGATAGATAGATAGATAGATAGATAGATAGATAGATAGATAGAATAAGAGATGATATCAAGCGAGAGAACAGAGAGAAAGAGTGGAAGAGAAGTGGGTGGGTGGATATAAAGCACAAGCCGCTATCAACTTCAGAACCTGTAATGACACTTTACTAATGAGTTAGTATGACCGTTTGACGTGCTGCCTTTCATGTCTCACCATTTTGCCTTGAAGTCTGGAATATTTTCATCATCATTCGTCAACTAGAGCCAGCAAAGAGTTATGTGGGGTATTTATATATATAAAAAAAAAAAAAAACAGCCGGTGACCTGCATATCTCATTATATCTCACCTTAGATAGTCACGTAATACACTCTACACGGTTCCTAGGGAACAGAAATCAGCCTAACTGGAAAACTGAGAAAATGACTGGAAACCTTAGCTTTTGATGAATCAGAGAGTCTCGCTGGCAACGCTCTTCCAAAAGACTGATTCGGAACACGAATAGACCTGCGCGTGCACCTTTAGGGTAATGGGAAAGGTGGGCCTGAAACATAACTGCGGCTGCAGGACACTTCAGACGAACGTCCGTCGTATTAACACTGACGTATATACCCAGACACTAGAACGAAATTGAAGTGGAGGACTGCAAAACTCGACAGAGTACAACTCTGTTTCAGTTTCGTAAGGAATCCGTATTTTTGTGTGAATACGTTTGTGTTTGAGAGTGATAGTTTGTGAATATTTGAGTGGGGTGGGGGAGAGGAAGGAAGGTAGAGAGGCAAAGAGAGAAAGAGAAGGAGGAAGAGAGAGGAAAGGAGTGGCAGAGAGAAAGAAAGAGAGAGGGGGTGAGAGAAAATAAGGACAGAGAGAGAGGCAGTGGGAAAAAACAAGAGTGCGGAAGAGAAAAATACAGAGAGAGAAACTGACCGCAGAAGAGAGAGGGTGTGTGTGAAGAGACAAAAAAAAAACAAAAAAACCCAGAGAGAGAGAGAGAGGGGGTTGACGGAGGGCGACAAAGAGATCGAGAAATAAAGCGAAAGACGACAGAGAAAGAGCAATAAACAAAAAGACAGGTAAAACAAAAGAACAGATAGACAACCAAAGAAATTAAGAGTCTGATAGAAATACAAGAAAAACATGCAGACACCCACCCACCCACCCACACATACATACAGATTGAGGCAGAAAAAGTAAAGAAGAAAAATAGAGTCAATAAGAGCGACAGAGAGAGACAAAGAGAGAGAGCGAGAGACAGAGAGAGAGAGAGAGAGACAAAGTAAGATAGAGAGACATTCGGTGAGAGAGAAGACGTGCCGTATCAGCACTTGTTAGAAGATAGAAAGAAAAGTGTAAACATTAAAGATCTTCCAAATTAACTGATTTTAAGGACTTGAAGTACTGACCACCTTTTGTTAAACTGCACTTAAGAATAGTTTAAGGTTCCCTCACAATAATGAATTCTACGGTTCTTCTCGCATTACGAAATCTCCAGTACCTGAAAGTTCTCTCAAAATACTAAATCTACAGTACCTGAAAGTTCTCTCAAGATACTAAATCTACAGTACCTGAAAGTTCTCTCAAGATACTAAATCTACAGTACCTGAAAGTTCTCTCAAAATACAATATGCTAAAACAGAAGGTTCCATCACTATATACAATATTGCATTATTGAACTATGCTCTGCTTCCTCCTTTTTTCCTTTTTTTTTTTTCGGGAAAGAGTTCTACACACCACTGAACACTCATAAGTTTGGTTCATAAAGTATAGACAGATGCAAAGTTCGTACACATAAAATATTCCAAGGAGAAAATGAACATCAAGTAAAAGCACACATGAAAGAGAAAGAATAAAATAAAAGTACATCTGAACAACGAAAGAATGAATAACAGAAAGAAAGTACAATAGAAAATAGAAATGAGAAAATAGTGAACTGTAAAAGTAAGACAGCAAATGTAGATGAAGGAAAGAGTGACGAAAAGACAAATAAGGTGCCTTATAAAGCAGAAAGAGAGGAAGTAGAAAAGAAAAAAAAAACCCGAGTGATCGGTAAAGTAATAAACCAATAATTTATATAGTAGATTTTTAAGGAAGCTAACTAGCAAAAGAAAGAAAGAAGGTTGCAACAATTCAAAAGACGCACACTAAAACCTGCACAGAGTACCTACATCTACTGGTTCACACAGACCTTTGAAAGAGTAATTAGGACCGATACACACAGGCCCTACACTGTGTGAGAGAGTAATTAGTAATTGATAACATCAGGAGCGCCGACAGCATCTAAAGTGTAAACAGTTTCTGATTAGTCTCCTTAGCCTATCGCCGCTGACGGCTTTGTGACGTATACAAAACTGGGGTACTATCAGCAGTTGGAAGGCGCTACTTTTGACAAGCTAGAGACGTGCAACACTGTAGTTAGTTCATCCTGGCATTTCTACGCCCTAAGACTGACGGGTGAATACTCAGCTTTTTTTTTTTTTTTTACTGTGACTTGCTCAAAGACTTATTGGGTGGGGGGTGGGGGTGGAACCCTAACTATGATATAAAATCATTTTAATTCATTTTTAATAAACCCCTTTGTGTCTGACTAAATCAACATGGAATTAATTTTAGTATTAAATCCTGGTTTTACATGCCGTAATTAGTAAAAAGTGCTTTGATTCGTTTTACACAGTAAAGCTAAACAATTACTTTTTATTAGTATTGTGTTTTGGTTTGGAGAATAGGATCTAATTCTTCCTTTCTTTCTTCCATCCATCCATCCATGCAACCATTCAACCTATTTAATCCTACCTATCTATATACCTAAAACTGAATGCTAAGTTTGGTAGAAAGATTAAGAAAGTTTGTGAGACATAGTGAGAGCAGGAGAGAGTAGGAGAAAGAAAGAAAGAAAGAAAGAAAGAACACCCCCCCCTCTCTATCTTTGCGATGTATAATAATTAATACTCATGTCAGCAGATAAATGAGTAGATCTAGAACATAAACTAACACAGCCCCATCTACAGTAGAGCTACAACATAAACTAACACAGCCCCATAGATCTAGAACATAAACTAACACAGTCCCATCTACAGAAGATCTACAACATAAACTAATACAGCCCCATCTACAGTAGATCTACAACATAAACTAACACAGCCCCATCTACAGTAGATCTTCAATATAAACTAACGCAGCCCCGTCTACAGTAGATCTACAACATAAACTAACACAGCCCCGTCTACAGTAGATCTAGAACATAAACTAATACAGCCCCATCTACTAGATCTAAAACATAAGCTAACACAGCCCCGTCTACAGTAGATCTACAACATAAACTAACACAGCCCCGTCTACAGTAGATCTAGAACATAAACTAATACAGCCCCATCTACTGTAGATCTACAACATAAACTAACACAGCCCCATCTACAGTAGATCTACAACATAAACTAACACAGCCCCATCTACAGTAGATCTACAACATAAATTAACACAGCCCCATCTACAGTAGATCTACAACATACACTAATACAGCCCCGTCTACAGTAGATCTACAACATAAACTAACACAGCCCCGTCTACAGTAGATCTACAACATAAACTAATACAGCCCCATCTACAGTAGAAAGTGCTCAAGTGTCCCAGTATTGCATCTTTGTACCAAACTGTATTGCAACGTGCAGTAATTAAAGGCGTTGTACTGTTAATCCACTCAGCTAATGAAAGACGTGAAGCCTTAGCGACCTGTCAAAACTGCACGAACACTTGTACGGCAGTAAATATTCTCAAAGCTGTGTGTGTGTGTGTGTGTGTGTGTGTGTGTGTGTGTGTGTGTGTGTGTGTGTGTGTGTGTGTGTGTGTGTGTGTGTGTTTGTGTGTGTGTTTGTGTGTGTGAAAACTAGACAATTTGAAAAATATCCCAAACTGTCAGTCATAATTAAACTCGACTTTTTAAAATACAATTATTGTCGACAAGAGATATCAGCAATAAATGACTATTTACAAGTCTTATATTGTTATACCGTCCATTAAATAAACGCATTTGTGTTTCACTTTTTTTTGGTGTTTCTTTTATACACTAACTTGGCAAGTCTGTACAACATTGAACGTCTTTTCATTTAAGTTAAAGAGAAATAATTGCTTTTATTATAAGCATCTGCAATTTTCCCCGGAAAGGTGTGGGGTGGAGATATCTGT
This sequence comes from Sinotaia quadrata, assembly GCA_028829895.1. Classification (NCBI taxonomy): domain Eukaryota; kingdom Metazoa; phylum Mollusca; class Gastropoda; order Architaenioglossa; family Viviparidae; genus Sinotaia; species Sinotaia quadrata. The sequence goes on along the minus strand of CM054183.1, from coordinate 20,119,210 downwards.
AGTTAATTTATTGAGTATTTAAATTTTCGAGTCCTCATAGAATCCTTATCATTCTGAACTGAAACCCTGTGTGGCTCCCACAGAATATTTATTTAATCTAAAGCTCTTCAGCTAAAGATTGCCATTTTTTAAAAATGTCAGTCAAGAGTATCCATCTTCAAAGTAGACTCTAAAACAGTAATGCCAGCTCTTTGCGCATTTCATTAACCTCTTCAGTGCTGACGTGATTGAAGAGAGAGTTCAGAAATGTCGATACGTATACTCAATTGGTATCAGAAGTGAAGAGTGTTAAGGCACTTGCAGGACTGTCGTGCATCGCAATATACATCTGCAGCTCTTGGGTGTTTCAAATGGGCTGAGATCACGATTTCAGTCAGAGATATATTTTAAATTTGTAATGCGCTGAGATTACAGTCTGATTTAAAAAGATCTTTGTAATACGCTGAGATTACAGTCTGATTTAAAAAGATCTTTTGTGCATTTCTCTCAGCATGCATGCACGGAATCACTGCAACTCTCCCCTTCATAAAAAAAAAAGGAAGAAAAAGATAAACAACTACAAAAAACATCAACACTGCAGCATACCGATCATTCATAAACCATCAATGCTTCGTGTATGCTGCTAGCCTGTGGGATTGTAATATCTGTGGAATCGTGTATGCTGCTGGCCTGTGTGATTGTAAGGTCTGTGGAATCGGGTGTGCTTTGAAATCAGTTTGCTTTTCTCTCCTACCCTTCCCCCGCCCCCAAAAAAAAGAAAAAAGAAAAGAAAAAAAAGTAAAATGGGATGTCATTTGAGTTCAAAGTGCACACAATTCTACGAATTGTAAAATCGCAGGCTAGAGTAGAGACAATAGCATGTAAGAGACGGTGCTGAAGTGGCAGTGTAGGCGTGTCATCACTTTAGTGAGTGGTAGTGTAGCTGTGATGACACTATAGTGAGTGGCAGTGTAGATGTGATGACACTATATGACACTATAGTGAGTGGCAGTGTGGCTGTGATGACACTATAGTGAGTGGCAATGTAGCTGTGATGACACCGTAGTGAATGGCAGTATAGTGAGTGGCAGTGTAGCTGTGATGACACTATAGTGAGTGGCAGTGTAGATGTGATGACACTATAATGAGTGGCAATGTAGCTGTGATGACACCGTAGTGAATGGCAGTATGGCTGTGATGACACCGTAGTGAATGGCAGTATGGCTGTGATGACACTATAGTGAGTGGCAATGTAGCTGCTAATGACACTATAGTGAGTGGCAAGAGGTAGCAGGAAGAGCAGAGACGTGACAATGTAAACTCCCAAGGGGTGACTGTATTTAGTTGCCCAGAATAAAGTTAGTGAACATGTCTCGACATTCTACATTCTTTCTACATACAAGATTAACTTCACTACGTTATTTTTGCACCACCCCAGTATCACTTAAATCGACCAATCTTTAAAACAAAGTCACGTATTTGCAAAGTCAGGTTAAGAAGAGCCGTAGAGGCAGAGTGCTTTTCTCTTGGTGTGTATATATATATAGATAGATATTTGTTGAATATTTATCAGTCGTGTTCTTAGCAAAACTCGTGATTACCATGTCGTCGAAAATAATTATTTAGTTGATTGTCACAACTTCACAGGAAAGAAAACCCACGCTTAAGAAAAAGCTCGATTTAGGTGTGTTGGCTTCTAATTTTTAAAAATCTCAAATGCTAGTTGATTCCTTAGCAAATGTCTTCATTGAACCTCGTGCTTTCCCTACCTGGTTCTTCTGAGCAAATGATGTATATACATGTGTGTGTGTGTGTGTGTGTGTGTGTGTGTGTGTGTGTGTGTGCGGGGCTTCTTTAGCTCCAGTGAACAGTGGCAGGGTCTTTGAATTGAAAAAATAAATGTGCATGCAGAGATGCCTGGAGATTGCACTGCTGAATACTGACGAGGGAAAAAAACGCATTATTTTGTATAGTAACACTAAGGACAAGGACTAACAACAATCATATTGTAACATTAAATGGTGAGAATGGGTGGGAGTGGCAGCTAGTGACTAACGCACACAGAATGTGGAGAAATGTGACAAATTACAAAAAACGACGATAACAGGAACATGCGCGCGGAATATCGCCAGCTAGAGTTGACAATTTGTAATCAGAGAATGCGTTGAACTACAGATGTCAGCCACCCAGTGTGCTTGCTGTCTTGATGTGATAATTGTACTGTACCGAAAGGTATACCTCCACACACACACTCACACACACACACACACACACACACACACACACACACACACACACACACATTGCTGATTTAAAGTGATACTTGTACTGCACTGAGAGGTATACACCCCACGCAGCTTTCTGGGTCTTAGATTAAATTTCAGGATGTGGGGTGCCAGAGCATGACACCCACGTAATTTTCTATCGTATACTTCATCTTAGAACATGCGTGTGGCCACCGCAAGATATTGCTTCATATCTTCCACGTACTTCAGTTTATTTTAATTTTTTTAAGTTTGCCAATTATCGCACCTTTAGTGAAGCAATGATTTCTAATATTGTAGGGGAATTTTTGTTTGTTTGTTTTAGTGAGAGGTTGTACATTTTTAAGGAATTACGTTATTTCTTTAAAATCGTTCCGCTCTCTTTTGGTTTAAACTGTATTTGTATCTTTGAGTGCAAAAGGGATTATACAATACAGGTGTATATTTGAGTGCAAAAGGGATTATACAATACAGGCGTATATTTGAGTGCAAAAGGGATTATACAATACAGGTGTATATTTGAGTGCAAAAGGAATTATACAATGCAGGTGTATCTTTGAGTGCTAAAGGGATTATAGAATACAGATGTATCTTTGAGTGCCAAAGGGATTATCCAAAACAGAGGTATTTTTTTGTTGTTGAGACTTTGAGTGTAGATGGATTACATTGCAGGTATATTTCTGAGAGGCTAGTGGAAACATAACAGTGATAGCTTGAAAAGGGGTGTTCCAGGGTAGTAGAAAATTAGGGTATTTTGTTTTAGGGCTAGTTTCAAAACGCTATTGCTTAAAGGACCCGTGTCGAGAAAATAGTTCTGCTAAATCTGTAGCCTGTAAACTGACAAGTGAACAGACCAAAGAACTTTAATGCTAGATTTAAAAATTAAAAATCTAAATATAATTTTCTTATGCTAAGATGAAAATTCAAAAGAGCCTGATGTCAAACATTTCCCAATGTTCCAGCCACAAAATGACACAATTTGAATTTCCATAAAAATGGAACTCACAATTTAAGTTAACAATGGTGTTTGCAATTTAAACATTTTGTGTTGTACGTTTGAAGAAAAGAAAAATATCCGTGACTCCTTGGAATGGATTGGACAACTACTGATCACAAAATCGGAAGTCGTGCACATCTGTCCAACATTTTAGAACGAAGCTCAGGTAATCCCACTTGACATCCACGTGAACATCTTGCTGTTTGAGCATGAGTGATTTAAAACTGTTCATCTGCAATCCTCTCTGATCTGTCTGATCGCCGTCCACAGTCTTAAGCATGGGGGGGGGGGAGGGAGAGATGCTCCTACACTAAGCTCTTGGGTGGAGAAAAAAAGGCAAGCCACATTAAGACTGATGAGCGCGTGTGTGCAGATGCTCATAAAGTTCCAAACACTGCCCATTCGGTACTTGGTGCTTGGGGGGGGGGGGAATGCAAAGGGAGGTGGCCTTTCGCTTCTCTTTGGAATCAAACAATCGTCCCTGGTTTTCGTCACTTGTAAGGAACTTAACAGCATCAATATATCTCTTTGCCGAGAAAGCGAAATAACTGTCAAAACTTGGCCAAAATAAAAAAAAAAGCACACAAACTTTGCTGTAGTCAGAATTTGTAAATGGACAGTAGAATGTGTTTCAGTATTTCTGGATAATGTTTCATTTCTTCATTTCCACGAGCTATCTATCTTCCATTTTTATTTTGTTTTTTTTTCTTTCTTTTTTTATTTGGAGATGTAAGATGTTAAAAGCAAGAGTAGGCTGTGTCTAAGGGATGGGCGGGTGTAGAGAAAAACATGTTTATGCTATTAGTTTTCAAATCAATTTCAAAAGGCCTAAAGAGCACAGGAACTAATTTAAAGCTGGAGATTGTTGACGAAATATCGGCTTTCAGATTTTCTCTCATACCGAACACTGCAGGAGAGAGAGAGAGAGAGAGATGGGGTAGAACTTTTATTTTTGACACTCTTGAACTCGTCCAAATTGTTTTAATTATGCAAGGTAACGATATGATAACCAGTGAATAAATAATTAATTAATCTTTGGTTACTTATTCGACACTAGTCTGTATTAATGGTGCTTTTTTTAGTATATGTAAAAATTATATGTTAGTGGAGAGAGGGAGGGAGAGAGAGCGAAGGGGGTAGATAGATAGATAGATAGGTAGATGGATGGATGGATGGATAGATAGATAGATAGATAGATAGATAGATAGATAGATAGATAGATAGATAGATAGATAGATAGATAGATAGATAGATAGATAGATAGATGGTAAAACTACCAAATTGAGAATGGCAGAAGTAATAATTATTTTTATACTTTTCTTAAAATATTTAATTTCTTGAATTTAATTAAAATTTTATGTCCGTCACTGTAGTTTATTTTTAGATTTCTTGTAAGTGAGGATACAAAATTACCATTAAAATGTCATTTAAGGGTTGGACAGTCCAATCTAATGACATTTATGTGATTGTGTAATTGGCACTACTTACCAAGACCACTAAATGTGCATTCTATAGACCTCAGTCATGCAATGGCAAACACCAATCGCCTCTAGCCATGTCCCTCATCCTGCATAAACAGAAATCAATTCACATAAATAACTGAAACTTAAAAAGCAGGCTCAGAGCTAGCCGGCATTGTTTACAAGAATTCCTAGGACTGTCAGACTGAAAGAAGAGATGTCTCCCCATTAGGAATTTAAATAACAGAAATATGTCTCGAGGCCCTTACGTAGGCCAGTCAAGTCAATTAACCTTTTCTTCCTGATTTAACAATGGAAGCTAGGTCCACGAATATATATATAGTGACAAAGTAAATTAGCTCCTCCCTATTTTTAATTTTAATTCTTATTTAAGTTGTTAAATTGTCAGAGTTATCCTACCTTGGACACTCCTTATGGTGTTAATTTGCAAGTGAATGAGTCTGAAATAAACAGCCTAAGGCAAGAATATTCTAGATTTGTTGACCTAGTGGAAATTGAGTGAGCAGTTTTTTTAATTATCCAAATGATTATGATTTATGAGAACGTGACTAGCCAATGGGATGAGTTTAAGGAGTTTACTTGCAGCAGAGAATGTTGCTGTTTATTCATTTTTGAATTTGAAGACAAAGAGAGAAGTCTGGCTCTGAAGGCAGTCGTTAGTTTGAGTGGTGAGTTTAAACTGACTGATTGAGGGAGAGTGGACTTGGAAACATTTGATGCATTTTTCTATTGAATTGTTATACTTGTGTTATATAAAGATGTACTACGATTTATTTACTACAAATGTGTGAACCAAGCTGTGCCCATGTAGTGTATTAATATGTGACATTGTTTGATACATTGTATTTATTGTACAACTTGTGCATGGGGATAATAACTATTGTTGTAAGAGATTTTGAGTTTTGAGAATGGAGTATCAGATAGAATGGAGTGATATTGTAATGAATAAGAAACTTAGGCTTGCTCCTTGATTGTATGCTGCAGTCAGCAAGCAGCCTTCTGATTTCTTCTTCTTTTTGTTGTGGTTGAGTCAGTCTGAGTGTGAGTTCAAACCTGAGTTGTGAGTCCCAAGTGGAACCTCAAGTTCAACTTTCAAGTTCCTAGCTACCCTTCGTTTGTTCACTAGTCGTGACTTGAGTGACCGGGAAATTGCAGGAAACTTGCAAAGTGTGTTGCAGAGTGTGTAAGCATAAGGGAGTATGCTACACCCCTACTTTTGATGTACCAAAGCAAGGATGCTAAGTACATCAGTGCAATGAATCAGTGTGATTTTGCTCTGCTCAAGAAACTGACGGCAAGAGAGTTCCAGGTCGGGTGAGAGTAACGACACGTCAGTAGTTTTCTTGCGCACAAGGCGGGAACACCTGCTGAGCACAGTCATTTTGACATTGTAACATTTTGACACTGTGTGATTGAAAAGGCCAGTGAAATGACTGTGGAAACTGTACTTAATCCAGGTTTTTTTAAGTTTGTGTTAACCTATTCTAATAACTCCATTTCTATTCTCTGATAGGACTAACCTGCAATTTGTAGTGACTCTATTGTTGAACAATAATTAGCTGTAAATTTATTATTTTATATATCAATGGCTCTTCATGAAATTCGTCTTTACCAGAATACAGAGACTGTAAACTATAATTACCTGTACGTGTGTTCATAAAATATCGATGTCAAATATTCTATTTATTTTATTATTTATTGTTAAATTTATTTACCTTCTTATGCATATTGATATTGATATTCTTATGTTCGAAGAAAAGTGGGTGGATGGGGTCTCGCTAAAGTAGATTAAAGTCAGATTTACCTTCTCCTTTAGTAAGAAGTTTCCACCTTATGTGACTGTAAACGTTGTTTTATGTTGTGGAAATTGTAAAATATCTGCCAAGTGAGAAGCAAGTTGTCTGTTGGAAGATCAGTAAATAAAATAAAATTAATATTCTCATCACTTGAAATTAGTTATGAAAGATTAATTAAAATAATAATTATCTTCGGCGCATGTGTCATATATATATATATATAAACTAGTCCAAATTTATGAACAGACACTGTCTGAAAATACATGTCCTATATTTGTGGTTTGAATTGGTAAGCAGCACATTTGGTGCTCCAAGCCTTCATTTCCCATATGGTTATATTTTAAAACACCTGCAGTCTGAAGTCTACTTACTTCGTTTTTTTCCAGCTATTTCAATCCAGTGATCTGCAGCCATTTCTTCTCTTCATTGTCCAGATAGCAATGTAACATTTCTGCAGCTTGCATTTTACAATCTGGTTTTTCCAGCAATCAGTTACATTAAACTTCATTAAAGACTTTAACCAAGTGTCACTATTATGTTGCCAGTCGTGTGACAGTTTAGTTCCTGATGAAATGCTACTGTCCAGTTGTCTATGTGCCTTTGCACCAAGAGCCATCTCGATGCATGATACACGCTGCTGATATGCCAAGCGAGACAACTCCATCTATGCAGCTTATATCAGATGATTGGATTCTCAAACCTATAACCCCTTAAAATATATTTTGTGATGTAACCCTTCTATTTCTTATTTTCTTCATATTATTGATCATTAGTAAATGATATCCATATAGCAAACAGCAAAGTATCTGGCGACTATGTAATGAACTATATTTTGCCTTATCATTTCAGAACTATATAATTAATTAAAAACAATATACTAGATTTAGCAAAAGATTCCTTTATTTTAATCCCTAACTTTGATGAAGAGACTATATCTTTTTTTTTTACATGTTTGCTGCTTTTGTGAGTTGTCATATGTGCACAACAACCACTTCTACTAACACGAGAAATCACTAGTTTGATTTACCACTTGTATCCTGTTGAAACTCATCTGAACAAGTCAAACTAACTAGTGAAAATATTTCCATATCTAAAGTGATGAGAAATGTATTTCCGATGCAAAGTCTTGGCGATGAGTGCGTACAACAAGTTACAAGTGAACGAAGATGAAACTGAGGTCATGCTTGCTGTTCTTAACTCTGTCACAGTTAGTGACTACTGGTGACACTCTCACACCAATTAATCAGTCTAAGTGAGCCTTTTGACGTCACTTCCCTACAACAACACGTCAATTAATCAGTCTAAGTGAGCCTTTTGACGTCACTTCCCTACAACAACACGTCTTCAATACTTATATATAAGCACAAGATACTAAGTGGAGCAGTCCTTATTTAAAACATTTCTTGCTGTTGACGTTTAGTGTGTTCATTGCGTGTTCACTGGTATTTTCTCGTCTTGATTATTTCCAACTTTCTTCTCTCTGATCTACTTACCATTGCGTAGAAACTTCAAATGGTTCATAAAGCCGCAGCTAGGATTTTTTCTTAGAATTTCAGAACCGATAATATCTCCATTTTTCCACAGATATTTCTTGTTACCGGCTCCCTGTCCACAGTTAAATATCAGATTTATCTCTTTGTTACGCTTCTCTGTCTGAATCCTACCCTAAGTACTCATCTCATCTCACGCATGTGTATACTCCTGCTAGAAGCTTACACTCATCTTCATAGACTTGCATTTTCAACATTCTGAAAGCAAGGTACTAGTTATACGGTTCACGCTCCTTTGCTTATCAGGGTCTTCTATCTGGAATTTGACCCCCTTTCATCTGGGATACAAAGAGGCTATGGATATATTTCTCTCAAAGTATCTTTTCCCCAAAGCATGTCTCTTTCATGTCGTTGTTTGTTCTAGCTGTTTTACGTTTGCAATAAGTAGAAAATTACGTAGACTTCATTGCATGTTTAAAATCAGCTTGTGTAAGTAGAAATGCACACTTCTTTAAAAAATAAGTGAAATTGAGAAGAGAAGACAAATATCATGTGATCGTTTTTAATGGAAATTATTATTGTTGTGATGGTTGTTGTAGTTATTGTTGTCGTTAATCATTACAGTTTATTTTACGAACATCTTTGAAGTCTGCGATGATCTGGTGATAATATTATTTGGCGATCTTCGAAGTCTGCGATGAGCTGGTGATATTATAATTTGGCGAGCTTTGAAATTAAAGTGCTCCGGAAAGCCATGTTCCGAGCTATCTGAAGTTTAGCAGTTAAAAAGTAAATTCCGCTGATTGGGTGGACATAAATATTGAATATATATCTCCCGATGCCATGCTACACAATTGGATTGGGCAAATGAATTTTATATCTACGAGAGACGCCGTCTCGTTTCTGAGAGTCAGTCGCTAAGAAATTCACAATGTATATTTTTCTCTCTAGTCAGATAAGGAGTACTCTCCCTTACAGCCAGTTCTCCATAAACTGAACGCTGCCCTGAAGGTAATCTCTTCCTGTCAGCGAGGCCCACTTGACCAGAGCGAGAATAGACCTCGGTTTCCACTTTAGCGACCCTCAGTTTGTATCTACAATATTTTGGTAATGTATGTGACAGATTATCTCCGCCAGTGAACAGCAGAACAGTAACAGTTCAGTCTCAACGATGTTGACGTCAAAGACAGCTTGAAGAATTTCCTTCTCTTAATAATTTTATCAGTAGGCACACATCTTGTAGGATCATCCATCCTGCAGTGCCATTTGCCAAAGTTTTTCTTTCTTTTTCTGAGTTTTACTTTTGCTGCCAGATGAAAACATAAGAACAAAAGCAAAGAGCAGCGATGCTTGGAGCTATCTGACCTTTGACCTTAGCGTTTCAATCCGGTGCAAACAAACAATGTAGTTAGGGTAGCCTGTAACTGTGTGTGTATATATGTTGTGTGTAAGTGTGTGTGTGTGTGTGTGTGTGTGTGTGTGATGGCCTTTGTATGTGTGTGTGTGTGATGGCCTTTGTGTGTGTGATTGTGGATTGGGTAAGGATTGGAAAGGATGATTTCTCTGTCTCTCTCTGCACGTGTTTTTTTTCCGACTGTCTCTTTGTCTCTATCTTTCGATATCTCTTGCTATGTGTGTCTGTCTCTCACTCACACAAACACAAATATACACACACACACACAAACAAATACACACACACAAACACGAGAATACTAAAAAAATAAATATTTAAACATGCATTATGCATATAAATGCATAATTACCTATCCATGTATGCATATAAAAATATAATTACATAGGAATGCAAAGTTTACAAAGGTACAGTGTATTCCATTATGAATTATCTGAGCGCTGGTTGAAATACATTAAAGCTTCAATTAATTGATCATAAAATGTGAGTAAATTACGCTTCAATTAATTGATCATAAAATGTGAGTAACGTAACGCTTCAATTAATTGATCGTAAAATGTGTGTAACGTAATACTTACAATTAATTGATCATAAAAAGTATGTACCTTAAGGATTACTAAGTGTGTTTTTAAAGTGAAAAATAAAAAGTGAAATTATGTGCTACTTGAGCCCCACAACTTTTAAAATTTACTGTGGTCTTGATACAAAATAAGTTGTTCATTCCTGTTGTAAACATTCAAATTCAAGTTGTCAATGCCTCTCGAAATTCGCGTATTAAGTTAAATATTAATAATTTTTATTGCGATTATTTCAAGCATTGTAATTAAAGAATTTCAAAACTCCTCGTGGAATACAGAAGTTCAGTCTTTTTAATAACTCACAAGTAGGTAAAGTTCACAAATTAATTTAAATAATTTTAATGAATGCCGTTAAAATATATCACTGCTATTTAAAGTATTCACTGCAACAGCTTAATATGACCAGGCAGAAAATATAAATTAAATCTAAATTAAATCTTACTTATAAGAAATAATATTTTGAAAACATTTAAATTACTGAGGTCAGTTTGCAGAAATTAATTTTATCAATACGTAAGGGAAACACACACAGACACAAATAATATTTTAAGTATTAAGTCCTCAACACTGGCCGTCACAAAGGATGAGGTAATTGCTCTTTGATAAATAATTGTATATTCACCAATCTCCCTCCTCCCCTACTACGACAATATAATATTTTTAAAATATATTTGTTATTAACAGTGCATTAACGATCGAGTATTTTAAGCCGACATCTCAAACGGATAAAAGCAAAGGAGAGAACTGGTAGTGGTTGAGGCGAGGTTGGGTGGGCTTTTTTCCCCTCTCCCGAGATTTCGTCTTAAAACTTTCTCAGCCCTGGACACTCTGGGTAGACTTGGCTCCCCTCACTTCAACCTGGGGTTCCTTGGTGAAATGAAAAATAACTGCACAAAGTAACAAAAATATACATTAATCAAATTTTAAAACATAATCTTTAAAAATGTGTGTTCATAACATGCAAACACGCACGCACACATAATACACATATACACACAGACGAGTCTTACTACATTAATAACTAATTATTAATTTAAAGTTTAAAAACTGGGAAGGGGGAACCCCATTGTAAGAAAACCAAACAAACTACAGCTTGGAGCACATTGACGCAAGGAGGAGCACTGTCAAATATTAATACTGGCTCCCACCCACCCGTTTGATTATCCCCGATTCTTACCACCGGTATTTGTTGTCGACAGCGATTTCGTCTTGGTGGAGAGAGCGAGACTCAGCATGAAATAGTTAGTCGAAGGGATGAATACTGGCCCACCTATGTATCTCGAAAGTGCTGAGAAAATACAGACAAGGACGAAAACTACTGGGGAGGTAGCTGGGTGCGTCCGGAAAGAGTGCTGGGCCCTGATTACAGGATGCGAGTGAGAGTGGAAAGAGAGAGAGTTTCCTAACAAACGTATCATATCCATTGATCCACGGATATCTGCGCTCGGCGCTCGGAGGGCTGCCTGCTCGCAACACGCGCAATGAAATATACGCAACATGCACGTGCCTACTCTTACCATGCGCGCGCACACATACAAACACACACACACCGTGCACGGAGAGCTGCGAAGTGCATCGCTGCAAAGGGACATTACTGCAAGGTCGTCCAAAGGTAGATGATAATCCAGCGACAAAGTCACAGAGCCTGAATGAACAGGGCTGCAAGTCCCTGTAAGAAATTAAACAACCCTTGAACTGGGCGTAACGCAAAAAAGTTAAAACAAAACCATTCAGACATTCAATCCATGACAACATTGATACATCCGGAGTTGAATTTGAAGATCAATGCTTTGCAGAGTCGAGGAGTAAATGGCTGAAAATTTAGTCTAGAGAATGCTCTTCTCAGTACTAGGCATGTTGCTTTACTTTTTAGTCTTATGTTTAAAATGAAAATAAAATTAATTTCAGCTGTTATACTTGGCCTAAATCAGGAGCGTTGTTTTTACTTCGATCGTGTGTCTCGTTGCTTGTTAAAAATAGTTTATTCGCTGGAATGGACATAATTAGCTGTGCTAGCAAGAGTTATTGAAATTTTAGTTTTTTGTGCACGCTTGTGTTATCATGAGTAATGGAAATTTTAGTCCTCAGCAACAGCCTGTGTTAGCAAGAGTTAACAGACATTTTAGTCCTCTGTGCACATCTGTGTTAGCAGGAGTTAATTAACAGACATTTTAGTCCTCTATGCACGCCTGTATTACCAAGATAAAAAAAAAAAACTTTTAGTCTTTTAGGTACGACTATGTCAGCACGATCAATCGAATTCAGACAATCGTTTTTGGGACTGAAATCCATTTTGAGGTTCAATCAGCATGATAACATCGCAGACAGCAGACAAGATTTAAATAGCGCTGGTAACTGAGATTGAATGGATAACTGTTCGCTCTTGTGTACTAATAATTTCCGGTAGAAACTGTCGCCGTTTGAGTGCGGAGAAATGAAATGACGTACTGTCAGTTTAGAGGAATAAAATAAATGCCTACTCGTATTTTGACAGGTATGCATGATTAAAACATGTGTCATTTACGTTCTCTATATGGAATGATTGACTATCAACACTGTAAAGTTTTACAGGAACGGGTCAAACTCAAGGTGTTAAAAAGTACTAGTATGGTCAAAATACGACAGCAGGTCAAGAGATATTTAAAATAATGTTTTTGAATTGTTACAAATCTATTAATTTCTCTTTTCATAATATTAACATTCGAACCTAAACCCAAGAGGGTCGTATTCTTTGCCAGTTCAGTTCAGCGTGCTACAATAAATCAGTGTCTTTATTGCAGTTTAAAGTGCACGGGATTTTGCAGACCAATGCATTGGGTAGCGTAGACCGCTCTTAAATGGAGGCACGATTACTCTATAAAATGTCATGGCAACAAATAGAACGACATACTCTTTTGGAGATGGCACGTAATCTAGCTTTTCTGATGAATTAATATTTTTTTTTTAAATGGTCGCCTAAGTTGGGCCATTGTTCATAGAGATCTGATGTCTAATAATAGAAAGATGATTTTTTTCCCATCAAGAAGAGAGAAACTGACCTATTAATTTATTATCGAAGAGCAATATGACTAGGTCACGTAGCATAGTGCCACTGGCAGATCTGCGGAGTTAAAAATAACAAAGAATGGACTGTTCAAGGTTCCTTCCGCATGAAGGAATCGCTTTGTACTCGCCGCTACAGGACCCACCCACAAAAAGAAAAAAAAAGAAGGAAAAAAAGAAAAAGAAAGTTAACTGGAAGTTTGGCAAGGAATTTAGTCATAAGCACAAAGGTGCAGATGGATGAGTGCGTGTAAGGTTTAACGCGAAAATTTTAGCTTAGCGAAGAGTTATGAGTTTTATGTTGAGGCACGTGTCTACGAGAGGCAGACGAAATAATGAGAATGCTGCAATAGCTACCTGAAGGGTGCATCAGGCCAAGGAGCGCCGGGATGCAGTCGCCACTGAGTGGGGATGGGTGGGGTGGGTAGAAAGCGTTGCATTACAGTCGTTATAGTGGGTTGTGCGTGGCGGCTTACGAAACTTGTTTGTCGTCAGAATGATTTTTCTACCCTTCCTGGCACCTCCACCGCGCTCCGTTATTCTATCGTCTCCACTTAGTCTTCTCTCCCTCTCTCGCTTGCCAATCTCCTTTTTCTTTCCCCCTTCCTACCCCCCACCCACCAACAAACCATGGTATCTTTCTGGTCGCTGGTTTGCTACAAGCCAGGTGTGTCGGTTTATGCGTGTATATATATATGTGCGTAAGCGTGTGTGCTGCGTGCGAGCGAGCGCGTGTGTGTATATATATGTGTTTCTGTGTGTGTGTGTGTGTGTGTGTGTGTGTGTGTGTGTGTGTATGTGTGTGTTAGCTTTCATACCCACGTGCTATAAAAGCCGCTTTACCATTGGTCGAGTAATTCCTGCTGCCAGACACTTTCGTTTGCTACGACTGGTGTCCTTGTCGAGTGTTTGGTTGTGAAGTGCGTAAGAGGCATGGTTGCTAACACAGTGGTAGTGACGCTCTCTGGTAAAGGAGGTGGAAAAGACTTTTAGAGATATTTTTCGTCTGCTCACCTACATATTTTATTTATTTATTTTGCTCTCTCTGTGTGTGTGTGTATGTGTTCTAGATGTCTGGATTAACCCGCGCAGTCATCGGCTGGGGTCTGATGATGAGTGTAATGCCTTTGGTAAGTCAGTTTTAAAATTATGTAATTAGTTAAATTGTATATGTATTATAGCATATGATGAAAGTGTGCACAAGCTGGGGAAATGGTCATGATGTATAAATTAGTGTTTCATTACGTGAAATTAAATCGAAAACTCATACTGAGTAGGATGCGATTAAAGACAAATAACATTTCTTGAGAACAGGTAAAGACGTGACTGTTCAAAACCCCGATTTAGGACAAGTAAATGGAAATGTGCATTTTCGTTTAGAATATATTATGTGGTGATGGATTAAACACTTATTCATTAATGTTCAGACGTCAATGTTTCAATTTAAAAATATTTATTTAGTACAGATAGCATTGTGACTGTTTCATGCTAAGATGTGACTGGAACCCTTATTAAGAAATGTCGGTTGACATATGGCTCTTTAAAACACACGCACACACACACACACACACACATATATATATATAGAGAGAGAGAACACGTCAGTTAAGTGAACTGTAACTGTATTGTCTTGAATATAGCCACTGCGAACATATGTAGTGGTGAATATAATCAGTGTGAACTGTGCCCGCATAGTTGAGAAAGTAATCAGTGTAAATGTGATTAAAAATATTTGCGTAGAAGTGAAAGTAAACAATGTGAACTACGGGGTGAATATAATCAGTGTGAACTGTGCCCGCATAGTTGAGAAAGTAATCAGTGTAAATGTGATTAAAAATATTTGCGTAGAAGTAAAAGTAAACAATGTGAACTACGGGGTGAAAAGTATTGGGGTAGTCGTGGTAGATCACCAGTGTGAACCGTGATTAAAATATTTGCGTGGTCACTAATGTGAACTGTTACCATAGCTCTTGAACGCCGACAGAGTTGAATTAAATTCATTGCTACGTGCACACTGAGGAATGTTGAAATCCTTTTGATCTTATTTTATAAGGGAACCAATAATCGGTAATTGCATTTATTTCGGTGTAATATTTCGAAAAAGCCAGAAAAATATCACACTCGCATCCTCACATAGTAAATAAATGAAAAGAGCAAAAATGTGAAAGCGGAGCACGACATTCACATTCAGCAACTCGCTCCCCTCTCGAAACGCATGGTCGTTGCAGCAGTCGTAGGCAATGCTAATGGCTTGTTCACTTTAAAGCTAAGCACCGTGCGTCTTGTGCGCTGTATTAACGCTTTTCTCTTCCCCCTTGTCACTTGTGCGTCGCTACATTCACTGGTGTGGCTAGCAGATGCTGTATATATATTTCAGCTTAGCTGCCTAGTTGGTGCCTGTGATACATCCAAATACTCTTTCACAAGTGGTGCTTGCAGACACAGAGAATTTGAGTTCGGTTTCTCTGTGACATATTCAAACACTGAAGTGATGAGTGCTAAGAACTATAAACCCGCACACCCACTCGTCCGTACAGTGCTTAATTAATGACTAGAGACTGACGGTCAAATACTAATTTTTAATTAATGACTAGAGACTGACGGACAAATACTAATTTGTTTTTAATTAATGACTAGAGACTGACGGTCAAATACTAATTTGTTTTTAATTAATGAATAGAGACTGACGGACAAATACTAATTTGTTTTTAATTAATGACTAGAGACTGACGGTCAAATACTAATTTGTTTTTAATTAATGACTAGAGACTGACGGACAAATACTAATTTGTTTTTAATTAATGACTAGAGACTGACGGACAAATACTAATTTGTTTTTAACAATGCACCAAACATGCAGGTATATTAAGATCTGTAATTTCTAGGATACAGAATCTGATTCAATCAATCAATCAATCTATCTATCTATCTATCTATCTATCTATCTGTCTGTCTGTGTCTGTCTGTCTATCTATCTATCTATCTATTTCCATTCACCCACCCACTCTCCCTCCCTTCATCTATGTGTATCTGCCTGTTTGTCTATCTATCTCAAACATTTTCTAGCACATAATGATAATGCAGTTAGCAGCCAAATATAGCAGAGGACGGCATGCTGTTTAAAAGTATGTTATGTTTACTTGTTCTTTTGACAGCAGAGTCAAATCAGTTTTATTTTCTAGAACTCGTCGTTAACAATACACAGCATCACTGTAATTGCCACTTAACAAGTTAGATTGCAAATACCAAATATTTAAAAAATATTTTAAAATATGACAGCAGAGATAAATGCAGCAAATATCGACTGGCTAGCACGTCATACAAACTGGTAAGCTTTATATTTATGCAGTCACGTCGCTGGAGATATTAAAAAGCGTGAAGTGTTCCGGAGACATAAAAAAAAAATTAAATTATCTCCCTTTTTTTATCTGTCCACGTGGAGCAACACATCCTCGCTGTCCGATTCTGTGTCGTAAATGCACATTTAAAATATTATTTTGGCAAATTAGACAAGAACGTATCTCTTAAGTCTATTTCGGCGCTAAGGACAGCAATGGCTGTATTGGAGAAAAAGTGCAACACCATGTAAGCAGTAGAAACTAAATTTCAAATCGCAATTATATATTGCTCACCTTGCCTCCATTACTGCGACCACTTCATCGGATGTACGTATGTTTTTTTCCCAGCGACAGTTTCCATTTAGAGTAACTATTAAGTCACGAGCTAATGGACGTTTGCTAGGTTTTCAAGCTACATCAGTAAGTCACAAACTAGTAGCTCACGAGCTAATGAACGGTTTGCTACATTTTCAAGCTACATCAGTAAGTCACAAACTAGTAGGTCACGAATTATGAACGGTTTGCTACATTTTCAAGCTACATCAGTAAGTCACAAACTAGTAGGTCACGAGCTAATGAACGGTTTGCTACATTTTCAAGCTACATCAGTAACTGGCGAAAGGGTTAAGAATAGTGTGACACAGGTTGTTTCGCTACGTAAGGAACCCATCAGCTTGTGAACGTTTTTATTATTGCTCAACAGAATTTCTCGCGACATCAGTAAGTCACGAAAATCATGACCGAGACAGGCAATAGTGTGACATCAGTAAGCCACGAACTATCGATCGAAGAGCTATAAAGTCATTTGAGATTGACTTTCTCGAGGCATCAGTATGACAGACAGTAGTGTGACATTAGTAAACCAGGCAGTAGTCTGACATCAGTAAACCAGGTAGTAGTGTGACATCAGTAAATCAAGCAGTAGTGTGATATCAGTAAACCAGGCAGTAGTGTGACATCAGTACGCTAGACAGTAGTGTGACATCAGTAAGCTAGGCAGTAGTGTGACATCAGTAAACCAGACAGAAAACAAGGATTCGAGTTAGCAATTGTTTGACTTGCATGTAACAAAGTAAGAACGCAATGGCTGAGTCTCCTCTTCTGAAATCTCCTTGTCAACATTCCTCTATCGCTTCAATAAACAAATCCTCCCGAGACGCACATGCATGATAGATGAAATGAAGGAGCACCTGGAATGAGGCGTTAATTAGAAACAGATCAGCCAATTAATCAGAATCGGGAGACAGGACTGGCATGTTTCGTGCTACATCGGCAAATGAACGAACTAGCAAAGACATGAAATGAACAGTCTTCAGATGTGTTCCCAGAATTTTTGCAACAAAAAAAAATAAAAATAAATAAAGATTCCCTAATTCACCTCAACCACAGCTCCCCAAACCTTCGCACAGTCATTAAGCCATAACTACTGTAATTAACTCCTTGCTTAGTCAAACACCCACCCACTCACCTAGATGGTCTTTCGCTCCCGGCCAATGCTCATTCTGAAGTAACAACTGAGAATTTTTTTAAAAGGAAAAAAAAAGACTTCTCGCATCACCAGTTGCAGTGACCTAAAACCCGACAACCATCCGTCTCTTTATCTCCCCACTACCCATCCTTCTTACTAGCTATGCGGCTTACCTCCCTTTAGTACTGCTCTTTTAGCACTCTGTTCTGGCGAGCGTTGGGCTCTGACATGAGGCTGTTTCTGTAGTATAACAGGCGGTTGTGGACGGCATTCCCTCTTTGAATACAAGTATAAGGAGGAAGGCCCCACAGGAATCCTACAAAAACTGAGAACATCTAGCAATTCCTGTGGGGCAAAGAAGTTAACGGAAAGAAGAAAGAAGAAGAAGCATGCATTGGCTCGCGAGGGTCAGTTACCTGCATAAAAAGCGACCTTCTGCGTTAAGGTGCAAAGGGGGGTGGTGTGATTTGCACTCCAGACACGGACTTCTTTGTCTTCCTCTCTGTGTAACTACCCTCTCTTCCAGTCTCTGCTTATTCAATTTGTGTCGTTGAGGCTTAAGAATGAAGACGTGTATTGTTTGTTTGTGTTTTTTAATGTCCACTTCGTTTGTATTAAAAGTTAGTAAGTGGGTTATTTTTCAGTAAACATAAAGGCAGTGTCTCTGCTGAATTTGCATATTAAACTAGCAGGTGAACATGAAATAATATTTTCTTGTGGTAATTATGGAGTTATTTATAATATTAATTAATAGCAATAGTAGTAGTATGTCCCTGTCCAAAGTACGTGAAGAGTTGCTCTCTGTACCGGTAAACCCCATGCGAGCGACACATAATAAAGTGACACAGATTTCCAACTTAGCCGAGGATTAACTGTTACTACCGAAATGTAAATGGGCCCGCATTTACTATACGTATAAATTATGTAACTAGTGTAGGGTGGTGGACACAAGAAAATTATTGAAATCTAAGTGCTGTCTTGTTCACTGATTAGATCAATGATTTTCTCTCAGCTTACCTGTATCCCAGACTAAAACCACTTTTGCTGAACCGTCTCATTATGGAGACGACGCGAGATAATAAATATTTTTCTTACTTTGATGGGTCAAGATTTGTTAGCTAACTCACTGGTTTACGGTAAATCGAATTTAAAATATCTTCAGCATTCCAGAATAATTTATATTTGAATACAATTTCAGACAATGCATGAATATCTAAGGTGTATAATTCTATACCTTATTTTCCGTTTGGAAATTTGATAATATGATTCAGATTTTATCGGTCAATTTGACACTTTCCACTATCATTTGAATTGTTTGGCAAGTAATTTATTTGACCATTTCTTATACAATTGTCTTTGTTTGGTAAGCACCTTTAAATTATTGCAAAATTAGTTTTTTTTTAATCCATTTTGTCCGGCATACATGTATGTTTTAACGAGGTTTATTTTTACTAGGACTCAATTGTGCATGCTGATTGAAATAGTATTAATGTATTATATATAATAGTTAGAGAGAAAAACCACACCACTATAAATGTATGTATTACCTCCCCTTATTGTGCCTGTGGCATTTGCACTATATCCGACGAAATAATACCCTTGACTCTGTGATTTTGTTTTTTCTGCTTGTCTTTCTCACCACCACCACCCCCCCACACACACACACACACACTTCTCACTTTCTCCTTCTCTTTTTTCTCTCTTTTTTCGTTCTGAACATCTCGGTTTCTATCTTCTCCATTTCTTTCTCTGTCTCTTTGATTTTCTTCTGTCTGCACCTATTATTTCCGTTTTCCTCTTATACTTTCTCTCTGTCTTTCCCTCTCTGGTCTCTCTGTATCTCTACTTATATCTGTCTTTCTCCTCTTTTCTCCCTCTGTCTCTCCCTCTAATGTATCTCTCTGGTCCTCTGTCTATATCTATATCTACATCTCTCTTCTTCTCTGTCTTTCTCTCTGTCTTGCTTTTCCAACCGTTTCTTCCCCTCTCGCATCCTCTACTTTCTCTATAGACTTCTCGTTTAACAATATGTATGCCTTTCTACGTCTGGCCTTTCCATTCTTTCTCACTTTCTTTTTTTCTTCGCACTTTCTCTCAGTGTCTCTCAATCTACTGTCTTTCTTTGGCCCCAAAGTTTGTATATCTGTATCTATCCTTCTATTTTATTTCTCTCTCTTTGTTCTCTCTTTCAATCAGTATCCATCATCTTTCTCTGGTCTGTTGGTATCTCTCTACACATGCCTGTCTTTCTTTGGTCTGTCTGTCGAGATCTCTACATATATTCGTATTTCTCTAGTCTGTCAATACCTGTACTAATGCATATCTTTCTCTGGTCTGTCTGTTGATATCTTTACATACGTATGTCTTTCTCCTAGCTATCGAGACCTCTACACATATATGTCTTTCTGTGGTCTGTCTGACGATATCTCTACACATGTCTGTCTTTCTCTGGTCTATCGATATCTCCACATGTCTGTCTGGTCTGTCTGTCGATGCATCTTCACACGCCCGTCTTTCTCTGGTCTGTCCATATCTCCACAACTTTGTCTCTCTATGGTCTGTCCATATCTCCACAAGTTTGTCTTTCTCTGGTCTGTCCATATCTCCACAAGTTTGTCTTTCTCTGGTATGGCTGGCGATATCTCTACACATGTCTGCCTTTCTCTGGTTTGTAGATGTCTCCACAAGTCTGTCTTTCTCTGGTATGGCTGGCGATATCTCTACACACGTTCGTCTTTCTTTCTCTATCATTATAACGTCATGTGATGACTTATTGTCTTCCTGCTTTTGCCTATTTAATTGTAGGTGACCTTTCACCCCATTGTGCCAACTCACAAATTTGTTCACAATACACTTTTACTGTATAGCGTTTAGATATTTTTTTGTTTTCAACTAAATTTTAACATAATTCCATCATCACAACTACCGTTTCCACTACCAAAGACACCATCGTCATTGTCGTCAAGATCATTCATTCGTCGACATTTATATCATGTGCATAATTAATTGTAATAGGGTGATCAAGTTCATTCTTCTGATTAATAAAAGTAGTAAAACAGCTGTCCACTTTAAGGCCTATTTATTTATTTACATTTTAAAAAACCCAACAAACTGATGATAATCACTGTTGATAAAAATAAAATGTTTTTCAGCACATAACAACTCTCACATTAAAAAACATATCTAAATATACCCGACCCGGCTGTTGGATTTCAAAACGATTCCTTGTCATACAGTGCTGGTAACGTACGGTCTATCCCGCGCCGCATTTTTGCAAGGTATGTAGGTATGTAGGCTTCAGTTCACATTTATAAAATTTTCCACACTTCAGAGGCTACTATGTTTGCCCAACTTCCGGCGTGCGCTGCGCATTTGTCGTCACGTTAATATCAAGAGACCGGAAATGAGTTTTCAAGGAGTTGCGCGTGCTCTGCAAACATCCCCAGGTGTCAGGCGGAGTCACGGTGCCGGTTGCTCGTTTACTACACGTGTTTTCTCGGTATCTGGCTACAGTGTCAAATACATATTTACAGCGTTCCTATATACATTGTTGCTGAGTTTAGGATGGTCTTTCATGATAGTCCTGTTCCCTTCTCTTCGATGTCGACGCAATTAGTAAATTTACTGATAGTGAAGTCGAGTAACGCTTTAGGAAGTGTCTACCTGCTCTGTTCTGCTATCTTGAAGTCTGCTGCGAAGTCGCATTTACGTGTAAACACTAGCTGCTTCAAAGTTGCTTTCTACAATGTTAGTGAGTCACGTTATACACTGTTGCGAAGTCACGTGAAACTATTATAAAGTCTTGTCAGTCACGAATTTCAAGAACATATTGATCAAACAGTATCCGCGCTGCCTTAACTGTTATAATAAAAAATATAAAAAATCGATTTTGTGGTCTACTTTTGGCTTTCATTGCTGACGCTATAATCTTACAAGAGTCACTCACATTCAATATTGTTTTCTTAAGCTAAAAACTATGAACAGAAACACTGGAAAACACTATGCAGTGCGTGGATGTACATACAACTGGAGAACATTACAAGAAGCATTAAATCAATCTTGATTGAACATTTTCCATTCAAAAGTTGTGACTGTCCATGCAATGCCCTCTTCTCTTGTAATCGAGTGCCATCGACGTCAGATTTCAAAAGATAGTGGTTGTCTGCTCTGCAGATGAGAAATTCTCTGCAGAGTGTCTATGTGTGCTGTTAAATATCGTACCGTTGATAACCCTATACCAGAGTTATATCGTGGTTATGACAGAAAGGCGGTTAAAAAGTGTCGAGTGGAGGTGAGTTGTCCAGCGATAATGTCGTCTGCTTCAAATACATACGCAAGCATATCGGTCAAACTTCGACAAAGAAAGTCAAAGCGACAATTCTGACCCATCTCATCGTCTCATTGACATATCTTTTTGATCATCCAATTTTACCTTCAAGTTACCCATGTTTTTTTGAGATTCTAACAATGACAAACTTCTAACGGACGGTTCAAAGCGAATTCATATTCTCTGTAATAAATTCACAGAACCGGGAATTGACTCTCAAAACCATGAGGATTTACAAATGTCATATTTGACATATTTGACATATTTTAAGAATGTTAGGAAAGTTATGGATACTCTGTACAATTATCTTGAACTCATGATCTGCTCCTTTACGATGTTACTTTACGTTCTGTTAGAAATTCACGTTTTGCACTGTCATGAGATAACATCATACTCTGTGGACGATGAAGTTATGTTAATCTATTTTTATTGCACATTATAAAGCATTTAAATTCCTTGTTTTACTGTGTTCAAAGTTATGCCTGGGAAGTCACGCTATACTGTTGCAAAATCCCTTTGTACGTTGTTCTGAATGCATATTATGCTCTGTTAAGTGACGTTATCACCTTAAGACTCTGTTATAACGTCATTTTATATGTTTTTGCAAGTCCGTTTTCTTGTAATGAGGTCAGGTTATTTCTTACGCAGCCATATTATGCTGTTACGAAATTGAGCTGTGATTCGCTACGTCACATTAAAAAATATTCTGCATCTTGACGTCACATGTTTTACACTGAGCAAATTAAAACCCACCGAGGAGGTGTTGAGGGTGTGTACCAAACTGGTGCGAACTTTTTACATCCCCTTCCGCCAGCACTTCCGCTCTCCACCTCTGAAACAATGTGAGGCTCTGGGGTCCACTGGGGCACTCCAGATCAGATAACGTCTGATGACCAAATGATCAACGCAAGCTCTAGTGGTGACATTAAACTGCTATTGATTTCCCCCTCCCTCTCACTTCTGAGCAAATTCATGATGGAAATTCTAATGTAAATTACACTTATTGTTTTTGTATTACATAGTATAATTGGAGAGGAAACAGAAAATTTGTTTTAATATTAAATTATTGCAATTATTTTCGAGGTGTATCAGGCAAATTGTTTATGTCATTTATGATAATAATGAACTAAGACGTGTAACAGTAAATTTTCATTAATTTTAATGAAATGTATTGATAATCACTTAAAGGCTCTACTAGTTTTGGGCTAATATAGTCAATACCTCTACTTTGGAAATTTTTAAAACATGAATGATTGATAAAAGTTATTTATCAGAATTTTAATAAGCTTAGAATAAGAGCAAACTATTTTTTGTAAACAATCACTTGCATTAGTTAGAACAGACTTAACAACCTTAATTAAAAGCTATTTAATTAGGCCAGATGTGCACGACCAGTTGTGCACAAGATGCTCTAAGGCGTCTAAGCCTTACGAAATGTCCAGTCACCAGCTCACCCACCCCTAGCTCCCTTTCCCAAAAACTTCCTTGAGCTTGGAAACATTTTATGTAGTCCGCTAATTAGTGCGAAATCAACCGTCGTCCTGAGATTTTGTTTTAAATGGATCACGCAAATATTAACGCTGCATAAAAAGTCACGTGTAATTTCCTCGGTAAACTTGACTTCAAACCTTTAGCCTCTTGAGCTGGTTCGCCCACCTCGTCAAACCTAACCTCAAACCTTTCGCCTCTTGAGCTGGTTCGCCACCTCGCCAAACCTGACCTCAAACCTTTAGCCTCTTGAGCTGGTTCGCCCACCTCGCCAAACCTGACTTCAAACTTTTAGCCTCTTGAGCTGGTTCGCCCACCTCGCCAAACTAAAGCTCAAACTTTTAGCCTCTTGACCTGGTTCGCCCACCTCGCAAAACTTAAGCTCATACTTTTAGCCTCTTGTCCTGGTTCGCCCACCTCGCCAAATTTGAGCTCAAACTTTTAGCCTCTTCAACTGGTCCGCCCACTTCTACATCATAGACCACCTCCAACTGTTTGCTAGTCTCATGCAAAGGGAGAGAAGAAAGAAATTCCTAAATGAGTGCAGTTTTTAACGCCGCCTGCCGTCCTAACAAGAAGAAAGAAAAACAGATTTATCTTTTTACAGCACTGTTTGAGTTAGAAGAAAGAAAATATATTTGTACTCTGCAGATCTATCAGGAAGAACTAAGGGGAAAAAATATAATGCACATTTGCTTGTTGTCAACACCAGTGACTGCAGACTTGCAAAAGAAGATGCATAAGTTCCTCTTCGCCTAATGACAGACCATCCCGGATGTTAACAGTAGAGGAGACAGATCACCTCTTGAAAAGTACACAAAAAGGGGAGATAAGTCTTTGATCGCTACATGTTGTTTTTTCTTTAAAACGTTGGCAGAACGTGTGTACTGTATGTCTACAGAACTGCGCCACTTTATCAAAGCGGTTGCATCAAGACTTTGTTCTGGAAGTGATGCAACGAGTGTGTTTAAAGAAGAGAAGTGAAAAGAAAGAAGAAAAAAGATAGAGAAATGAGTGAACAACAGGCAGAACAGCTTGTGCGTTAGCTAAATACCGGAAGCTTTCAAGACAAATCAGTCATCAGTCGGATTGCGTGTCACTCGATGCTGGTTTGTTTCGTTCGCCCGAAGCATTTGCATTAGATTCTTCAGAATAAAATCGCCGTTCATAGGCAATGTCTATAAAAGTGAAGAGATTATGCGTTGCTTTGAGGCGTTCGTTTGCTCTTTCTTATTTCATTTATCGGTTGCTGTTGTCGGACATCACTTTTTGTTTGATTCATTATAAAAAATAAAACTGTTCTTTCTCTATAATTATATCTGTAATTAAAAGCTGTTTGTTAGTTTTGAAACTAAAGGAGTTGCTTACTCTTTAATGCGAATAGAAAAGTAGGTAATGTATTTTGAAATTACTTTTAACGATTACTATCTAAATAACCTGACAATTATGCAAGCCTTAAACACTAACGGTTGACATAGGCAGACCTATCTGAACAACGTGACAATTTTGCAAGCTTTAAACACTGTCAGCAGACACATATAAATAACCTGAGGATTATGCAATCCTTAACACTGACTTCTGACATGGGCAGACCTATCTAAACAACGTAACAATTTTGCAAGTCTTAAACACTGACAGTTGACGTAATCAATCCAAGCTAAATTCTAATATTTATCAATCTTTAAACACTGACAGTTGAGGCATAAGAAATCTAAGCTAACTCGAATATCACCAGTCTCTAAATACTGACAACAGGCATAACCAATCCAAGCTTAATTCGAATATATTATCAGTCTTTAAACACTGACAACAAGCCTAAGAAATCTAAACTAGAATATCATCAAGCTTTAATCACTGAGCAGCCTCTGTAAGAAAACTAACTGGAATATTATCAAGCTTTTAAACACTGACGATTGGCCTAAACAAGCCAGTCTAATTCGAAAATTTTCAAGCTTTTAACTCTTACAGCAAGTTTAAGTAAGCAAGCTTAAAACACTGACAGCAAGCCTAAACTTCTAGGTTAACTCTAATACCATCAAGCTTTAAATACTGACAGCTGGCCAAAGTCACTAAAACTAACTCGAACATCGTCAAACTTTAAATAACCTCAGCAGACCTACTAAACAAACCAGACTAACTCGAAAAATCAAGCTTCAAAACATTGACAACAGACCTAAGTAAGATGAACTAACTCGAAAACCAAGCTTTAAATATTGTCAGCTCTCATAAGCAAGATAAATAATTACAGAATCAAGCTTTAAACATTGACAGCAGACCTAAGCAAGATTAGCTAACTCGAAAACCAAGATTTAAACATTGACAGCTGACCTAAGCAAGATAAACTAACTCCAAAATCATCCATCTTTAAACATTGACAGCACCCACCGTAAGCCAAGCTTTCACAAGCTTGGTCGGCAAGCATTAATTACTTAAATCATCAACATTTCCAAAGAGCTAAAAGTTTGCTTGTCAACTGCACACTGTATGTGCTTTGTCTGCAATCTGAAGGTCTGTGTCAGAACGTGCAGCATCTGTTTATTGTTTAGTCTCACACCACATAAAGTGGTTTAGGTGTATTTTCTGATGTTTCTCTTTTCTCATCTGCACTGCCCAAATTTCGCAAAAGGCTGCTACACACATATTTCATCATCATATTCAGTTCGTTTCTTTTCTTTTCTTTTCCTTTAACGCAAGCTGGAGAACAACGTAATGTAAGGAAGGCAGGCTACGCCACTCGACTGGTATTTTGTAATTATGTGTTCAAGGCCATTGTCAATATCTGAGTTTGGGGCGTTGAAACTGAATAGCCTCCCCTTTTGCATCCTTCATTTACTGTACTGAAAGGAAATATTTGCAAAATTTGTACATGTTAAGGAAGGCACAGTTAGACAAGTGAGTTATTTAATTCAGGTTGAAGTGTATGCCTGGGGATGCGAACTTATGTGTGTCAACACATCCGGTTATTCATTTTTTTTCTGAATATTCAAATATGCAACGAGCAGATGGCGCGATGCACAAACTACGACAGAATCGCTAAAGCAATTTACCTGAGAGCTTCCGGCTGTCAGCAGTAAATGTTTTTTATTTTTCAATTTTCTTTTTACAACCTGTGCACGTGTTCCTCAGGTAGTTCTTCAAAGAATTTGGCTTGAAATTTGTTTTTGTGTGTGACCATCCATCATTAAAATTCAGTGTATTCCATCTAACCTAAAACCATCATTGAAAGACGATCTATCTACCTATCTATCTGTCTATCTATCTATCTATCTATCTACTTACCTATGTATCTATCTATCTATCTATCTATCTATCTATCTATCTATCTATCTATCTATCTATCTATCTATCTATCTATCTATCTGTATTTATATATTTATATTTTTTGTTATATCAGTTTATAATTGTTCTCTTTCTCTCGCTCGCTCTTACACACACACACACAAGCACTTATTTGAACTAACATTTCTTTTTTAATTAGCACACACCTAAACATTATCATCACCTTCTTCCTCACCACAACCAAGTCCCTTCTAACTTGACCTATTTCATGTATCGTAGCGAGGCAATAATGACACGAGGGAGGAATGCACCGCATCAAAAGGAAATGTTTCTATTGACAATACTACTGTCTCAGGAGCGAAAACGCTTAACATTTGTTTTCCTTTCAGCAATTGTCAGTATGTCCAGGTATGCTTTCTTCAGCCTCTGCGTACCTGTGTTTGATGTGGGTTACTTCTACGGTTCTAGGTGTATGAGTATCTGTATATCTGGTTTTAGTGGGATACTTCGACTTAGTGAATTGAACCACACACACACATACACACACGTGCGCATAAGCACGCATCAGTCATGATATAGACAGACAGAATTCTATAAAAAGTTTAAAGTTTTCACTGCTCCACCGCATCAAACGCATCCAAAATAGAACATCGACAGAGAAATTAACACAATATCCCCAAAAGAATTGTGTCCGCTGCTTTCTCCAAAACAAGATATCGTATTATGTCCTTCAACGCAGTTCGTACATGTTATTTTTAAAACACAATCTTTCATCAACAAAGAATCTTGTGTTCGTACGTATTTTTTACCACTTCGTACGAAGACGTATTTTCACCACTTCGTTTTTGTAGACGTATTTTCACCACTTCGTTTTGTAGACGTATTTTCTCCACTTCGTTTTCGTAGACGTATTTTCACCACTTCGTAAAAGTATTTTCACCACTTTGTTTTTGAAGACGTATTTTCACCACTTCGCGTATTTTCACCACTTCGTTCGTAGACGAATTTTCACCACTTCGTTCGTAGACGTATTTTCACCACTTCGTAAGTAGAAGTATTTTCACCACTTCGTTTTCGTAGACGTATTTTCACCACTTCGTATATTGTGTTCTTTTCACATTGACACTTTGCAAAGCTCACACGGTACGCCAGGTGTGGCCTCCAGCAGGGGAGCATTGCAAAGAGTTCGTTTTTTTCGTCTTGCAGTGACTTTGCCTACATAAATGTGCAGGGCGGCTTCACTGGAGTTTTAATTAGTCGAGCAAAACGTTACAGCGTTTATCGCCCTCATTCAGAGAAAATGAAGAAAACGAAAGTGGTAATATTCACTTAACGACGAACTTTGTAAATAGCGCACGTTTTCTTGATGAAAAATGTTTACTTGTTAGCTTTAAACATACCGTAATAAAAATAAAAATAAATCTGATGATGACCTACACCAGTGCTGTCCAACCCACGGGCCATTTCTAAATGGCCTGCCGGAGCTATCACACTATTAAAAACATTTCAGTTACGCAAAATTCTGTCATAAACCTTAAACATTTTATTTAATTTCTTTAACTCTTTTCAATAATTACTTAACTAATTCTAAGTTTATTTGGATTTAAGTGTTAATTTTAAATATTTCACAAAATAATAGTTTCTAAAAATTCTAAAATAAATAATTCTAAAGTATTTTAATGACTTTTACTTACTTGATAAGTTTCACTAACGGAAGCGGATGTTTTGTTGTTAACACGCTGTGCAGACGTAATTGTTATTGAGTTCAAAAGTTTTGTTAAAAAAGTAATAATTTAAAAATGTTTAATTTTATTCTATCTCTAAATATGACAAACATATAATATAAAATGGACAACACAGTGGCCCCATTTTGAACCAGTCAACAGAAAGCGGAAAGTTAAAGAAGAAAACCGTATGTTTTAATTGTCATAAGGGAACTTGAATTTTTCTTGACAATGCCGGGCGATAAGCCTGTGTGCTTGCTCTGTCAGAATTCCGTTGCTGTTTTGAAAAAAGCCAATCTGCAGAGACACTTCACGTCCATGCATAACAATTTTGAGAAAAATTATCCAGTTGGTTCTAAAGTGAGGGAAGACAAAGTAAATTCTCTAAAACGAAATCTACATGGTCAGCAAAATAGTTTTCGACGACAAATGAGTGCAAGTGACTGTGTTACCGAGGCATCCTTGAAAATTATCTGAGTTTTAGCAAAAAAAATCCCAGAAACCATATCAGATGGCAAACCTTTTAAAGAGTGTTTTAAAGAATGTGCCAATTCTTTGTTTGCTGAGTTTAAGAACAAAGATGAAATCAAAAAGCACATTTCAGATCTTCAGTTATCTCATCAGACCATGGCAAGACGAGTTTCAATGCTATCCAGTAATATATTTGATCAGGTGCAGTTTGATTTTAAGAATGCCTCTGGTTTTAGTTTAGCCTTGGATGAATCATATGATGTAACTGATACAGAAAAAATCTAATAATTTGGGTTAGATTCGATGCGGGGGATACATTTAAAGAAGAACTGTTGGTACTGATACTGCTCAAAGATACAATCCGATGGGAAGACCTTTATAGAATACTCAAAGAAAAACTGTTGGTACTGATACTGCTCAAAGATACAATCCGATGGGAAGACCTTTATTGAGTACTCAAAACAATGCTTGTTTAAAATGACATTGACATTAAGAAGCTAATTTCAGTTACCACGGATGGTGCCCCAGCAAGAGAATTGGATTGATTGGATTGTTGAAGGAAGATAACGATTTTCCAGATTTCCAAGCCTACCTCTGCATAATTCAATAGCAAGCACTTTGACCAAAAATGAAAGATGATGAACTGGAAAATGTCATGTATGTTGATGTAAAAATTTTGGACTTCATTCGGGCGAAATCTTTAAACCACCAGGTAGTTTAAGACACTTGTTGAAGAGCACGAAACCAGTTGGTGATCTTGTTCTATATACCGATGCTCGTTGGTAATGTTTTGGCAAGATTCTGGGATCCGATTCAAGAGGTCAAACTATTCTTTTTTGAGAAAAGTAGGGAGGAGTTATTAATTTATCTTCAGAATCCAGTTTTTATCTGTAGACTTGCATTTATGACTGACATTACTCAACACCTCAGCATGTTGAACTTGAATTACAAGGGCGTCACCAAATCATGCCCACATTAATTAAGGAAATTATTGTCTTTGAAGCAAAGTTGGATTTATTGATCAGTCAATTACAAAATCTAATTTTACACACTTTCCAACACTTTCTAATGTTGCACAAGAAAATCTTGATTTAATTAAAAGTGAATGGTTTGATGCATCATTATGAAACATTGAAATCAGATTTCTGAAGACATTCGACCTTTGACTCCACTTGTGCTCTTTGTTGACAATCCCTTCACAAGTGACGTTTCTGTCAGTGTCATGGCTGCAAGTATGCAGATATTGGGAGGAGATGAAGGTGCAGTGCAGCTCGAAATAATATAAATGAAGCATAACACGGCTCTTCGGGACAAACACAAGGATAAGTCGCCAGCAGAGGTTTGGATGAAATATGTCTTCTGATGAGTTTACGCACCTATCTAAATGCTGCAAAAAACCTTTTGACCATGTTTGGAAGCACTTACGTTTATGAAGCAGGATTTTCTGCAATGACCAACATCAAGTCGACAAAAATGTAGACAACCCGATGAAGGCAGCTGTGACGCAGTATCAGCCACAAATTTAGAGAAAAAAAAAAGCTAATTTAATTCAGGTTCAGATTTCGCACTGGAGATGTAAATTGAGGCTAAATAAATTGATAAATTGGAATACTGGTTTCGAAACACATACATTATACTGTTAGTGATAATAAACAACTTTAACATCAGATAATTCATATCTGATATATCAATTAGCTAAAAAAAATATTAAAATTTGAAAAACATCGGATGACACAAAAACATTTTAAATAATGTACTTTACATGTCATACATATTGTATAAGATACAATAAAGTTTTACAACATTTAAAATGTTATGAAATTCTTCCTAAAGCTAAAAAAAAAGAGAAGGAAAAGTAGTAATTTCAGATCTTTTATTATTAATTTATTTAGCAACTGTATCCAACAGATAGCTAAAAACAGACTACATTTTATGCCGAGTGCTCCCAAAAGCATTGAGAGCTAGGGCTCCGCCCAGATCCCGCTGGAGAACTTAGGAAGCTCCCCCTCCCCCCCCCAGTCACAAGGGGCTTCGCGCCCGGGTGCCTTCGGCACCCTCGTTCGTCCACCAGGCAGCATTGCGGTCCCTGGCCTCGTGACATTTTTTTTAAGTGGCCCACCGTCTGGAAAAGGTTGCACAGCACTGACCTACACTATGGCAACATGAACAATGATAATAATAATTGCAAATCACGATGCTGATGACGAAGAAGATACTTCTTTCTCATAATGAAGAATTGTCGTTCTTTTGATGCTGCTGCTGCTGATGATGATGATGACGATGATAATGATAACTTACACGATAGCAACATGAACAATGATAATGATAAAAAAAATATTACAAATTATGATGCTGATGACACGATGAAAATATTGCTCGTAATAAAGAATTGTCGTTTTGGATGATGATGTCGAAGAAGGCAATATCAACGACAAGAAATACGCATTATGATGATAATAATAAGTTCGTTTAAATTGTCGTTCGTGAAAGCTTCAACCTGTCACGCTCGTTACAGAGCTTTGTTTTGTTCCGGGCAGTGACTTCCAATTTTACCAGCAACTTTTTCTCGGAGCGAAGCATGTCTGTTCCATTCAGTATGTATTAGCACGTGACATCGTTACACCGCAGTTCCAGAAACCTGATCATAAAGTATGGCCGCCATCGTATATATGACGTCACGTGGTAATTACATGTTCCGATAAGATCTGTCAGAGGCATTCAACCATTAGTTTCCTTTGCAGTGGTCACGTGCTTCTGCACAGGCAGGAGACCTATTGGCCTACAAATGGCACCTTGCTATAACCCTCTAAGCGGAAAGAAAAGGTATTCGCACACATAGCTTCTTATCGACGTAAAAATGCAATGACTAGTATGTAAGAGGTGTAAAGGGTACTAAGAGTGAAAAGTGAAAGATTGCACTGTTTTTCTTTAGAACATTGTAACAATAAATATCAGAGTACTTGTTATCGATATTTACTAGGACACAAAATTGACAGCGTTACATATCTCCGAGAACACACTCAGACAAGATAGTGATAGGTAACTCATCAGATGTGGCAGTAAGAGGCACTTATCAGTCATACATCCCAAGTCACAGTGGCAGGTATTTGAGGAACACACCAGAGAAAAGGACGGTGGCAATTATGAAACACAGTCGAGCAAATAGTGGAGGTAACAGAAAGAAAATAATGGTAGGTAATTTAGAACACACTAGAAGAAATAGTATTGAAGAACAAGACTGGAGGAAATGGTGTTTTTAAACCAAGGAACACACACTAGAAGAAATAGTGATGGTGACTGAGGAACACACATAAGAAAATTAGTGATAGTGATTGAGGAACACACATAAAAAAATTAGTGATAGTGACTGAGGAACACACATAAGAAAATTAGTGATAGTGATTGAGGAACACACTTCAGAAGAAATAGTGATAGGGATTGAGGAACACACATAAAAAAAACAATTATAATGTAGGAACACACTTCAGAAGAAATAGTGATAGTGATAGAGGAACACACATCAGAGGCAACAGTGGAAAGTAACTAACACACATCATTGGAAATAGTGGCAGTTGCTAAGAAACATATCAGAGAAAAATATAGAGATAATTGAAGAACACATATCAAAAGAAATAGTAATAGTAAGGTAAGTGAGGAACACAGGTTAAGAAATATTGTAATAGTAACTGATGAATATAAATTCGAGGATATTTTGATAGTAACCGAGGAATATAAATTAGAGGATATTGTGATAGTAAGTGAAGAACATTGAATGATACTGTGATAATCACTGAGGAACATGTATTAGAGAGAGAGAAAGAGAGAGAGGGAGAGAGAGAGAAAGAGATAGAAAGAGAGAGAAAGAGAGAGAGAAAGAGAGAGAGAAAGAGAGAGAGAATATGACATCGCAGTATGCCCACAAAAGTTCTTCATCAGTCCTATTGTTACTATGGCATCGCAGCATGCCCACAAAAGTTCTTCATCAGTCCTATTGTTACTATGGCATCGCAGCATACCCACAAAAGTTCTTCATCAGTTCTATTGTTAATATGACATCGCAGCATGCCCACAAGAGTTCTTCATCAGTCCTATTGTTAATATGACATCGCAGCATTGCCCACAAAAGTTCTTCATCAGTCCTATTGTTAATATGACATCGCACCATGCCCACAAAAGTTCTGGTTTCGTTCTCATAAATCCTAACCATTGGATAATAAAACTACTCATCCAATTGGAACTGGTTTGCATTGCATGAGCAATTTCTACCATATTCTTAACTCGAGTGTTTACTCCAACTCTGAGACTTACAAAAATACCATCATAGTGCCCAAGGTCAGGTTACTTCGACAATTTAACAATTAATAAAACAATTAAGTTTATAAATAGGGATAGAAAAAATTACTTTTCCACACGGTGTTTTTCTGTTCCTTTTGCTTTCGTTACGTCAACAACACTTTTCGTCTGCGCTCGTAAAATTATAATTAGTGCTCAAAAGTTAATTCCAAGATTGTGTAAGTGAATATATTAGCTTTCTCAGAGCTTTTATCTAAGGTTCATTTTGTGTGCACTTTTTTATCATTTTTGCATATTTTGTTTTAAGGCAAAGTTTAGCAGCGTCAAATAACAACAAAATTAAACCGAGCCATTCCAGACGAAAACAAAATTAACAATTCCTTTCACTAGCAGCAAGCAATCACATTTTTTCAGTTATTTATTTTCGATTCATTCAGCAAACAGATATATATATATTTTTAACATTTTATTTTACATTCTGGTTGTTTCATTATTCGCGTTTCATCTTTGGGAATTTGTTCAAACGACATTTTGCTGATAATATCACCTTGATTAAACTGTTTCCATTATGACTGCAAACATTCACGCTACTAATACTATATATATTTATACATCATCCATCCACCCATCCACTCATTCATCCATCTATTCGTTCCGTCTATCTATCTATCTATCTATCTATCTATCTATCTATCTATCTATCTATCTATCTATCTATCTATCTATCTATCTATCTATCTAATCTATCTATCTGATTTAATCAACGCTCCTTGTGAACAGTTCAGCCATGGAAAGAGTGACCCATTTAGAGGATTACACGAATTGTTTGGCTGTCATAGTCTACTAAAGATATCTTCACAGAGGAAATCATAGTGCTGTGAACGAGATTAAAAAATAATTGGAAATGTTATGAGAGTATTCGTGATTTTAGATGGGTGCTGCAAACTATTTAAGGACTCTAACCGAGTCGATAAGCGCTAAAACAAAACACAACTATTTGATCTTTAGCATGACTACAAAATAAATTACTCATTTAAACTTTAACATAGTCTGTAAATGTATATATTTAGATTTAACATAAACTGTAAATCTGCACGTTTAGACGTTAATTTAGACTGTAAAGCTGCACACACTGTCTGTAAAATTGCACATTACTGTAGATTGTCAAACTAAATAGTTAGATTTTAACTCAGACTGTAAACTACATTCAAAAGAAACAAAAGCTAAGCAGTTTTTGAAATAGGCTGTAAAATTACAGTTATACGTTAACTTAACAGTAATTGAAAAATTACAAATTTAGACTGCAAAACTAACTAAGCATTTGACTGTAAAATTACACAATTAGACTTCTTCTTAGAAAAAATATGCATTGAGACTTGAACTTAAGACTGTAAAAGAAGCAAATCTAAGCAGTTTTTAAAATAGGCTGTAAAATTACAAACAGTGTTTGAAAAAACTACAAATTTAGACTTGAACTTAGACTGCAAAACTAATTAAGCATTTGACTAAAATTACACAATTGGATTTCTTCTAAGAAAAAATATGCATTGAGACTTGAACTTAGTCTGTAAAACTGCACATTTAGACTTGATCTTAGACTGTAAAATTACACATTTAGGCTTTAACTTAACACGGTGTAAAACTGCATATTATACTTAAAATAGACTGTAATACTACACATTTCATCTTTATCTTAGCGCACTCTATAAAATTATACATTTAGTCATTAACTGAGACTGCAATGTACATATTTCGACATTAGACTGTAAACTTACATATTTAGATATTAACTTAGTATTTAAAACAATAAGATTACGAAAACTACTAATTTAATAATAGATTCACAACTACTCGTTTAGAAAATAGCCATCGGGAAATAATGAGATGGAAAACTACACAGACAAAAATTGAAAACTATGCATTTAGTCTATAGCATAGGCTTGAGTGTTATTATATTATTTTTACATTTAATTTACTTTCATTGTGCATTGTATTTAATTATAGAATTTTCATTATTGTTATGGCTAGATATTCAATTTTGCATGCATTGTATTTAATTATAGAATTTTCATTATTGTTATGGCTAGATATTCAATTTTGCATGCATTGTATTTAATTATAGAATTTTCATTATTGTTATGGTTAGATATTCAATTTTGCATGCATTGTATTTAATTATAGAATTTTCATTCTTGTTATGGTCTTTATGCTAACTAATTTCCGTTTATTTTTTAAAAAATTTAAATGAAAGCTATAGCCTATTAACAAATTATTTTATTCATTCAGTAATCTGTTGTGTAAGTGTTTAATTACTGGATCTAAAACAGAACCTGATTCAGATTTATTTGTATTGTGTTCGTGGTGTACTTGTGTATGGTGCGTATCTGTGCGTTATGTGGGCGTGCATATTTGTGTGTACTTGTGTATGGTGCGTATCTGTTCTTTATGTGGGCGTAAACATTCGTGTGTATTTGTGTATGATGCACATCTGTGCGTTATGTGGGCGTGCATATTTGTGTGCATTTGTGTCTGATGCACATTTGTGCATTATGTGGAGTGCATATTTGTGTGTATTTGTGTATGGTGCGTATCTGTTCTTTATGTGGGCGTGTACATTTGTGTGTACTTGTGTATTGCGTATCTCTGCGTTAAGTGGGCGTGCATATTCGTGTGTACTTGTGTATGGTGCGTATCTCTGAGTTACGTGGGCGTGCATATTTGTGTTCTTGGTCGTTCTTGTGCGTATATGTTTGTGAAAGTGCTATTTGTTGATTTTATTTTGTTTAATTTAGCTTTTTATGGGAGAGAAGATTTAAATGTTGCCATACTTTTAAAGTAGCTAATTATCAATTATTTCCTTTAGCGATCCACTCGGCTATAGGGGCTATGGACAATATAATCTTCCATTGCAAGACTTGCATAGAGATAAGAGTGAATCTATTTACTTTTTCAAGCAGATTAAATGGTTGACAAAGAGAGATATGTGTGGTTTGACATATTTATTCAAGAAAATTAATGTGGCTGTCTAATGGGCGGGAGCGAGTGTATATAGATTTTTTAAAAGATTAAATCTTACTGAGGTATATGGATTTTTAATATGCTCATGTTAAAGAGGCAATTATTGCATATAAAAATAATTACTTACTTAATATGTTTATTGAGTTTGCTAAGACTGGAAGAGGTATAGAATTGAACGTAAATATTTATCCAAAATATTTTATTACGATTTGTGTTGGTCTATAGATAGAATATAGCACTGATGCGTTGGTGTATAGATAGAATATAGCACTGGTGTGTTGGTGTATAGATAGAATATAGTACAGACGTGTTGATGTATTGATAAAAATATAGCACTGATGTGTTGATGTATTGATAGAATATAGCACTGGTGTGTTGGTGTATAGATAGAATATAGTACAGACGTGTTGATGTATTGATAAAAATATAGCACTGATATGTTGATGTAGTGATAGAAATATAGCACTGACGTGTTGATGCATTGATAGAAAGAGAGCACTGATGTATTGGTGTATAGACAGAAGGTAGAAATGACATGTTGGTGTATTAATAGCAATGATATTTTGGTGTAATGATAGATATATAGCAATGATATTTTGGTGTATTGATAGAAATATAGCAATGATATTTTGGTGTATTAATAGAAATATAGCAATGATATTTTGGTGTATTGATAGAAATTTAGCAATGATATTTTGGTGTACTGATAGAAATATAGCAATGATATTTTGGTGTATGGAATGAAATATATCAAATATGTGCTGGTGTGTACTGAAAAAATAGAGTTAAGATGTGCTGGTATAATTATATATTGATTAATGCTTTATATAGCTCTGCTGCTTGGGGACACAGTATCAATAAAAAAATCAATGATTAAATTGCAGTCAAATAAATAAATAAAAAAAATAATCGTCTTCTACAAATGGCACAAAAACGTTGAGTACTGAGGTTGATAGGAAGAAGACAAGTGTATAAAATAAAAGACTGCAAAAGAACAACAAAAATATATACAAGAATAATACAATCAGACAACTTCAGTACATGGGAGTCATCACCGTCAAGGAAATATGTGTGTGGGTACTGATATTTTTCTCATTAATCAAGACGAATTTGAGTGTGAATATGGGTTTATGTGTGAGTGTGTAT
Source organism: Sinotaia quadrata (assembly GCA_028829895.1). NCBI lineage: Eukaryota > Metazoa > Mollusca > Gastropoda > Architaenioglossa > Viviparidae > Sinotaia > Sinotaia quadrata. The sequence continues at coordinate 20,081,620 of CM054183.1, read as the reverse complement.
ATGCGTATGATTGTGTGTGTGTGTGTATGTGTGTGTGTGTGTGTGTGTGTGTGTGTGTGTGTGTGTGTGTGTGTGTGTGTGTGTGTGTGTGTGTGTGTGATGTTCGTACAGAAACCAGATCTCCTTCATTAATCAGCAAGGTTCAAAACTCTCTGCCATCTCTTGCCTTTCCTGAAGTGTTCCTTATCTCCTGGGTGGGAGGGTGGATGGTTGGGGGAGAGGTCTCGTGGAAATATGCACACTTATTAGGTCTTACTAAATATATATGTATGAACCTCACATTAGATAAATATGGGTAGAGATAACGATAGACGATGGAATGATAGATAGATAGATAGATAGATAGATAGATGGATGGATGGATGGACGGACGGACGGACAGATAGACAGCAGGTAAGAAGAGGGACCATAACATTCATTTCCAGTAGTGTTATTGTTAACCAAAAGAATCAATGGGTGGAGGTAGGGTCTACCTAAATACACTTTCACCGAAATTTAAAATTAATAAAGAATTAAGGTTTCTTGAATAACTAATAAAAAATAAAACATAAAAGATAGAAATTGTGTTTAATTATCATTCTTATATATTTAAGATTTCATTTCCTTCGAATGGATTGTTTAAGAAATGGTCACATCTGTGCACGGGTCTTTTGTAATAAATCATTTCTCTAATTTCATAGACGCCGACAACAACGTTGAAAACTATGTGCATATGAGAAAAAAATTTTTAAAAATACTTTACATAACTGTGGGTGGTTGTGGACTGCATTGCTGATGTGACGATAAGCTCTATTTCGTCAAATACCAACCTTCGGGAAAGAAACCCACAAAAACAAGTAAAATAATCTCAGTCTATTTCCAAAAGCGTTCATAAATTTATTTGGTAAATTTCCTTTAACGCACTGTTGAAATGTCGTCACGTTTACGCAAGAGAGAAATATTTCCTCTAAAGTGTAGTTTATGACTATAAAATGTAGATTGCTATCAAACTCGGTCAGACGTCGCCAAGTGTCTCTCAGTTTCAACTCTGCCTCTCTCAATACAATTCTCTCTTTCTTCTTTTTCTTTTTTTCCCCCTCTTTTTTCTTTTTCTCTTTTTCTTGCTCTCTCCCTCTTTTCTCTTTTTCTCTTTTTTCTTTCTCTCCTTCATCTCTTTTCTTTTTCTCTATTTTCTCTTCCTCTCTTATCTTTTTCTCTTTCGTTTTTACTTTCACTCTTCTTCTTCTTCTTTTGTCAATAGATAGATCGATCGATAGATAGATAAATGGATGGATGGATGGATGGATAGATAGATAGATAGATAGATAGATAGATAGATAGATAGATAGATAGATAGATAGATAGATAGATAGATGGATGGATGGATGGATAGATAGATAGATAGATAGATAGATAGATAGATAGATAGATTGTAAGGCTGTGAGACTAACGTCTTAATCTCACGTACTGAAAGTTGCATGCTGGAGTCGTTGGAGCCCACACTTGGTCATTGGCATGTTTTTAGATTGATCCTCATTCATTCATCCACCCATGCTCAGCACACAGATGTCCTCGCAGAGAACCGTTTGAGAATAAACTCAAGCCAACACCCATTTTGATCGTTTTAGACAGACAGAAGAACCATAAATGCGTATTCTACGAAGACGACTTTCTGTATAAATTCTGATTGAAAGAAAATTATCTTCATAATTTCATTGTATTCTTTCCAGCCTTTCCGCTCTACTCGTCTTTTCTCTATGTACTCCTTTTATCACGTTATCATGTGTAACGATCGTAATCCCTTTGATATCCGTATTGGCAACCTTCACCTTTCTCCCTTAAGCACACTTCACCCTCATACCTTTCTTTCTCGTTCTTTTATTTTAACTGGGTTTTCTTTGTATAATGGCTGTTATTTATATCCCACAATCGTGTACCTTGTCTGCGCAAAATATAGTCCAACTTGGAGCTTAGCCTTTTCATTTTCCTGGAGTTAACCAATTATAGGCTTACTATCTTGTCAGTGACCCGAAACAACGGCACCGTCACTTCCGATTTATTTACCAGTCGCCCTGTTTGAATCTACGAATGTATCTGTCGCTTTGGGGACTATTCTTAGTGCGCAGACAATCAGCAAAGGGGCACAGGCATTCCCTCTCCACCCCCACCCCTACCCCAACTCCACCTATGGTGCAGCGATGTTTTTCATAGCTAATGAATTGACGGAGGTCATCTCGTCCGTTTTAGAAGTTATGCTCTGTGCACGTGCAGGTCGTCGATGATTTAATTATAACGGTGTTGATGTTGTTAACATTTGTTTCTGCATTTGGCTGTGTGCGTGTGTGGTTGATTGTATGTGTGTGCCTCTGTATGTGTTTTCTTGTATTTAAATCGATATTTTAAAAAATTATTATTATTTGTGTTTTTTGGGGGGGTTGTTATTGGGATTTCTTTGCGTATAAATTAAGACTAAAGAGAAATAAATATTTTAAAATATTTATCTTGCATTATTTTCTTTATTCTTCGTTGAAGGTTTGTGTGAGTATGTGGTTAACGGGAACAAGAAAATATTTAATGTTTTAGTGTAATTTTATTAATTAATTCTATTTAAATTGTTTTTTCTTTTCTGGACAATCGTGATTTGTGGATGCGTTTTATTCAACTAATCACGAGAGCATTGTTTAAAAGTTGTATCTAACAAAGAAATGTTCATTTACTACTGATATTTAATCGATCTTTCAGATTGAAACAAAACAGAAAAAACCCAGAGGTTATGGGGGGGGGGGGTGAGTTTCTTGAACAAGGATAAGTGAAGGGAGAGGAAGCAGCACCTTTCCCTCCCCAAGAAATACTTTCATTTTAACGGTTCATCCGATGTACTGATAACATGCTAAGTTTGCCTTGTAGCAAAACAGCTGTCTTGGTTCAGTTCAAGATGGACATCTCTTTGATCTGGGCTAAAGGTCACGATGGCTTTGTTCTTCCTATCTATCCGGTAGGTTATTGAGTTGGGGGTATGCCTCAGATTGTTCAGAGAGAAAACTCTTCGGACTCAACCAGCAAGTTCATTTTGTGTGCTTGTCTCTGCGCATTCAGTTTTAATGAGTATGTGATTTGCTATTAATGTAGTGTCTTGGGGGTCACCTACCGTTTCAAGAAACTCTCCGAATTGATTCCCATGATCTTTTGTGCTAATATAAGTTTATTTTACAACTATTACATTTTTTTAAAGAATTAATTTTCGAAATCCGAATTTTCATTGGTGAGGAGGAGAGAGGTAGGAATGAATGCGCCTTTCCATTCACCAACATAAATGCGCGTACCATTTACCAGTGACAGATGTCCACACATCTCACCACAAATAGGTGTGTACCATTTACAAGCGATAGATGTACACACAGTTCACCACCAATAGGTGTGTACCATTTACAAGCGATAAATGTACACACAGTTCACCACCAATAGGTGTGTACCATTTACAAGCGATAGATGTACACACAGTTCACCAGAGATAGATGTGCGTACCGTTCATCAACGACAGATGTGCGTACTAACACCGTTTAGATTTCAGTGTCGTTAAATGGTGTCATAGGCATGATTATAGTCATGTCTGAATGAATAAGGCATGCTTGTAACAATATAATTATATGAATAGAGCAGGAATGTTGTACACTAGTAAATATGTATATCTTTCTCCTTATATATACATTTACGTATCTTTGATATATATACTTTGCTACTTTGTTTTTTTATATGTATGCGGATAATTTTTAATATGTATGTATGCTTGTTTGTTTGTTCACTCATTTGTAGGCAGTGCAGCTCATGAACTTGTTAGTGTGCACAGTCAGAGGTAGTAGATGGCAGGAGTAGTGAGTGGGGGGGGCTGTGGACTTAACGGTGCTGGGAGCATAATATGTAGAATAGTGCGAAAGGCAGTCAATTGCCCAAATGAAAACATTCCCTTGCCACAGCGTCAAAAAAAAATCTATATTTAGTTTCATCAACGCATACATACTGCTTTGCCAAGTTTTTACAAGCTCGCGAAGTCTCGCGTGAAAAACACACGTGTGTACCGAAACACACGGTATTTTGTTTGCAGTTTCGCATACCATTAATTTAATGCTCAAAGTCTTGTTTGACAACAGGATGTGCTAATGATGATGAATTCAAAATGTTCATGACTTTGTTATGTGTTAGGTTTGACAACAGGATGTACTAATGATGATGAATTCAAAATGTTCATGACTTTGTTATGTGTTAGGTTTGACAACAGGATGTACTAATGATGATGAATTCAAAATGTTCATGACTTTGTTATGTGTTAGGTTTAAAAGGTGTGTGTGAAGATATTTATTTTGTTTTTCGTTGGTGAATGTATTTGAGTGACAGTGGTGGTAAAAAATCTTGCATTAGCTTCTTGTTATCTCCTCTGCATGTGCTGTTTCGCCAGAATTTGACTAAAAACCGTACACATACGAGTGCATAAAACTTTTACACAGAGATATGCAGGCAATCATTTATGCTGAACATAAAGGAAAACATGCTTACAATTTATATCTTTTGATGCGTATTCGATTGAGAAAGCCAGTTCCTCCCACTGGCTCCCATATTTTTCTTCTTTTTTGCTCTTGAACAACTTTAAAAAAAGAAGAATTTTTGTCTTCGTTGCAAAAGAGTTCTTTGTTCCCGCTATAAGAATAAGTCGTTTGTAAAGTTTCTAGTTACTTCCCTTGATGCATACATTTCCAAGTCTTTTACGAACGACGGAGCGTGAAGACAATAGGGCTGGCATATTTGTAGATTGAATGCCTTCAGGGGTATACTTGCGAAATTTTAACGCGTCATGTTTTTAGGACCATTCCAGTACGTGTGCTGACTCGTAGAGAACTTGTGTCTCTACTTCTACAATCAGTTGCTTATGTCTGTGTGAGTTTGTGTTTTGTGTGTTTTGTGTGTATCTATGTGTATTTTGTGGATGTATTTGTGTGTTTGTGTGAGTATGTGGTTATGTGTAATCCTGTTTGTTGTGTACGTTTGTGTGAGTTTGTTTTGGGGTGTTTGTGTGTATTTGTGGATGTATTTATGTGCTTGTGTGAGTATTTGTGTGTTTGAATATTTGTATGTTTGTGTGAGTACTTGTGTGTTTGAATATTTGTATGTTTGTGTGAGTACTTGTGTGCAATATTGCGTAGTGTGTGTGCGTATGCCCAGCCGTATTTATTTATATGCCTGCATTATTAAGGAGCATATATTTTTTAAATATAATTTTTACATTGTTTTCTCTGCATTGACATAAATATAAATGACTGTTGATGGATGCTCATAATATTTTTTTTCAGTTTCAGCAAAAGTAAAATTCGATATCGTGTCGATTATAAAATGCCTAGACAAGCCATCTGCTTTAAAATATCTCTACCCTAAATCCCTCCTCCCCGCCCTCGCCACCTCTCGTCTTGAGAATCCCCACCCGACGGTGAGCGAGCGTCCTTCACCAATCATCAAACTTGTCTGTGGCACTGTATATACTAATTTATGTGGCGTGTATAGCAATGTCTCTGTGACAATATGCAGCAATTGGGGTGTGATAAAAACTAATAATGCTTGCCAACGATTGTATGAAGAATACATTTCGGAAAGTGATGCACATTTCTCGAGTGATTATTTCTTTGCAGGAAAAAACATAAGTGTTGCAGGTTCGCCTGTGAGGCGCAACAGGATCTGAGAGGGAGGGGGGGAAGGTTGTGTGCGTTTGCGTGTGTGTGTATCATACCGCAATAAATACTTGTGAGGCCTGACAGGCGATAACCTTTGACACCTGATATAGCAATAAAGACGTGTGAGTGCGGCAGGCGATAAAGCTGGATATGTGATAAAGCAATAAATTCAAGTGAGGTGTGATGGGCGATAACTTTTGTACTCGTTTTTCTTTCCCCCTCCCTTCCTTATATGCAGGTCATCATTAACCAATAAGGACTTATGTTAGATTGCACCACAGTGTTACAGTGTGTGGGCTTAAAATAAGTATGTAATTATTATTTACTTTTTTTTTTTTTGGGGGGGGGGGGTTGCATGAAGATTGCAATAATGTATTTCGAAGTGCCATCAGGAAAAAAAAGGTTCGCTAAAAGTGCAAGTGATTGAACTGAGTAAACGGGTAAAAAATGAATCAATGTAATCGTACCACTTAAAACATTCACACGCACGCACGCGCACACACGCACGTACACACTATTATATATATATATTAGCGAAGATGACCTCTCATCATTTTGTACATAGTATAAGGTTTTATACTAGCATTTCCACTCATTACGATGTCCGAAGACTGTTGTGAGATAGACTACTACGCCTCAATATTGCCGGTTGCTGATATCATTTGGACGCACCCAGGATATAAGAAAACATAATACAAAGTATGTTTTTAAAAATTCGGGTCAGTGAAGGAAAAGCACTTTGCTGGAAGGCAAAAACTAACTTCATTATTTATTTTTTTAAACTGCTAGTCATATTTTCAACAAAATTATGTCGGGGTGTTGTTTCTTTTTTCTTCTTTCTTCTTTGCTGTTTTTAATGAAACAGGCTGGATATTTTATTAAAACATATACAAAATGTTTGTGTAGTAATTTACTTATATAATGTTTATTAAAACATATACAAAAAGTTTGTGTAGTAATTTACTTATAAAATGTTTTTCATAAAAAAATGCTCAAGCTCGTCCTGTTTGTGCTGATTTGTGTGAGTGAGTGTGTGTGTGTGCGTGCGTGTGTGCGTGTGCGCGTGTGCGCGCGCGCTTCTATATAAATTCAAAGTTCTAATGGGAAGACGTTTGGCGAGTTTCATGCCAGTACTTAGATTTTGACACAGAACAGATGTAGTGCGCAGATGATTTACACAGATGCATTGATAGAAGTGCTTTACAATGTTTGATTTATGCTTTCACGTTCGTGTTGAGTTTGGCGAGTTTTGTACACAGACGCAAGCGTCACAGTAGAAACTTATGTTTCAAGGTGAAAAAAGTATAGCGTCAAGATGTCGCCGCTGTACTCTGGGGTGACTTCGTAATAATGAATTATATCAAACATTAGTAGTTAGTTGTGATACAAGACATATACAAGTGCCGATGCAGAGTATGGGTCACTGATTATATATGTAGTTACGCCGATATACCGGTACGCCGCCAAGTTGGCTCACGGCCCCCACTCAGTTATAGCTGAGAATCGATGTTAATGAATAGATGTATGACAATTATGAATAGACGAACAGAGAACAAGACGTAATCATTAGACTATCCATTCAGACTATGATACAAACGATAGGAATTACTTTTCATTAACAAATACGCGAGATTAAAAGTAATAACAAGAATTTTAATAAAAGAAAAGTTAACAAGATTTAGAAAAATAAGTAATAATTATTATGTCATCATAATGCCACATAACACACTGTAGTCACGCTCGCGATCACAACTTATCTCCATGCACTGGAGTGACGTACAACACGCTGACAGACTCTCAACAGGACATGACATCACATCAGGAATAGATTCCAAATCCCATGTTGAAATCAAAGATCAAGATGAAACCAAAATGAAAACCAAAACCAAAAACAGGAACCAGAAACCAGAAACCCTGAAACACAAGCAATATATATGCTATTTTCTGAGTTTTTAACACAATTAAAAGTAAGCCCCCTCCCCCTTAAGCATGCATATCTCTTTCCTTGTCTAAATACAGAAGTAGAATTGTAATTAACAAATAACAAATTTATTCAATGCAATGAAATTTAAATATAAAGCAATTGATACACAATAAATAATAGTCACAAAAGCAGGTAATTAGGAAGGAATGTTCTTCCAACCTAAATTAATGATTAAATCAAAACAGATTCTGGTTTGTTATTATGTGATAGTTCATAGTCTCTTGAAATGTTTATGACCAAGTATAGTTCAAATCTCTCTTTCTTGAAGAGTGCAAATGTTACATGCATTTTTCAATCTAGTTCCCTATAGGTTACTAATGATTGTAGATACAAATGTTACATGCATTTTTCAGTCTAGTTCCCTATAGGTTACTAATGATTGTAGATGCAAATGTTACATGCATTTTTCAATCTAGTTCCCTATAGGTTACTAATGATTGTAGATACAAATGTTACATGCATTTTTCAGTCTAGTTCCCTATAGGTTACTAATGATTGTAGATACAAATGTTACATGCATTTTTCAATCTAGTTCCCTATAGGTTACTAATGATTGTAGATACAAATGTTACATGCATTTTTCAATCTAGTTCCCTATAGGTTACTAATGATTGTAGATACAAATGTTACATGCATTTTTCAATCTAGTTCCCTATAGGTTACTAATGATTGTAGATACAAATAAGAGTAAGAAATGGAATGTTTACATCACAGATGTATTTTAAGGAGATACAGATTTTAGAAGTAATTACCTTGTATTCTGTTTATCTGCGAAGACCAAGTTGTTTTCCTTTGTGCATAAGCAGTGTGTTCCATACGTGACACTGACATGTAGGCAATTGGATGGAGTGTTTAGTCATAATCTGTACTGTCACACAACTGGGGGTATAATAGTGAAGACTTGATTGAAGTCTTTAATGAAGAGCTTGTTGAAAATGATGATTGGAAAAATGTAAAATATAGAGTGCAGACTGCAGAATGTAGCATTGCAGACTGGAAGAATGTAGAATATAGAAAGCACATCTGCTGGCTCTGATATGTAGTGCTTAATACACAATCATATATATATATATATATATATATATATATATATATCGCTAGACTGGATTGCTCCACTTTTAATGAGCCTTTTAACAGTTATTTCATATCCTAACCTAACAAGGGTTCTGAAAGAAATCTCAAAAAACGAGAATGATGGACAATTAAAATTCCAAAAATTAAATAATTAAAAATATAATAATTAATCATTACTGATGTCATTTGCATTTCAGGTGTTATAATATACTTTATACATTTGCTACCACATACAAGCTAGGTACGCAATAATGTACTTTCTTTACAGGTACTAGCAAGAATAGGCTAGGCTCATGACGATACACTACATACAGGTACTAGCAAGAACAGGCTAGGCTCATGACGATACACTACATACAGGTACTAGCAAGAACAGGCTAGGCTCATGACGATATACTACATACAGGTACTAGCAAGAATAGGCTAGGCTCATGACGATACACTACATACAGGTGTTAGCAGAAATAGGCTAGATACTCAATGATGCACTTAATATGGGTGCTAGCAGAAACAAATTAAAAACTCAATGATAAAGGTGACGAAGATGCTGGCGGAAATAAGCTAGGTACGCAATACCTGTTATACAGGTATTAACAGAAATAGGCTAGATACACGGGGATATATGGGAATACATCAATGCAAGTTATACAGGGTGGAGAAGAAATAGGCAGGGTACACAGTACGCATGGATATACTTTGTGTTAATGCTTGAAGACAATGACAGGATATATAGTATACATCGATATATTTAAAACTGATGCGATGAGTAAAATGGTGTCAATGATGCTACTAGAAGCATGCTGGGTACTTTACGTACACATCGATTCAGTTACTAGGGATACTATACGAAACAGGTAGGATACTTCATTCATCAATACATTTACTAGTGATGCTGTTAAAAATAAACAAGACACATTACTACGTAGGTATAGTTACTATTGGAGCTACTAGAAAAGGTAGGGTATATTACACATATACACATATATTACATACACTCAATACAAGTGACAAGAAAATAAGTAGTGAATACACAATACAATGGAGTCCGCAAGATGAGAACAATGTGTCTATAATGGTGGAAATAATGCATTTTAAACGATATTATTAGCCACATATTTGGGAAAGCAAGCGTAAAGTAGCAAGAATACAACTGGAAGGACAAAAGAAATATAACCAGTTAAAGGATACCACCAAAAGTAACAAAGAAGGACAAATACATCTTGAACAAGAAATATAACCAGCCGAGGCATATGTATAGGAAGACTAAAGCGGACATAATGAAAGAACAGCGTTTCTTATGCAAGCCATTGAAAAAAAAATATAACACCGCCAGTATTCATGCAAAAAACGTCTCAGACACAACAGAACGCAGAAACCTAACGCCAGCCAACATATCATACTTGTAGACTTATTTAAAAAAAAGAGGTCTGTTGGTATGAGAAACTAGCTGATACATGCATTTGTACTTACAAGTAAGCGTGGCTTTCCAGGTTGTGTTTAAAATATTTTAAATCTATCAAACGGAAACCTGGATGTTATCTTAAGTCGGAGAGGGGAGATGAATCTGTACTATTAAGGCCACATTAAACACTCACATCTAATTCACACACATCTATTTCTTTACGTTAGTGCAGAGAGAGAAAAAGAAACCTCGGTTGTTTTTTTTAATTTATTTATTTATATTGAAGTGTCTGGAATTTTTTTCGTATTCTAAATATAGAAATTGAAGGATTTCATTTTAGAAAAGAAAAAAATATCGGAACATATACTCAAAGCAGCTCCTCTGTAAGAACTCCTGTGGACAGCTGGCTTTTCAATGCTGTCATTACTTCTAGGCAAATTCAGCACATAACTTTACCATTTCATCACACAGACTTACAATTTCATCACATAGCCTTACCATTTCATCACATAGCTTTACCATTTCATCACAAAGACTTACAATTTCATCACATAGCCTTACCATTTCATCGCATAGTTTTACCATTCCACCACTCCTTCTAATGTTGCGAGTGCAAATACGCTATAACGGCTCATCATTTATTTGAAAAGAATACAATAAAATAAACGAGGAGAGAGAGAGAGAGAGAGAGAGAGAGAGAGAGAGAGAGAGAGAGAGAGAGAGAAAATAAAGGAATAAAGGAATGTTTATAAACAGGTATCCATACTTACAGATAGATAGATGAATAGATGGATGGACAGAAAGATAGATAAAGAGCTGTAATAGATTAATTATGAATTAATTATTTTATTTATTGTATTTTTTACAATTTTGCACTGAAATTTTGTGTAACTCTAGAGAAACCTACGGTCCATGGCATTAGATTCCGGCCCGCCAAGTGTTCAATCCTGTCAGGCAATCACTTAAAAAATTTCCAGTCCAACCAAAATATTAACAATCCAACTAAATACATTATGTGACAGAGACCTGTCAAAACAACTAATGTGATCCACGACTTTAAAAAGTCGAACATTCCTATTCTAGAGTAATTAATTATAATCTGTAAATCTACAATGAAAAGATTGATGGACTGATAGATGGTTGGATGGATGGATAGCCTGTTGGCTGGATACATAGGAAGATGAAATGACAGAATATGTGAAATACAAAATAAACTGCTGAGAGAACAAATTAAATATATTACAAGAGAAGAGAAAGAAATTATGATATAAACATGATAGAGTGATTGATTGACAATAATTCACTCATTCATTTATTCATTGATAACTGAATGGATTAACTGTGTTACCTGGGGTGGGGGAGGGAGTTATATATGACCCTCTTATACTATTATTAAAGCTATTGGTTTAGATTATTAATATTAATACTACTAGCAGCCCCCGGACTTAGCGTATTCTTCCAAGCGCTACATTAACATCTAATGCAATAATTCTACCGGGAAGAGGTTCATCTTAACATAGCGATGGGCACTTAGTTAACGTTGTCTCTAGGGTCTGGGAGGTATTACTTTCACTTTTAACTAATTAAATCTCAATCATTAGCTTTGCGGCTCTTCCCAAACCGATCCCAATTACTATTCAGCCTAAGGGCTAATTAAAATAGTGTGGAAGTAATAGCAGTTTATTAAATAGGAAAATATCTAAATAATATTTACAAGTTACAATAAAAGAAGAAAAAAGTAAAACATGATCTATGATACCTGTATCCTAGATTCCATAAATAACTATTATTTGAGATAAATTATGTGTTCATTAACACAATAGTCAGAACCTGTATCCTAGTTTCCATATTTAACTATTGTTCGAAATAAATTATGTGTTCATTAACACAATAGTCAGAATACTGACGTAGATCTGAACGGGAATAATGATTGTAGATGCAGCAATGGTGTGGCTCCATGGAGTCGCAACATTCCAGGTTCGATCCCCTTTGATTGGCAGAGATTAGAAGATTGCCTTGAGCCTGTCCTATGGAATCTCTCTTCCACTGGCGCGAATTACGAGCAGCGCTGGAAGTGAACTCTTGCATAATTCCTCACTTGGATCAATGAACTCATGTAGGTCATAACCCTAATCCAGGATAAGCTGGAGCCAACTGCTTCGTTCTTACAATTCGCTGTTCTTTAACTTTCATTTCTGTTTGCAGGCATGAATGAGAATCTATAACGGCAAAGATTTTAGTCCCCATTTCGTCTACGTCACACAACGGAACACAACTGTCCATATATGCCCCCCCCCAAAAAAAAAAAAAAAAAAAAAAAAAGTACTAGCGTAATACCAATATCCAAAATGATGGATGTTATAGCACAAAAACGGAATTTATAAAAAATTATATAAAAGTCATCAGTTGATACAAATAATTTTACTGCCTAAATTAAAGCAAAGTAAAATAAAATAAACAGTATCCAATCCCACCACCTGCCCCCACCCCAACACACACACACATTTAAAAAAAAAATAGCAAGAATAATGAAAAACGAGGGGCAACCAGGTGAACAGACTGGATAGATCTACGTATTGAAAGGCAGAAAGCAAAACACACTCTCGTTCATCCAGTGAAAGAAGTCTTGAATTACATCCCCGGGTAACTCTTCAATTAACGCTTTAACTTTCTTGCTGCTTGCTGACGGAGTTGATGCACCAGTCTGTCCAGGATGTCAGAGCTGTCTGTCACTGCACGCGCACTGCAAAGCAGCCCCTGAATAAGAGTGATGACTGAGATGTACTTCTCGGCACTCGACACGCCTCAGAGTTCACGCAGCATTAATTACAGTCAACTTGTGAAATGTTAATCCTCGGACTAGAGCCAGGCTTTCAGCAACAAAAAAAAAATAAAAACGAATTAAACAACATCGTGTTTAGGGGTAGTAGTGGGAGCTGTGTGTGTGTGCGTGCGTGCATGCGCACGTGAGTGTACAAATGTGAGACTGCTGCATACACTTTTGCTGCTTTTACATACACATAGCCATTGATGTGCTGTGTAAGAGGAATCTACCCGCTCCATTAAATATAGTATAATACGAAAGGGTACTGGTCAATTCTGAATGACAATGTATTGCTTGACTTATCCATGAAAGCGTCAATGCTGACAAGCCTCATTCTGAGGAATGTCCAGCCTCGTTTTGAGAAGCGCAAGTCTCCTTTCAAAGAACGTATGTAGGGAACAAACGTTAACTGCGTTTTATTCATAATTCGACATTTCTGCGTCTACGTAGTGAATTCCACGCTACGTATTAAGAATAGGACATGTCAAGCGCGCCTATACGTTTTAAGTAATTATAAGTTTATATTAACTCTTTCTGTGCAGAGAAAGTTTTAAGTGATTATAAGCTTATATTAATTCTTTCTGTGCAGAGAAAGTTTTAAGTGATTATAAATTTATATATATTTATTTATATTAACTCTTTCTGTGTATATGCAAAAATGACAAACTGACGTGAACCATACCTATTAGTTGTTCAGAGTAGAAAAGTGGTAAGTCGGTCCGTGTATGAAATTTTGTTCATGTGCATTTGACATTTTCAATATTTCTTTTCAGCAAATGCTAGAAATTGTCTTGGTCCACACACACACACACACACACACACACACACACACACACACACACACACACACACACACACACACACACACACACACACACACACACACACACACACACACACACACAAACACACACACACACACACAAACACACACACACACACACACACACACACACACACACACACACACACACACACACACTTATATTTTCACTTGTAGACTCTCTGTTACAATCTATTTTTGCCCGCGCCAAAAATAACTCCTCAGAACTTATAAAACTTTTCAACTTAGATAATGTTCCGGGAGACCAAAGGGACGCAACCTGGAAAGAAATCTGTTCTTCGCAGACACGCATTAATGGCAGTCACTCGCGCCAATCTAAAGTAGCGGACAGGTAGCTGTTACTTTAAGGCGGTGACGGTTACTACATGATAAAAAAGCTGACGGAAAGTTGAAAGATCGGCCTGCGGGTTATGGTAGCAGCCCATAAAAGCTACTCGGCCACCTAAACACAAACGACATATTATGTTTTCTTCTTTTCACTACGAAAATTGAACAGCATCGCAGATGTGACGTGTGGTTCCTCCTCTGTTGTGACATGCGGGCATCACTGTGCTATTTATAGCTCTCTTTGAAAGGGTGCGACATACTTCTGTGTCAATGAAAAGAATTGTGATGTAAAATTTTGTAAACTGGATGCGTGAAACCTTGGCAATTGAAGCTGCAAACTTCTGTATACTTCTATAAAGAAACAGCTTGCACGTTAATGTCTGCTTAATCGGCGAAGGCCACAAGTGGAGATTAAACAGAGTTGTTTTGAAATAATCATTTCTTTAGGACACACGGATGTATTTATAAACCTATGCATGAGCACACAAAACACACACACACACACACACACTTACAACACAATTTATAAATAAGCAATTGGTAATTTAAGTTTTTAGACCCTTCAAAATTAAATAAAATTTAAATGCCTTATTTATGATGAGGTGTACGTTTTTTAATATGTTATTTCATGTCCTCCTCCATAAAACATATACACACACACGTACACATACACGCACAGACACCCATAGAGGGTCACCGTGTTGCTTACCTACTTATTTCCTTGGATTCCTCGTGGAACAAAGGGCCTCGACAACAGTCCTCCAGCGCACTCGATTCTGGGCAGCCTTTTTCAGTTCACCCCACAACAGGTTGCAGCTCTTCATTTCATCCTGACAGGATCGTCTCCAGGTGATCTTAGAGCGACCGATCCGGGGGGGGGGGGGGTTCCATTGCAAAGCCTGCCAGGTGATGTCCTTTGGGGGGGGTCCGCAGGGTGTGTCCTATCCATCGCCATTTCCGCCTGGCAATCTGCTGGTCGATGGAATCTTGGCTTGTCCGCTGCCACAAATCGGCGTTCTTTATTTTGTCTGTCCACCTGATCTTCAGTATGTTGCGAAGGAAGCCGTTGACGTATACTTGGAGTTTGTTGTTTAGGGTGTTGGTGATTGTCCAGGTGTCTGAGCCATAGATGAGGACAGACTTAAGTTGCTGTTGAAAATTCGTAGTTTGTTGCGGACAGACAGGGATGTTGACCTCCAGACTGGTCTCAGGGTAATAAAGGCGTATCTAGCTTTCCCGATTCTGGCTTTGATGTCCTCATCAGAACCACCTGTTGCTGATACAATGCTGCCAGATAGGTAAAGAGGTGACTTCTTTCAGTTCACTATCTCCTAAGGTGATTGGCTTCTGCTACTTTTTTTTAACAGGGTCATGGTTTCAATCTTCTCCAGGTTGATCTGCAGTCCAGTCTTGGATGCTTCTTGGGCCAGATTATCGGTTTTCTGTTGCATATATATGTTGCCATTTCTGGGATATCAGGCACAAGTCGTCCGCAAAGTCCAAGTCTTCAAGGAATTGAGTCAGGGACCACTGGATTCCGGATTTTCCTGTTTTAGTTGCCTGACACATCACCCAGTCGATCACAAACAGGAAGATCATTGGGGAGAGTGTGTTGTTACAAATTGAAATTTAAAAATAGTTAATAATCTGTGTGCCTAAAATGACCTGTACAATCTCTCACAGTTGATATTATCATCCTTCATCGTATAAGCACGCACACACACACACACACACACACACACACACACACACACACACACACACACACACACACACACACACACACACACACACATAAACGCTCGCGCACACACTCTCTACCTCTCACACATGCTCTCTCTCGCTCTCTCTCTCAAATAAAACCTATAAAAACACACACACACACACACATATACACACATTTATTATTTTTATAGATTAATTTGACGTAGATCAAATTTGGACGATAGTTGTCAAAAACATGATGACGGCTCTTGTCAAAGCCGAAAAATCAGCTTTTCCCCACTTCATAATTGGAGCCAACCACTGAATCTGCCACGAATATGTTTCTCCCTCGCCCCATGATTGGCTTGACTGACTTTCAGTTTAATCATATACATCCACGTGACTTGTTCCAGACTAAGGACACGGTGACGTTATGTGTTGACTATTTATTAGCATTTGGGTTTTCCAGATTAAAGATATGGTGACGTTATGTGTTGACTATCTATTTAGCATTTGGATATTTTCCAGACCAAGGTCATGGTGTGTGGGACTGTGTTTACTTTTTACTAACATTTGGATATTTTCCAGACTATGGCCATGGTGGGTGAAACTGTGTTTACTTTTTACTAACATTTGGATATTTTCCAGACTATGGCCATGGTGGGTGGGACTGTGTTTACTTTTTACTAACATTTGGATATTTTCCAGACTATGGCCATGGTGGGTGAAATTGTGTTTACTATTCATTAGCTTGTAGAAGGTGTTGATTGATTGGTTCTAAAACTGCAAAATAATACATTGGTAAGGACAGTGTGGGTACCTTATTTCAGAATTTGGAATTATTAAACAGAATAGTTAGAATTCTTTCATAGACATTCAAATGTGTCATTACTTTAAAAAAAATAAAAAAATAAATAAGTAAAAACCATAACTTCTTTCTTTCTTTCTTTCTTTCTTTTTCTTTCTTTCTTTTTCTTTCTTTCTTTCTTTCTTTTTCTTTCTTTCTTTCTTTCTTAGTCCACTTGGTTTAATGGTACATAAAATACATTACGAGTCGTTTTAGTATTTTAATAGTTGTAAAATTCTACAATTTAAAAAAAACATCTCGTGATCTGTCAAACTATGGCGATTTTAAAGCCTGAGAAACAAAATAGTTTGCACCACAAATAAATAATTACAAATTTCATATATATATGTTCAATTAAGTCACCAAGTTAAATAAAATGTTCTTCTTGCAATTTTAAAATTTCTATGTTATTTTTATTTTCATGAATTGTATTTCTTACATTTATTTTAATGTTTTGAATGATTATTACTGAACGTATAATTACAGCAAATGTTGTCTTGTTTTTAATCTTGCATTTATCAGATCTATCAAGCATAAAAAAAATTCATCCTTGTCTGTTTTTTCTTCCGACGTTTATATATTTATTTGTTTTTAATTTTAGTTTCTTTTTACTTTTTTTTGTTGTTGAGGCAATTGCGTCATCCATTGTCGTCGTTATTTTGTCAGTGGACGTGGTGCCACACGAGAACAGGAAACCGTACATTACAATCTCTTCGTGCTACTTCCGGCACGCGGAGAAATATCTTGCATCAGTAGCGTCAAGCATTTAGGCGAAATGAGAACAGTATGGTGGCTGTCTACAGTTAAGATATTTATATGCACTATGTGTGTGCGCGCATTTAGTGTGTATGCATGTATATGTGTGTGTGTGTGTGTGTGTGTGTGTGTGTGTTTGTGTGTGTGTGTGTGTGTGTGGATACACCTTTTGTTTTTCAGTGTAGTTCCATAGGGTGAAGGGTGTGGTGTGCGTGTGTGTGTGTGTGTTGGGGGGAGAGAATTCAGCATGGACTCTGTATGAGAATGGTACTGACGATTAATTTATTTTATTAATATTTATTTATTTACCTCTAGCTAAACCTGTGTTATGAAATCTCCTTAGAGAAGAATAACCATTTTATTTCAATAGGTAACTAAGTACATATGATTACAGCGTTACCTATTGATTGAACTTTTCATACACGTAAAGGATGATTATTTTTATAGTGGAGTTTTACACATTTAATAGAATTTTAGGAGAATAATAGGATTTTAAAACTAAATAAAAGTAGTAGAAAAGTTAAGAAAATTGTATTCCAGGTGATGATAGCAATACCTCCTCCAAGAGGAAATGTCTTCATGCCGAGGTCATCAAAGAGTCCAACCTGCAGATTGCTTCCTGTAATAATAAGCAAACTTTCAGCAGAAACATATATCTATAGTGTTGTCCACAATGAAATCGCACAAACTCACTTCGAGTTTCTGGTACTCCAACAGATTGCACGATGGAAAATGGTGAACAAACTTGGCATTGATTAAAAGCCAGCCAGGTACAATGATCGCCCTCGACGAGAGCCTAATACGCATATGTTACCTGTCAACTAATGAGTTCACTTATGAATGATTATTAATCATAGATAATTAATCTTTGTTTCATATCCATAATAATAGTAATACTCACTCATTCATTCTTGGTAATAACTATTATGACCGCAAATATTAATCAACCCTATTACAAGTAACATTTAAAGTTGTAGGATAGTACACACACACACACACACTTGACATAACTATATAATGATTTAAGCCCAACATTATATCACAAAACTGGTTTTCACTCCCACTCCCAACCCCTTCAAATATTATCTCTCGGTTCAGTTTACTCTCTCTCACTCCCACTGCCACCCCCACCCTCAAATTTATTCTCTCCGTTCAGTTTACTTTCTCTCTCTCTCTCCCGCTGCCCACCCCCTCAAATAGTGTCTCTCGGTTCAGTTTGCTGCCTCTCTCCCATATTCCACAAAATCGCAGGAAAGCGCATGATTTCTTACAACCGCTACCCAACAAGACTTTTCAACGGACAGAGATTCTAAAAACAGCTATCTCGAGCTGACGTACAATTCGGTCACTCAAAACAACCATCTCGAGCTGATGGACAACTTGGTCACTCAAAACAACCATCTCGAGCTGATGGACAACTTGGTCTGTTCACTTCAAAACGAGTTCGTGCGGACTTTAGTGCGGTACTCAAGTGCAATCAAACGAGATAAGCTAGTACATACTGCATGTTTCTTTTTTTTTTTGATTTTGAATCTCCTCTTTACTTCCAAACCTCGCTGATTTCGCAGACAGACGCAAGCACCCATTGATAGATTTATGTTCTTTACTGAAGCAATATTATCGCCATGGGTGGGGGAGACTGGAGAGCTGAATAATTATTTGGAGGGGGGGGTTGCAAGTTTTCACTGATATGGGCAACCGCTTTAATCTACCCATGCGCACAATACTTGAACCGGCAAAAAGAAAGAACGGAAAGCCAAAGCGTCGTTCCATGTCTACATAAGACACATACGCACGCACACATGCATATAGAAACACACATTCATCTCATGCGCCAACTACAAGCATTAATATGCACACTCTCACATACAAACTTCCAAAATCACATTTATAGACACTCAGAAGCACATTTATACACTCATACACACTCAATCACAAGCACACATTCACTTATGCACACACTCAAACATACAATCACTTATACACACACGCACACTATAACTCGCACAGACCCCACTCATATACACTTTCATAAATACATTTTTTAATATGCATACATATATAGTTGGCCAGTGACACTTAATTATGCGTACTCGCAATGTAAAAGATTCCTCCTCTTGTCAGACCAAGAATAAAATATCACAGAAATATATCTAATGGCTTCTGGTTTTTAATTTAAAAAATAAAATAAGAAAACGAAAGGAAAGGAGGGGGAGTGAAAAATATGAATAAGAATAATCGGCGACCGGAAATGGAGTAACCTAATACAGCTGGATATCGCACATTTCAATGTGAAATTTTCGTGATAGGAGAATGTTCAGTCGTTATTTGCACTCTGTCTGGTCCGCCTTACATCACGGCACGAGTGTTACACACACACACACACACACACACACACACACACACACACACACACACACACACACACACACGCACGTAGTCTTAAGTTTACAGACTCATTCACTGGCATGCAGTTTAAGTTCGAAAAGCAAGCAAACAAATAAACCGACCTGACAAGGCAGGCAGTACAGAGACACAATGCCACATTCTTTAGGAGCAGGAAATACCCCAAACTCTGAGTAGCATAACTGATGTTCAAGTATGTATTGGTTCTTAGAAAGATAGCTATATATTATATATATAAACCCTTTATATATATATATATATAGCCATATGGATGGATGGATGAATAGAAAATGAGAGAATATGAACATAATTTGGTATTTTCTACTTATTTTTAAGAACCATAAATTAATTATCTAATTCCCTGCAGCAAACAAACCTTGCTCAAGATGTCTCTATTAATTACTGTGACAGAAATAATCTCAGGATTTATTCAACGGTCTGTCTCAAAGGTGCGCTCTCGTTCTCCTGAGAAATCTCATTCAGAGATTTTAACTGCCCATTTTAATTTGTTAATTAATTTAGCACATCAGATAAAACTATCTCTATCGCTGGCGATTATAATCTTCGGACACTCCTTGCTAACATGGAGGTGTAATATTCCATATCACTTGAACACGTAAGAGGCCCGGGAGCTAACAAGAAATGACAACTTTTACGGCTGTTTGATCCACGCTACCTTGTCTGAAAGCTAGGACTGTAGGAGGTTTGTGGGGTTTTTTGTTTTTGTATTTTTACAGGCGCAATGTTCTCTGATACAGATCACTCCTGCGAACTTGAATTCACATAAAACATTAAACGATATAAATTCATGAAATCATCATATCTCCAGACTGAATAATGTATCTAGAATATTTAAGCCTTGGTTCCGAAGCATAATCGAAAGGAATCTGCCCTAGTCTGCATCACTTAAAACATGAACGCGAACTCTTTCAGAACACAAATAGTTGTTACTGTTATCTCAAACTGCTTTACCGGGTGCAAGAAAGTTTGAAACTTTTCATAAAACGTGCTTGGCAAGCAATATTTATTTATTTATTTTAAAAAAACCTCACAAGCACATAATAATTGTTGTAAATGTTTATTCTCCTCGTATCTGCTTCATTTCCCCATCCTTGCCATTGTCTTGAAGCACAGTGACCTATTTCTATGTCGTGTGCATAGATGTGACACCAAAACATAGTGTCATCTATACGTTTTGGGAACACAGCATCTTTTATACTGTTGCTACACGCAGCGAATGGTCATCTAACAAACATATCCCTATTCAGCACAGTCCGGAAGTAATCTGTTCACTGTACTCCTTCAAAACATGACACAGCGAAACCGATTCATTTCAATCTTCGCAAGCGTCTGCCACTTTATTCTGGGTTTTTCCACTAGCCCCCCTCCCTCCACATTTAACAATAATTCATTATCCATTTGTTGATTAATGACTACCAGCCATTCCTTTGCATGCATTCAAGCAAGTAAACACACGCTCATTAGTGTAACTGATGTACAAGAGTTATTTTTCTTGAATCCTGAACGTCTCTCTTTTATTTCATTGTTCTCGATACTAACAGATTTACTTTTTGTTGCTGATGGAATTTCATTGTTCTCGATACTAACAGATTTACTTTTTGTTGCTGATGGAATTTCATTGTTCTCGATACTAACAGATTTACTTTTTGTTGCTGATGGAATTTCATTGTTCTCGATACTAACAGATTTACTTTTTGTTGCTGATGGAATGTTTGTATAAGGGACGCTAGCGGGTAGCGCTGGTATCTGGGCTCTGGTTTCGCAAGGGATGTTCTGGGCCTTGAACCTCACTCACTTCGCAGATTCTGGTAGTCTTACAAACCCACCCACCCATACACTTACTCTTCCACACGCCCCGGCTTGGCTTGGGACTGCCGATTAGCTGCCCCACTGTCAGGCACTTAAAGACTCCAAGAATTGTGAAGCGCTAATAATGAAATTTCCAAATATATTTATGAGAATTTTGCAAGAGGTATGTATCCTAAATCAAACTGCATCCACATTCATTGCAAAGGTCACGCTGCCTTATTTACCTTTCGCACATCACTGTTTGTGATGATTCGGAATCATTAGAATGGTTTTATTATTTACGCAAGCAATTGTCTGAGCCAGGGATTTTAGTGCCCGGATATATAAATCTTCCAAGTTTGTTTCAATTATTTATTTTACAAAGAAAATGTTAAGGCAGCGCTATGTTCGCTTGTTTTTCTTAACCATCCTAAGCGGTCCGCATGGAATCTCGTAAATTGCCTACAAACATATTTTTGTTTTAACAAATCGCGAAAGAGATGAGCCAAAATAAATAGATTTTTTCCCTTTAATCTATAATTTAGAAAGGGAAGGAGAGAAGCAACATTAGCTTGTGTGTTCAGGGGAGATTAGTACCCATAGCTACTGGGGTGAAGACTATTAGCTTGTGTTCAGGGCAGAGTAGTACCATTAGCTACTGGGGTGAAGGTCGTTAGCTTGTGTATTCAGGGGAGATTAGTACCAATATAGGTGTGATGACTATTAGCTTGTGGTTTCAGGGGAGATTAGTACTATGTCAGAAACAGAAAAACAGACTACCGAGTCTTACGTGTTGAGAAAGAGTTAGGAGTAATATATTTCAGAAGACAAATTTGGAGTCAGCTTTGTTTTGAATGATTAATTGCATCATATCTCTCATATATAAACTGCTTCAAAATTGCTTGTTTAAAGTTGCCAGTTTAACGTTTCTTGAATATGACTGCATCTCTTATGCCTTGCTGAAGACATTTATTTCTTTTTTTAAAAAGTAAACATTATTTTTTAATTTCCGAATCTTAGCAATGCGTAATTTCTCTAAATTAAAATCATTTTACGTCAGTGGTTTTTTTTGTTTGGTTTTTTTACTACTTCCTCTCTAAGTTTCATTTAAACTATGTATAAACTGCATTGCCATACGAAACTCTCATGCAAACACACTCTCAAACAGAGACATGCATGCACAAACGCGTAGGGTGTGTGTGTGTGTGTGTGTGTGTGTGTGTGTGTGTGTGTGTGTGTGTGTGTGTGTGTGTGTGTGTGTGTGTGTGTGTGTGTGCTTGAGTGCGTGCGTGTAAGTACCAATATGTATACGTATATGTGTATGCTTATGAGCATGTATAAATAGCAAACACATGCATACGCGCACTCGCACGCACACACACACACACAGCGATTGCTCTAAATGCTATTCTTTAGACCTCTATCTTTTCGTTAGACCCAGCTAATTATCAAAGTGACTTTTTAGAAGAAGAAAAAATATTGGCATGTTTGATTTGAAGATACAATTTAAACTACAGTAATAAATATATCAATGAATCTGTTAAAACATCTTTGAACAGGGACAATGCTTCAATCCCGACCAAAGGTGAAATCACGCGTTCACAGCGACATAGCACTACATTTTTTTTCCAGATTTACTTCGAACAACAAGAAATCAACAAACAAATTAATAGTACTGTAATCTTGTACAATTATTGCGCACTTGTCTGATCGACCAGAAAACGTATACACTTGACACAAAGACTTTAAACAATTCAAATAATTAATCAATTTTGCTTTCTTATTTTATGATTTTAATTTTTCGTTTTGCTAGTGCATAGAGATAAATCCTATTAACTAATAGTAAAAATAAATATAGAAACAAACGAATCATTTGCATCAGGAATTCAGTTATTACGCCGACGTTTTTTTTTAAAGTCATGAGTCATGAGCGATTAATGTTTTGTTTTTCTTTTTGGTCGAGATGGTTAGATCGTAGAAAGATTTCAAGAAATAGAAATACAAGGAAAGGGGACAGTTTCAAACTGAATTATTCCTTTGTGTTTGAGGAATTTGTTAGAATTGATAAGTAACACCCCACCCCCATACGAACATTCTTAGTTCTTTGTTCACCTTTTCAACAAAAGTCCAGTTGAATTTAAAAAAAAAATTTAAAAAGTAAGTAAATTAACAACGCACGTGATATTTTAAAATTAGAAGAAAAAGAAATAAAGTAAATCTATGATTAGATCTTTGAAGTCATGGCATCGTTCACATAGTTCTCTAAAAACATTTTACAGGGCACACGTGCCTTTCTGCATGTTACCCCCATTTACATTCTCATGCGCGCGTTTGCGAGTGTGTTTACCCAGGAGTCTTAAAATAACTACCAGCCTCAGCATGGTGAAGGATGAAACACTTTCTATTTGGAGGTATTTTGTGTATAGTACAAGCAGTGGGGTTGATGAGGCTTTGTTCTCGAAATGCGGGTGGAGGAGGGAGGGGAAAGGGAGTCGGGTGGGTGGGTTATACTTTATTGTTCTTGTTGTTAAATTAGTTCGATGCAAGGAAATGGCCTAGTCGGGTACTTTCACCACAGACTTCCCGCGCTGATGGGGTATTTTAGCAAACGGTAATATACATCGCCCCCAAAGTCTTCTTTGCAACACCACAGTAGACAAGACTACAAGCGAGTACAAATTTATTTATTTTGCTACTTTTACTCTTTCCCATGTCTGATTTGTTTTCTCTTTCTTTTCATCTTTTTAAATTCCTTTCTCAATTCCTGAATAAATTCCTGAAGAAAGGTTATGCTGACTTCTGAAAAGAAATGGATGGCAGGGCATTGTTCTTCCTTTACAAAGTTTAGAAACTGAGAGGCAATGGAATTCCCCCACACATCCCCCACCCATCATTTCCCCTTACATTTTGTTTAGGATGACGGTGTAGGGTGTGCGCACGTGATAAATATCATGCTCACATCTAATCTTGAACATCAGGTGTGTGTTTTTCTTTTTACCTGGTTTGAATTTTCTGCTAAACATGGAACTCCATCTATCCCAGGTGCATGTGTATCTGCGTGTCTTCCCGTTTTGTTGTTTTTTTGTTGTTTGTTTTTGTTTTGCTTTTACCGTCAAACCTTATTTATTTGAATTTTGTAATAATAATGACCATGGTGATAACATAGTTTGTATATTTTATAAAAAATAACGAGCGCAAAAAGTAAACTTCACGTGACAAGTGCACAACACACACGCACAATATACTCGACCATTGTTGATACCGGGGAATCGTCATCAGGGAAAGTTATATCATTTCCTCAATCGAATTCAAGTTACGACCCAGCATACACTGGAGATTTGCATATATGACCAAGCCCTAGAAAATTAACCTGGCAGAGAGACCATTTGAAATTAATATTAATAGTTTTGTAATATTATATCCTTTCGGGAATGGTATAACTTATTTAATAAATAATTGTATAATAATCAGCGGTGATCCGACCTTTATATTTTCTAAAGTATGACTTTAAAACTGTTATTAATTGATGTGACTCACTTGAATTCAAGTTCGTAAATCTCTAGTAACTCTTGTTATTAATAGCTTTCAAAAATAAAGTTCCATTCATTGTGTACGGCGTTTGCACACACTAGACTAACACACACACTCAACACGCCACACACACACACACACACACACACACACACACACACAAACACACACACACTCAACACACCACACACACACACACACACACACACACACACTCAACACCACACACACACACACACACACACACATACACACACACACACACTCAACACACCACACACACACACACACACACTCAACACACCACACACACACACACACACACACACACACACACACACACACACACACATACACACACACAAGCAAACAAACAATTAATGGAGATTCTTCGCCCAGGTTCTACAGCTCCTTGCTATTGACAACTCCCCGAAAGAGAAAGTGGAAGAAAAATGACAATAGGGACACACATATTTGTTCTTCGCATGTAGACAAAATTGCATATTGCGTCATAGAGTGACAAAGGAATTGTGTTCTTCTCATGTGGACAACATTGCATATTGCGTCACAGAGTGACAACAGAATTGTGTTGTTCTCATGTGGACAACATTGCATATTGCGTCATAGAGTGACAAAGGAATTGTGTTCTTCGCATGTAGACAAAATTGCATATTGCGTCATAGAGTGACAACAGAATTGTGTTGTTCTCATGTGGACAACATTGCATATTGCGTCATAGAGTGACAAAGGAATTGTGTTGTTCTCATGTGGACAACATTGCTTATTGCGTCATAGAGTGACAAAGGAATTGTGTTCTTCGCATATAGACAAAATTGGGTAGTCATAGAAATGCACAAGAACTATGTTCTTCATACCTAGAAAGGTAATAAGACTAGCCCTACTGGCAATTGGTTCAATATAATGGTAAACATAATATGCTTTTAGCAACATTTTTATGGGGGTATTTCTTTCTAACTAAATCTCCATTTTAAAATTCGGAGTCTTCATAAATACACAGTAGCTTAAAATGTGCCGCTTATGTATTTCCTCTTTACATCCCCTCTATTCACCTCAATCGCGCGCGCCCTATTAACTTCTGTTAACCTTCTTCAGAATGTTGCTTCTTGTACCTTATTCATTTCGTTATTTCTTTCTTATTCTCTGCTTTCACTCTTTAAATCCCCCCCCCCTCTCTCTCTCTCTTTCATTTTCACTTTCCTCTTCTTTATTTCATTCATTTTCTAGTCCTTTCACTCTCATTTTCACTCTCTCTTAATCTCACTCTCTCACATACTTTTTCTATCTTCAATTTATTTTCTCTTCCTCCCTTCTTCGCACTCTCTACTTCTTGTTCACACACACCCCACCTGTAATTGTTTCTCTTTCTCTTCTTTCCTCTCTCTCTCCCTCTCTTTCCCTCGCTCCCGTTTCCATTTAACATGTAAATACCAAAAGCTATTAGATTTAAATTAGTTAAATTCTTTTTATAAACCGGAAATATTTAAAGTATTACAAAGAAACTGGTGAAGATGGGGAAAAAAAGCCAAAAGCTGCGATTTCAATTTCTGCATGGAGATTGTACGCGGCACCGTTTATTTTTCATTGCCACCAGGGTTCGTAACGTTCGTTTCTTTGGAGTTTCTGCAAAAAAATACCAACCGGAAACGACAGGGGAGGCAAGCTATTTCAAATTTTAAACCATTGACAATGAGCTTTTTTCTGCCATAAGGAGTAAACCAGTTATCAACCCTGTTTCTTGCTGCACGGCCCCGAGTTCAAACACAAACACTTCACTGCTTTTACCTCTTGTTACTGAATGCAGAAACTAGTCCGTCAAATGGTGACGATAAATGGAGGTATCACGGTTAACGATTTTAAAATAAAAAGTAATTGTAAACAGTAAGGAAATAAAAATACAAGTTAAAAATAACCCTGTCTTTTAAGCTCTATAAAATTCTAAATTCTAAAAATAAAAACGAAAAATAGAGAGAAATGCAAGCATCCATCGTTCAGAATGCATTCGACCTTCTCTACCCCCCAGTGTTTCACTAATGTTTTACAGACGCCATACACTCAAAAACAATTACAAAACAGCAGCTTGTTTGGTTAAACGCATATTATTAACTGAATCATCTAAGTCTTCCGGCAGAAAAAAAAGAAAGAAATAATGAAAAGAAATTATAATTAAATTATGAAACCTGGCTGAAACTGCCAATGAATTCTGGCGATCAGCCAGGGTCCCATAGGTTTTTGAAAATGTCAGGTCCAACTCGCAGAGTACTCCAAGTATTCGTTTAAACGGATATGTCTCCAACATCTACTAGTATCTCCCTCCACCCGCGCCCCACTACTCCCCTTTCTGTTTTCTTTGTCATGTCAGTGAAAAACATTATAGTGAAATATAAGATTTCTGTTCGGGCGTACATCATACATTCGCCATTTTGGATAATTACGAATGTACGAAGTACTGAACAACGTTTTGTAAGAAGAAATGAATGGGAATTAAGAAAGTAAGAAAGAAAGAAAGAAAGAAAAAAAAGAAAGAAAGAAAGAAAGAAAGAAAGAAAGAAAGAAAGAAAGAAAGAAAGAAAGAAAGAAAGAAAGAAAGAAAAAAGAAAGGAAGAAAAGAAAGAAAGAATTGTAAATATATATAAGATATAGGAAGTGCATGATGAACAGTCCGAGAATCAATTCCGAGTGTAATCATCTGTTTTGGACCGGGACGACGAGAGTTACTGTTCTTGCAGACAGATTTGAGTACGGTTTATGAGGGTAGGATTTGAATAGAAGTTCAAGGAAGGAAGAAGAACAAGAAGAAAGAAATAAGTGGTTCTCCAAATCATTTAATGTCAGGAAACAGACGAAAAACTGATTCCGATCGCGAGCAAGGGGAGCAAATTTTGTCCTTCGTAAAATGTCCAATGGATTGCCATGATCCGGATGGGTTTTGAACCTCCAGCCTTCCATGTTGAAGGTTACCAACATCCCATCTCACCCTAAAATAAATTTTTATTTTGACTCAATATATTATTCATTTTAATAGTTCAAACTAACAGTGGGGAAAAACAACATTTATCATTTACAAATGTCTTGAATTGACCAGGCTGAAAACTATTACTGTCGTAAATAAAATAAATAAATAAATGGTCCTTCAAGCGGGAGAAATTTGCTCTCCAGTTTTCAGATAAAATACAGAGGCCTTTCTGTTCACAAGCTACTCACGCGATTTAAAAGCCATTTCACACCTGCTTGCCTCCCCTTGTGGGGCACTGGATTAGCAGAGGCTTATATGTCTCAATGCACCATATGTCTTTCGTGGCTTCAGCTCTCTGCGTGTGACGGTTGGATATCAGAATGGCGGTTGCCGCCGGGGTTACTCTCTGTAGAACAAACTCAGACTATGCCAGACCGAATTAAGAGCATTTTGTCTCTAGCTATGGGGTAAACTGTTTCGTCACTTTTCTTTCTTTCTGGATATATCGCCTGCAATAAAATTCGGGAAGCCGTTTTGCGGCGTTCGAAAAGGTCGGCTGGACTGAAAATCCTGGATTTAAACATGGCTACTTACCTACCCTCGTTCACTTCGTTCCTGATCTCACGGGGCGTCATCTAATTCCTTTTCCCATCCAAACACGCGCACACACGTACGTATACACACACGCTCACACGTATATAGACACATGCTCGCACACATTAGACACAAACACGTATAAAACTACACAAACACACATACATACGCACTGCACAAACACACACTTACATATACACACACGCATGCACACTATACACACACACACACACACACACACACACACACACACACACACACACGCTCACACATACACTTTATATACACACAACAAACATACACATGCGAATACACACATACTCATGTACTCTACAAACATGCACACACGCACAGATACACACATATAACGATATGTCCACACTTCCATCTCCTGCAAAACTACTCAAATAATGAATCAGTTGCAGGATAACTTTAAAAACTGATTCTGCCTTTTTCTTACTATTAACTGCAAACGGAAATACAACTGATTCCGAAGCGAGGCAGAAGAAAACATTTCGTTTCTTAGGACTTTTAACAGTAGCGTGTTAATCGTGAGATAATGGGGTGGGGGGCTCATCAGATTATTATTTAGTTTATAATTGTATTAGCTGCATTTCATTTGTTGGTGCATTTAACTCAACAGTTGTAAGAAGAGGGATATTTTTATGTTCTCAAGACCTAGGGTCCATTATCTAGACGACCTTTTATTGTTAGTAATGGCAAAGAATCAATACTTTGTTCCTTTCACTTGCTGAGAGTTTCAGTGTCTGGAGCCTCGTTATGACTGAAGCCTCGATATGGCTGAATCCTCGTTATGACTGAAGCCTCGATATGGATGAATCCTCGTTATGACCGAGACACGATTATGCAGAATTCGAAGCAATCAAAACACTTTGGTACATTCTATCTGGATGCTTTTTTCTTTTGTCAGATTAATCGATTTTGCCCAACGGTTTCAGCAATCGTGATTTCGACAGTCCTGAACAGAAGCGATAAATACTCCTTTCCTTGCGGTGGTTGTAAAATGATACAAATAATAGTCGTTAATGTCAAACTTAGAAATAACAGAAAGAGTAGACAGAGGCGATATAAAAAAAATAATAATTCAAGAAGAACTTAGAAATGATAGACAACCGATCATTAATACTGGTCTTTAGATGTAATAGATAGCATTATGCATAAAAGACTTAGAGGTAAGCTATTTAATTTTCATATAGTTAAATTTTGCCTAAATTTTTTTTTCTTTCAAGGCTTTTTCTTATAGTGATTCGATAGGAAAGTATAGCTGTTAAGCAGAAAACTGTTTAAAACGGCTTCGTCAAATAACGTCGAAAAAGATAGTGTCTAACGCGACAGGAAACCAGTCTCTTCCTTACCGTAGTAGTCGAAGCGAGTTTAGACAGCAGAGCCTGCATAAGGTCACAACCGTATGATGCGTTGTCCCTCTGTGTAACGAGGGCTTCTACACAGTGGAAACAACCCGCGGACCCTTCACCTCCTTTATCAACCAACACTAGCCCACTCACTCAAAGACTGAAACTTTCAAGCAAGTGAAGACTGCTAGCGCCTGCCAGTGAGATAAATTGTAATCGTAAACAGTTTTGCACTCTGTGAAATGAAACTTTATTGCCTACAGCCATGGTGTTGGTCGCCGGTCATTAAAATAACTTGTTTTGCTTTTTTTCACTGCTTACACACTGTCAGAAATACTCTGAAACACTGTCTGAAATACTGCTTACACACTGTCTGAAATACTCTGAAACACTGTCCGAAATAGTCTGAAACCTGTGATTCGGTTCACTTTGAAGTGCTCATGTATCAGAGAAAATTCGGTAGATGGAATTCCAGACGCACAGCTGATTCGTATTCGAAAAACGAAATTGTCTCCCTTGCCATTGTCAGGACATAAACCTTGAGATGTCATGGTCGTTTGTCCTTCAATAGTACTGGCAAGACAATGTTAAGATATTGAAATGCTGGTAATGCATACCGTTATCAAATGAAAGAGTCCATAAAGCATTAGTGAAAGGAAACAACTTATTTCTAATGCTGTTGTATGTACGTACTCAGAACTGTGTGTTTGACGTCAAGATACTATAGCGACTATATCAACACGTGAAACTGATGACGTAGTATACACTTCAAATATGTGATACACACTTCACCAGAGGGCTTAGGATTAAAATTAATTTTGACCTACATGCAAAATGAAAGTGACCGGGGTTTGCTTCAACTCCGCTAGAGCAATGATTGGATGCGCAGAACACACATACACACATTCAGACACATACAACACACATTTGTAAAAGCACACAAGCGCAAATATACATACACCTGTCCACGCACACAAACACGCATTCACACATACACTTACAAACACTAACTTACATACTTGCAAATCAGGCATACACGATTTGAACGCTATCCAAGACATTACTTGGAAAATAGGTGCACATAATTGCAAGACTTCAAGATACACACATATTTTGCAAAACAGGCACACACGATTGCAAGACCCTTTTGCAAGACCCTTTAAGATACACACATATTTTGCAAAACAGGCACACACGATTGCAAGACCCTTTAAGCGTGCTGGTATGAATGTTGAAAGTAGCACTTAAACAGAAATCACTCAGGCAGCCAGCCACATAAAGATAGACAGACAGACAGACAGACAGACAGATAGATAGATAGATAGATAGATAGATAGATAGATAGATAGATAGATAGATAGATAGATAGATAGATAGATAGATAGATAGATAGATAGATAGTGTGAGGGAGTGCGCGAAAATAAAATAAAGAAACAAGATACCACAGGAATACATCTAAGAACCCTTACGTCATCACTCAATATGGTGAGCATTAAAATCACCTGTCAGGGATACATTATGAATGCCATGAACATCCTACCCCATTCTACGTATACACATTGTAAATGGCACTTATTTTTTTCGTTTCCTGTTTACAATTCGCAATTTGGATCAGGTCTGTTTGTATTATTTTCTTCACATCTCTTTCCCTTCCTACCCAACTGGAGTTCACAGTTTCCGCAGAATATGTTTTTCTTTTTCGCATGGATATGTATAGTCAAAATAAATTATCTCGAGTTTTGTTTCATTTATACATGTATAGTGTTGCATATCATCAGTCGTCGTCATTTCACAACATTTCTAAACGACGTGTGAGGGAGTGGGGGTGAGCATGTGCACTAGGGATGGGCACCGTTGAACGCCATTTATAATGTTGTTGTGTTTTTTTTTATATATTACAAATTTTATACAAAGACAAAACTCTGTATTTAAGACACCCCTAGTTGCCCACACGCGGTTTTATTGACTGACTGAATTTGCTTTAATGCCATGTCAGTCTTTTGGTTTATCTTACTCATGCAAAGGCTGTATCGGACGTGGAACACTCGATCTACGTCAGAAAGGTCGTGCTATCTGAAGAAGAGAAATACCTATTTATCAAGTCACACCAGAATGCAAGACTGAACGAATGTATATGGGTTTTTTAAAATATAATTTTAAGAAATAATATAATAGCGTATGATATATTTTTCTGTATGCAGAAGAGAAAGAAAGAAAGAAAGAAGGAAAGAAAGAAAGAAAGAAAGAAAGAAAGAAAGAAAGAACGAAAGAAAGAACGAAAGAAAGAAAGAGAGGAAGGAAGGAAGGAAAAAAGAAAGAAAGAAAGAAATATAAAAAGAAATTTAGAAATTTAGAAAGAAAGAAAGAAACAAACAAACAAACAAAGAGAAACAAATAAAGAAACAAAGAAAGAAACAAAGAAAGAAACAAAGAAGGGGAAAGGAAGGGAGGAGAAAGAAGGAAGGTCAATCAGGCAGACAATCAGAAAGATAAATTAATTTTTAAAAAGGAAAGAAGTGAGGCAGAAAGAGAGGAAAGTTAAATAAAAGAAAGAAAGAATACAAACAGGATAAATGCAAATAGAAAGAAAGAAAGAACGGTTGTGAGAGCATGAAAGGGAAATTACAGCAAAAGGAAGTAATAAAGAAAGAACAGAAACAGAGCATCAGTATAAAGAAAAGGGGTCGGAGAGAGAGAGAGAGAGAGAGAGAGAGAGAGAGAGAGAGAGAGAGAGAGAGAGAGAGAGAGAGAAACATACAAAAATCGCGTCAACCAAATACAATACACAGCAAATGAACGCAGTTAGATGAATTTAAAATGTAGCAAGAGCCACTACTAGTATTCCATTCACGAGCCCATAGTATTCCATTCAAGAGCCCATAGCTACTAGTATTTCATTCAAGAGCCCATAACCATAGTATTCCATTCAAGAGCCCATGCCTACTAGTATTCCAATCAAGAGCCCATAACCCATAGTATTCCATTCACGAACCCATAACCACTAGTACTCCATTCAAGATCCCATAGCTACTAGTATTCCAATCAAGAGCTCATAATCCATTGTATTCCATTCAAGAGCCCATAACCACTAGTATTCCATTCAAGAGACCATAACAACTATTACTCCATTCAAGGGCCCATAACAACTAGTATTCCATTCAAGAGCCCATAATTACTAGTATTCTGTTCAAGGGCGCATAACTAGGGTGCTAAAAATTAGTGCAGAAATTTAAAATGTATGCACAAAAATAATAATGTCTACTGAAACGATGATAAATGTGTTGGATAAAATGATACATGCATATATTTATGTGCACTGCATGATGATAATTTAATATATTCAACAATTTTTGTAATTTTACTAATAAACATGCATTGCCCCCTTGGGTTGCGTTTCTATTGGAACACCCTATACTAGAATTTCATCCAGGAACAAAGAGCTCTTAATTACTAATACTCCACAAATCACCCCTCCCCTCCAGGATTCCATTTAAGAGCACATAGCAGTAGCTCTCCGGTCAAGAACCCATAAAAGTTAATACTCCATTCAAGGGCACATAACTATTGTATCCATTTAAGAGCAGCTAACTACTAAAGTGCTCCCGTTAATTAACCCGTTATTGAATATATCTCTATTTTACTTACACATTAAAACAAAATCAGGAACAAAATGGAACAGCGCCGTATTTATAACTCTCAGCCAATGATGTTGTTTGAACGTTAAGTAGTGAGCCAGATCTGTAAGGCTTTTGTCCAGTCAGGGAATAACTGCCCTGTTGCTCTTGGCCCATGAAATCTGGACGGTTTCCAGACGGTGAGCTCTCTAATGGACTGTCTTTGTTAGTGAGCTCTCTAAAAGACTGTCTTTGTTAGTGAGCATTCTAATGGACTGTCTTTGTTAGTGAGCATTCTAATGGACTGTCTTTGTTAGTGAGCTCTCTAAAAGACTGTCTTTGTTAGTGAGCATTCTAATGGACTGTCTTTGTTAGTGAGTTCTCTAATAGATTGTCTTTGTCAGTGAGCACTCTAATAGACTGTCTTTATTAGTGAGCTCTCTAACATTCTCTGTCTTGATATTGGTGACTCGATTAGACTTTGTCTTTCTTAGAGAGCACTTTAATAGACTAATATATACAAACGTAACGATGTATGAAAAACATGTCTGAATATGTTGGTAATTAACATTAAAACGGTTACAACATTTGCTGATATAAAATCTGATATGCAGAGAGAAGAAATTTACATTTATATATTAATATATACACACTTGAAAATATTGTGTATCTATATTTAATTTATTAGACATAAAATCTGATATGGAGAGAGAAGAAATTTACATTTCTAATATATACACACTTGAAAATATTGTGTATCTATATTTAATTTATTAGACATAAAATCTGATATGGAGAGAGAAGAAATGTACATTTATATATCACAATTGAAAATATTGCATAATTATGTTGGAATATATTAGTTAACCTATGTTAAGGTGAAATTCGTGAATCAAATATGTTTTTAGATTTAAATCGTACAGTACAAACACTAATTGTAAAATCACAATCAATTCTCTTTTAAACTGCATTAATATTATGCTCCTGGTTTCAATGCATATTTTGTAAATTTCAAATTTATAAAACAAAGTAGATGTGTTTGGAAAACCTTGCTATGTATGAAGCTATTTTGAGCCTCGTGATGAGGCATTTGTTGTGCGCTTGCTATCAATATAATTATGGTGTAATTGGTTAACAAGTGTAGTATTTTCTGAAAGACAGATGCTTGCTAATCACAAATGATTAAATGTTAATTTTTTTTTAGCCACTTGTATAAAATCAATGTGGAAAATTAAGATTTTAACCGTGGTTATTTTCTACCGTATCTTCCTTTCCGCCTAATTTTAAGGTGTGGGAATTAAATCAAGAGTTTCATTCATTTATGAATTGCACTAAACATTTGTATTACTGATTGAAACTGTCTTAATCAAACAATGTTGGGTTTCAATGAATGCAGCAATATTGTCTCTCCAGTGGGAATTTCAAGGACAGTTAACTCTTGCAGTAAATCTGAAAACATCGTGCGATTTTTGCCCTTTCTGTTATAGTATAAAAAATGCAGGTGACTATCCAAATATTAAAAAATCCAAAACAAACACCTGATATCGTTGAACTGTATGCGTTAATTTTGCCCTTGTGACCCCACTTTATATTTTGCATTTGCACAATTTTCTGCATGATTCTAAATACTGCTTGTCAAATTATTTTACTTATGTTTATCAGACCGCTCTTAAAGAGCGCTTTAAAATATCTATACTTTGTGTAATCATTTAAAAAATACAAAGAATCGAAAAGTGTCTGAAAATCTCACAGTATCGGATTTAGGCAACCACATTGGTTTAATGATGAACCAGAAACTGTATTCTGGCATACCTACTTACGTATTTTATATATTTAGTTCAAAACATATCATCAGTAATAATCACATTAGTACTTATTAATATGCTAAAGCATGATACAAAGCAAAAGCATCATACACATGTCAAAAACAGTGCCATTGTTTCACTTTTATCAATCGAATAGAAATCACCCTAGAGAGAGAAAAAGTAAAGAAATATTTCTAGTCTGGAGACAGTTCTCTGATGAAAACCAAACGTATAGTTTTGTGAGCAAAATAAAATAAAATGGCTGGAATACCAATCTATGCAACTATCCAGCAAATGGGTTTACATTTGTTAGTTTATTTATTTATTTTGCCGGAAGGGCTAATTAAGTTGCTTTTATTTTTAAGATATCGCAATTTTCTTGAAACCACAAGATTGAAGAGAGTTGAACTCTCAGTACATACCATGTAGTGTTCGGAAGGGAGTGGTACGCGATTGAAAGTACGCTCTGCTGTCTAGTTATTTTTTATTTGTCTTACACCTGCTGAAACACATTGCATCATCTTATTGTATATGAGGGAGACTACTCTGACGATAAATTCGCCAAGTGCAGGTAATTGACGTTTTCCGAGGCGCGCTGGCAGCTAAAAGACAAGCAATGTGCTAGAGTTCAAGATGCCCTGGTCGGATTTCTCTTCGGTCTCGCTACTCCTTAACTTCGACAACCATGCGTGTGTGTGTGAGTGTGTATATGTGTATGTGTGTGTGTGTGAGAGAGAGAGTGTGTATGTGTGTTTGTGCGTGAATCTCTTTATATGCACGCATGTGTGGATGTGTGTGTGAGAGAGAATTTCTATAAATGCGCATGTGTGTGTGTGGTATCTGTTGGCATATGTGTTTGTGTATGTGTATGTTTTGTGCGTGCGTGTAGAGAAGAGAAACAGAGTACTTGGCAGCACGGCTGTTTTTAAAATAGTGATAAGCGATATGCAAACAGGGAGGTCTACAGATATACATCTTGATTTTTTCTGTCTACTTTCATGTACTTACTCACTCGAACACGCACCAACACACACACACACACACACACACACACACACACACACACACACACACACACACACACACACACACACACACACACACGCAGAGACACACGGCCAATCTGAAAGAGAATCATTTGGTAAGGGTCTCACATTGATGAGGATGGCGGTGGACCTAAAATTCAGATTATTTGTTATCTCTAAAAAAAAAAGAGAGAGAGAGAGAGAGAGAGAGAGAGAGAGAGAGAGAGAGAGAGAGAGAGAGAGAGAGAGAAATTACACGTAGAAAGGAGATATAGATCACACTGAAAGAATTAAAAGAAAAAGCCTGTCATTCACTTTAAAATTGCGTTCCATTACCTGGGAAAAATTTAAGATACAGGGAGCCTCAAAAACTTGAACAATGTATAAACAAGATTATGCCAATCATACAAGTTACATACATGCCGGGTTTCAAATATAATTTACGGCCCATGACTTAAATTAAGCGTATTACCATGGAGTGAGACGTATGGAGTGATGGAGTGAGACGTAAGTATGGAGTGATGGGAGTGGGAAGTTGAGGGAAGTTCCTGAGTGAGAAGCTGAATGTGTAATGGAGTGATAGTAAGGAGTGAGGGGAATGGAAGCGGAAATAGAATGACCAAAGTGTCACTGTCTGTAATCAAAACCACGTCATTTAATAAAAAAATCTGTTTTCAGGTTGCGTAAACTACTTCATATTGAAAAAGAGAATCCCTAAATAATTCGTCGAAACCATAATGGTAGGAAACTCGCGCACAGCTAACGCCACTATTCGAAACTGATCTCAACTCAGCCTGAGTCTCGTGTACGTGTGTTTACTTTATATTCGTATGTATAGTGACGTAACAATGTTCTCACCATCATTGAGAAAGAGATTGTCATCCATGACATAAATTAACTTTAAAGCGGCAATTGTATATCCAAAGTCTCCGAGATCCACGTGAAGTGGTCGGGTTGTACGAAGGTGCGGTGCTGTAACAAAATCTCTTCAGACAATCAACATCTACAGGACAATGTCATGCAAAGTACATCACTTTAAATTGATAAACATACCTACATAAAAACTCACTTTTCAGCACTCCGCGTACCGCTGACAGCGACAATGACAAACACATACATAAAAACTCCCGTCCCATCACTCCGCGTACCGCTGACAGCGACAATGACAAACACATACATAAAAACTCCCGTCACAGCACTCCGCGTACCGCTGACCACGAAAATTACAAGCAGGCACACAAATTCTCGCACTAGAGCCAACGGTACTACTCACAAAATCAGTGACACGGCTAATATTTCTGTAGTCAAGGAAAGCCGAGACTGCATGCAGATATAGTTGTTTGGGTTGCCCGTGTTTAACTTAGGGTTTTGGATTAACGCGGATTTATATTAGCAAAGTTTGTACTACTTACAATTAAGATGAACAAATGCAAAGCGAAATTTACTGTGAAGTTCGATTATTTTTAGCATTCGTAGAACGACATTATCGCTAGTACTTCACTTTCAATCGCGCTATAATGCTTGATTAGCTACGCTCTTGACTGTCGGAATTTGGTATTGCATTATCACCTTATGGCTTACTTCATTATAGGATATGCCTGCAAGACACAATAAAACGAACATAAACAGAAAAAAATGTTACAGGTGCCAAGCTTTGTTACTTTTCGGGCATGCGCTTACTGTCGGTTAAAAAAACACACAACTTCTGCTTGTTTGCCAATAAAACAAAAAACAGTCTTATTTGTTGAAGTAGTGATCCCTTCTGAAGCTTGTTTGTAAGCGCATGCGTGAAGCGCCTAGATCGAGTTTGTTTTTGTTTTGTATACGTAAGCGAATGCCTCGTACTGATCATCGGCGTTCTCGCTGTCTGCATTTGAGTCGGATTGTTTCCCTCTATCATTGTCTCTTTTTCTGCCTATCACTTCTTTCATTGTGTTTCTTTGTGCAACCATCTATCTACCTATCTATCTATCTATCTATCTATCTATCTATCTATCTAGTTGTCTCAGCACATGCACTTAGACGCATGTTCAAAAGTGACTCCCCACCCCACCCCACCTCTCAAACCCCGGAAGCAAATGCAAGAAGACAGCTGACACTTTACTAATCTACCTTTGACCCGTACTCGCTCCACAATCAAGAAGTACTTCCCCATCAGCGGGATCCTCTGAAGAAAATCTCAGCACTGCAGCCATCTTTCCTAGATGCAGCGAACAGACACCTGGTTTTTGCATCACAGTAATTGCCAGGAGTTCTTAGTCACAGATACAAAGAAACTACAACATTATGCTATATAGCACTGTTATGATTACAGTTCTGTGACAGAGTAAATTTGCCTATCCCCTATTTCTAAACTGAATTGTTATATAAATTGTTAAATTGTCTAAGTGACCCGACCTTGGGCACTCCTTATGATGGCATTTTTGTTAAATGTTAAGTTGGAGTAAACAACTCGAGTTGAGAATAAGCTAGAAATTGCTGATATAATGCAAACCAGTTCCAATTGGATGAGTAGTTTTTATTATCCAATGGTTACGATTTACGAGAAAGAGACACCCAATGGGCTGAGATCAAAAGTTTACTTGCTCTAGACTCTAGAGAATCCAATTGTCTAATCATGAAAGGCGGCCGTTAGCTTAATGGTGAATTAGAAGAAGAGAGAGAAGGGACTTAGAAATATTTTGTGCATTTTTGCTATTGATGTGTTATATCTGCGTTTTATGTAGAGATGTATTATGTGAGTAGACTATTAGACTGTTGTCTGATAGAGTTGGCGTTTGAAAATGTATTCTAATTCAACAAATGCACTGGGGTGTTGTGTTTCTCAACATTGTAATTATTTTTTAATTTATTGTTTTTTGCAGACTAACACCACTGGCATGTTCGAAGTTCAACTGACGTCACTTATCAATGGGTGGGGCCTGACGCTGGACGGCCGCTGTTGTTCGCGAGCTAATCCAATCCGTAGTGCAGTCGACGACGAAGACAAAGAGCGCAGGTCGCGCGCTGTCGGTGACAACGACAACAGAGACATCCCCCGCGACGCTGAGTACGCCCACCAGAGCAGCACGCATAGTTTCAGAGAGGAAGAAGAAAACCCAGAAGAAGAGGAAGAAGAAGAAGCAGATGGGGAGGAAGAAGAAGAGGAGGAGGAGGAATGGGCTTGTGAAGAAGAGTGTCGGACATTTCTGCGAGTGTGCCTATCTCACCTGCAGCAGTCATTTCCAGTCCGATTCAATCCATCTGCCTCCTCCTGCACTTTTGGCTCTGCCGTCTCGCCAGTACTAGGGGGCAATACTCTTGATCCTTTCGGCACTTTGGAGGAGACGCTGGACGGCAGAAATGAAATTGACCCGGCGACCATAATCAAGATTCCATTTACCTTCACATGGCCAGTAAGTATGCTAGAGTAGCTGACCTTCACTGGATAAAGATTTCCTTTAGTTTCTCTTTGGCCAGTTTGTGAGCTCGAGTGCTATTTCTAAAATTAGAAACAGATTTAGCCACTAAGCAAGCAAGCTAAGAGCAAGACTGTCTAAGACTGACTCTCTAAGACTATGACTTAAAACTAAGACTGAAACTAAAACTGTATAAGACTAAGACAGTCTTAGACTCTGATTAAAACTAAGACTAAGACTATCTAGACTATGATTAAAACTATATGACTGACTATATGATTAAGACTAAGACTATGACTAAGACTAAGAGAAGACTAAGACGAGACTAAGACTATGACTGGTTAAGACTAAGACTTCTAAGACTAAGACCGACTAAGATATGATTAAGACTAAGTCTAAGACTGTCTAAAATTATGTATCAGACTGTGCCTAAGACTATGACTAAGACTAAGCAAGTAAGTAAGACTATCCTTTATTAACAAATGCTTTCTTTCATGTTGTGTATATTTACTGATTTGATTTGGCGGTAGGTGTAGTATCAGTCACTAACATGAAGATTTAAATTATGAGACACACCGAGTGGGCTAGTGCGGTCGTAAAAAAATGGAGAAATTTAAGTCGCTAGACATTAAGAGACGACACCTAATGATGGAGGAAATTTAGGTTGCTGGACACCCTTTAAAACACAACATCAGCTGTAGAGAATGGAGGGGTATTTTTAAGTATAATTTTTAAACAATTAGGAAACTTCCGCACATCATATGCAAATACGTTTCAAAAGAACACTTTAAAAAATGTCATACCTAAAGATTTATTTTACTACACAAGCTTCTTTCCTTTTCGTTTAAATTTGGAATTTAAATTTATATATATTGTCTTATATATTTTAAGAGCATAAGAATATTATTTAAGAAAATATTAGATGTGTAGGCTCAAAGAGAGTGAGACAAAAGGAAAAAAAACGCATCGGAAACTGTTAAAGAATATTATTTATTTTCCATGTATACCACTATAACTACATTTTCGTCCCATTCACGAGAAGTCTGTTTTACCAATAAAGTACACTCTCCATTATCAGTCTTAGTCTTCGTCTCATTTGAACCGGATAATCGAAAAAGCACGGATAATCGAAAAACACGGTTAATCGAAAAACACGTGTACAAGCAAATGGTTAAGTTTGTTCTCCAGGCGGCACTTTAGGCGATATCGGCCTGAGCTGGAAACCATTTTTTTAAAAATCACCTTTCTGCTAGACTAGTTCCTCAAAATTCTGTCATTTTAAAATACATTTCGTCAGCAAAGACAGTTGCAACCTTTCGACCTATCGACCTTTCATCAGTTCAAAAAGACGAGAAAGACTTATTTTCGTTGCATATTTCATGAAAAACTTAGGCTAGCTTAAAATTGCAATTTTTGAATCTAAGCATAATTTTTTGTTACAGAAAGAGATATTTGGATTGTATGAAAGTGATAGTCCTTACCACTAGTGAAAGTGATAGCCCTTACCACTAGTGAAAGTGATAGTCCTTACCACTAGTGAAAGTGATAGTCCTTACCACTAGTGAAAGTGATAGTCCTTACCACTAGTGAAAGTGATAGTCCTTACCACTAGTGAAATTGATAATCCT
The DNA here is from genome assembly GCA_028829895.1 of Sinotaia quadrata. NCBI lineage: Eukaryota > Metazoa > Mollusca > Gastropoda > Architaenioglossa > Viviparidae > Sinotaia > Sinotaia quadrata. Next base: position 20,040,005 of record CM054183.1, on the reverse strand, counting down.
TTTACCACTAGTGAAAGTGATAATCCTTTTACCACTAGTGAAAGTGATAATCCTTTTACCACTAGTGAAAGTGATAATCCTTACCACTAGTGAAAGTGATAATCCTTACCACTAGTGAAAGTGATAGTCATTACCACTAGTGAAAGGGATAATCCTTTTACCACTAGTGAAAGTGATAGTCCTTACCACTAGTGAAAGTGATAATCCTTACCACTAGTGAAAGTGATAGTCCTTACCACTAGTGAAAGTGATAATCCTTACCACTAGTGAAAGTGATAGTCCTTACCACTAGGTAGATTAATGATAGTTCTTATTTAGTGATCTATTTGATCCGCCCGTCAACGTGGTCTTCATCCTTTGCAGTCGGAGAGACTAAGTCAAACTCTAGAAACCCATAATTCTCTAATTATCTTTCGTGTCTAAGTGTTAGTTGTCCAGAGGAAAATGTCCTCCTGCAATTACTATTAATGTTAGGTTTTCATGGAATTTCACTCTCGCCCCTAACACGTTCTCCTTTATCACTGTTCCCTAAGTATATGTGACTGACTTTAATTTGTAGTTCATAAGTTGCCCCCACCCCTTAAGCCTGCATACTTCCTTTAATTAATTAATCAAAAAGTGGAAAAGTAAAAAGTTAATAAATTTTATTAAATGTAACATATAAAGAAATGATCAGTAACATTATATACACGATTTACATAAAGGGATCACAAGGCATAAATACAAGTCAATTAGTTAACATCCTTCAAGTCTTCTACCAAATAATGTATTCAGACTGATAGTTCATAGGTCTCCAAATATTATTCATAATTGGAATAAGTCTCTGATAGAAGTTCATTAACCATGAGAGTGAACTTGGCAATAGCTTATGATTAGAATTTATAAGAAAACAATTTATAATCAATAAAAGATAGTACAAGACAGTGTTACTGAAAGTAGGACATGAATTCACCTGATCACTTAGGCACCATTGACTCGTGTTGCACAAATTGTTAAGAGCAATTAACTTTTGAATGACAAATCGCTAACAAACAATTAGCTATGTGACAAAAATCGCTAAAGAGTAAGTCAATCCTGTTCTATAAGTCGCTAAAGAGTAAGTCAATCCTATTCTATAAGTCGCTAAAGAGTAAGGCAATCCTATTCTATAAGTCGCTAAAGAGTAAGTCAATCCTGTTCTATAAGTCGCTAAAGAGTAAGTCAATCCTATTCTATAAACCTCTTAGAACAGTTCACTCTTGTATTACATACAAACAGCTATGGAGAGTAACAAGAGAAGTACACACATATTACCTTTTGCTCACTAATCCCTTTATTCGTGTATTACAAATTTACAAGAGAAGTTATCTCATGCAGAAGGCACTACAAATCGCTCAAAGCAATTAACTGTCATTTTTCAAGCAGCTGCCAGAACTAACGAATATGTTATTACAATCATGCAGGAATCATATACCCTGATTGTGGAGGCGTGGCATGACGACCATGGCAACAGAAGCATTCTAGGTAAGGACACTTGTTCATTAGGTTTTGATGTGGTAATGGTGATGGTAATAGTGATAATAATTGTAATAAAAAAGAAGAATTAGAAGAAGAAAAAGACAATAGGACTGATAATAACGATGATGATGACAAGGGCGACGATGATGACAACGACGACAACGATGAAATGTGAGATGATTTCACTCATTACATTGGAACATTTTTCAACAATCAATATTATTTTTTCAAGTTGCAGATAATAAAATAAATTTAGAATACCAATATCTTTGTGTACTGTACGATTCATATGTCATGGTTAAATATATTTCACTTGTACTTTTTGTACATCTTTGGAGTGATCTATTTTGCCAGCACAGAAAATACTTTTAGAACCTCATGTTTGGAGTGACCTATTTTGCCAGCACAGAAAATACTTTTAGAACCTCATGTTTGGAGTGACCTATTTTGCCAGGCACAGAAAATACTTTAGTACCTCATCTTTGGAGTGACCTATTTTGCCAGGCACAGAAAATAGGTTTTGTAGATAGAATCGATATATTTCTCTCTTTAATGGAATTTCACGGCATTCATGCTTACATAATTCTTTATCTCTTATTTATAGAACTTTGCTTCATTGGCTTAAACAATCTTTTGATTCGTTAGTTTAAATGATGATTCGATCCATTAGTTTAAATAATATTTTGGTCCATTAGTTTAAACAACCTTTTGATTCATTAGTTTAAACAATCTTTTGATGAACTTTTTAAATACATCTTGAGTTCCTTAATTTTAGAACTTTTGGACCCCTTGTTTTAGACAGTCTTTTTATGGAGTTGTTTAAATACATCTTGAGTTCCTTAATTTTAGAACTTTTGGACCCCTTGTTTTAGACTGTCTTTTGATGGACTTCTTTAAATACCATTTGAGTTCCTTATTTTCAGAACTCCTATTTTCCTTGCTGAGACAATCTTTCGATTAATTTATTCGAATAATTATTGATTTTTGTGTTCATTATGTCTTTTATTACAATCCTGCTAGTTTTAATTTTGATTCCATTGATTTCAAAAGTTTTTTATTTCCTGTTTTACGAAACCCCTTGATTGCTTGGCTTCAAAGTTCTCTTTATTCCTAGCTTACATAATCTCTTGATTTCTTTGTTTCATGATTCTCTTCATTTCTTAGCTTACAGAACTTCTTGATTTTATTAGCTAACAGAACTTTTGATTTCATAGCTTACAGGACCTCTTGATTTATTAGCTACAAGATTCATTTGATTTCTTGGTTCCAATAACCTCTTGATTTCGGAGCGGTTAGAATTTTTTGATTTCCTGCGTTAAAATGCGTCTTGATTTTCTGGGTTACAGAATTCCTTGATATTCGAGTTTTAGAGGTTCTTGTTTTTAAAAATCAATTTTCTGACTTTGAGAATGTCTTGATTTCCAAACGTACATACCTTCTTGATTTCCTGGGTTTTTAAAAATCAGTTTCCTGACTTTGAGAATGTCTTGATTTCCTTACCGAACCTTCTGTTCTCTGGATTATAATATCACGTGATTTCAGTCTTACAGAATCATTCCCTTCCCAGGATTTCTAACTTCTTAATTCCCAGGATTACAAACTTCTTGATTCCCAGCATCGCAGAACGATTGGTTTCCAAAAAATTCAAACCTCCAGTTCCTAGGATTTCAGAATATCTTGATTCCCAAGATTACAAAAACTAATAATTGATTGATTATTTACTTTGCGTGTGTTCAAAATGCCTTACAAAACCCTAGATTTCTTTAAATCTCTATTGCCTTTCTGTTGCCTTGATTACACAACTTTTTGATTCTCTCATTTGCAATAAATCTTGATTTTATTTTCTACACATCTGACTTTCCTTTGTTCAGAGGACCACTAGATTCTCTGGTTGGCAGAATATCTGACTCCCTTCTTTTGCAGAACCTAGCAATATAATTGTAAGCGCAGTTCAGCAGGGCCGCATTGAACCTTCACGGCGCTGGCATAACTACAACATCTCCACCAGGGACACTGACCTCAGTTTTCGCTATAGGGTCGTATGCGACGGAAACTACTACGGACCGGGCTGTGACGTGCTTTGCAGGGAGAGCAATAACTCTATTACCGGACACTATGGTTGCAGCACCAACGGGTCACGCATCTGCCTGCAAGGGTGGGAAGGGGAGTCTTGTGACAAGCGTAAGTGGTCGACTATTTAACATTTATCGATACTTCAAAATGATAAGTTTCTCATTTCACATCTCACTGATGTCATCCACTGAAGTGTATTGTAAGTATTTCTTTACTGAGGTAGGTGTATGTGTGTGTGTGTGTGTGTGTGTGAGAGAGAGAGAGAAAGAGAAGTTTGTGTGTTGGAGAGAACATGAGCAATAGCAACACAAATGCACACAGACACGGTTGATGTGATTTGCCTGCTTTCTCTTGGTTATCCACTTACTACTACTCTTTGCTACTCTCTTGGTTGTCAGACATTACATTTTTAATATTTGATGCCTAGTAGATTTGATTACTACCTGTGTACTGTCTGCTGCTCTCTTGGGTGTCAGACATTACATTTTTAATATTTGATGCCTAGTAGATTTCATTACTACCTGTGTACTGTCTGCTGCTCTTTTAAATTTTAACTAGTTTCTGTCTGTTGTTTACTTACTGTTTAATATTATTTATTGACTGCCTAGTGCTCTACTAGCTATTAACTCGTTAGTGTCTGTTGCTTACTAGTTATTGAGTATTATTTATGGAATACCAAATTACTCTGATAGCTATTAACCATTTAGTGTCTGTTGTTTAGTAGCTGTTGGATAATATTTATTGACTGCCTACTGCTGTGTTAGCTATTAACTATTTAGTGTCTGTTACTGTCTGTTTTTTAGTAAGTGTTGGATATTATTTATTGTCTGCCTAGTGCTATTCTAGATATTAACCATTTAGTGTCTGTTGCTTACTAGTTGTCTGAATTCGTACGCTGCTTTACTGCAATAACAAGAGTTAATTATTACTCACGTCATTATTTTTTGTCCTACTGCCTGTTAACATTTTTCCCTACTTCCGTTAACTTTTGCTTAGCTGCTATCTATTTCCCTCCTTCCTTTCACTGCTGTCTACTTTCCTACTACCATTTTACTTCTTAAAAAACTGCTGTTTGCTTCCCTACTTCCCTTTTCAATTACTTGGCTTTTGTCTACTTGTCTATTACCTCTTACAAAACTGCTGTATGCTTCCCTTTTCTATTACTTGGCTGTTGTCTACTTGTCTATTACCTCTTACAAAACTGCTGTATGCTTCCCTTTTCTATTACTTGGCTGTTGTCTACTTGTCTATTGCCTCTTACTTCTTACGAAACTGCTGTATGCTTCCCTTTTCTATTACTTGGCTGCTGTCTACTTGTCTACTATCTCTTACTTCTTACAAAACTGCTGTCTGCTTTCCCACTAAGTTCTACTATTAGTCAGAGGCTAATTTAACATCTTATAAAACTGTTGTCTACTCTAACATTTCCTTTTAATTATTACTAAATTGCTGACCAATTTTCTACAACATTTAAATTATTATTAAACTGTTGATGTCTGCATTCATATTTCATTTCCTACTTATTACTAAAATGTTGTTTGCTTTCCACCTACCTGTTCGCAGTTACGTTTTGCACTATTTTGTTCACTAAGTTTTGGAATGACACTGACCCAATTTCTGTATCCTGCCGTATTACGTGCTCACAACTATCTTGTTTATGTCCTCTGCGTGCTAGAGGAATACATTACCCAAGGTGCTTCTTAGGATATTTTACTTCCATTTAGTGCCCTTTCTAGGAAATAATCACTATTATTCGTTCATTGCTTGTGCTGCGCTTTATTCATTTATTGCTGGACATTGTTTCACTTTCAGAATGTCTTTATGGACCTCTTGTCAAATGAAGATACTGACTTTCAATAATTTACTTTTGGCAACAGATGCCGAGTCTAGATAGAAGTATTTGAATCGCGTACTTTTCTTTTTCTACTTCTTCCTCTTTAGAAAAAAAAATCATTTTATGACTTCAAACTGTTTTCTCATGTGCTTAAATTAAATTGGTCACTTCATCTGCAATTCAAGATGTGTATATTCCTTCCACTCACCCACCCCACCCCCACCCCCACTTTTGAAAATTAAAACCATCCAGTCAGACCGTGTTTATTAAGGCAGAAATGATAATTGAAGATAAACAGAATAATTAGTCATCGAAAAGGTTCGTTTTACCTTGTTATCGAGCTCAACTATCAGTTGTGCAGGAAGCACGGGTTGATTCATTTAATGCAGAGCTGACTAGATTCTGTTAAATCATTTCTTTTTATTCTTACCCACACCTCTAGAATGCTCCCTGCCTTAAGTGCAAATCGCATTACAACGTGAAAACGTTTGCCAGGGACATTAGATGGACTGGCGGACATTCGATGGAAGTGTCCTATAACTCGTAGAAATCCTTTCGCCTGATTTACCGCCCCTTAATGCACTTTTCTTGTACCAGCCGTATTGCCCTGTGGACGATTGTTATACGTCCTAATCAACTGTTCCTTAATGGGAATTTTAAAAAAATCTCTTCCATTTTGTTTACAGAAATATTTTGTCCAAGAATTCTGTCCAATATCGAAGTGCTTTATCTTATTTTATTGTTTGATTAATGTATAATTTAGTGTGCTCTTCGTTTCAGTGAAGATTTTATCCCACTGCAATGCTCTTTTATTGAGATGCTTATTCTAATGTTCTGTTCATGTTCGGAGAATTTCTTCTTCTTAATGTGATCTGCATTTTTAGAGATGTCTGCCCTTATTTTCTGTCCAAGAGTGGCGAGTTTTGTCTTATTCCAGATAAATATGCTATTTACGGATATTTTCTTGTTATCAATTGGACTATTGTCTATATTCAGGGAAATTTGTCTATGTGTTATCCGCTGACAGGGATTTCTTTTGTCCTCAAGCGTTGACCAATAGAATTACTATTTAAAACTAATGTTTTGTTTACTTGTCGGAATTTTATCCTAAAGTGGTGTTCATTTTTAGGCAAGAGGGCCAAATTTCCAATTGATAGTGCGTGGAGGGCCGCAAGTCAGAAAAAAACACAAATAATGAAATAATGTGTTCTACATTCGTATTAATGGTAACATCCTAAAGTCCTCCGGGAGCCGCACAGAGCCCTGTCTCGGGCCGCATGCGGCCCGCGGTTTGTGCACCCCTGATTTATAGGAATTTTGTCCTAAAGTAGTGTTCATTTATAGGAATTTTGTCCTAAAGTAGTATTCATTTATAGGAATTTTGTCCTAGTGTTCATTTATAGGAATTTTGTCCTAATGTGTTGGGTGTGCTGTCTATTTCCAGTGATTTTTGTCTTGGTGTGCTTTCCATTTCCTGTGATTTTGCCTTTGTATGCTTTCCGTTATGGTGATGTTTGGATTTGGGGCTGTCCATTTACGAAGGCTGGTGTCCATGCGTTGTCCTTTACACAGATTTGTTTGTCCCATTGTGCTGTTCGTTGAGAGAAATTATAATTCAAAGGTGCTTCTAGTTCCATGCTATTCTCCCTTTGCCAATGTTCTGGGCACTTGACGGCAAATAAATCTGTATCTATCACTCATGCCTCTCATCCACTTTGACGGCAAATAAATCTCTTTACTCATGCCTCTCTTACACTTCGCCATGCTTTCACTGCATACTCGACTTTTAACTCCTATTCGTGTTTGTGTAATAAAAATAAAATTTTAAAAAATAAGACAAAAATAAATATCAGCTGTTGTGCTCTCTTGACTTGCAGCACAGTGCAGCGAAGAGTGTCTGAAAGGCAACGGGTCATGCGATCGGCCATTCGAGTGTCGCTGCGACCCCGGTTGGCGGGGTGTCGACTGTCTTCAGTGCCGAACGTATCCAAAGTGTCTCCATGGCTACTGCAAGAAACCCTGGCAATGCATATGCCACCAGGGGTGGAGCGGTTCCCTGTGTAATATCGGTACGTGTAGATTTACACGGGTAGATTTGTACGTGTAGATTTGCACGGGTCTTCCTTTAACTTTCAGCTAGAGAGACTACGACTGTCGCGCATGAGCAGAACGTATTTCAAGCTGCACATCACATGGCCTGGAGCGATATTATTATTGTTTAAATCTATGTCCCGTAAGTCGTTAGCGCGAAAGCGGCGGAAGCCGGAAGCGCACCCTACACTACTAACTAACCGGAAGTCGTAGAACAATATGAATCTCCGTATTGGAAATTATAGACCATAATGGGAAGCGGTAGGGTTTGAGAACTCCCTACTTTTTAAGATTCCTAAAATATAAAAAGCATTATGTTGGATTTTATAAAGGGCTCCTTACAAATTACATTACTTAGGCAAAAGTATTATATATTATGTGAATCTGTGTGAATATTTCTTTGTAATCATGTGGGGACTAGACATAGATAATTAAATGTTTGCAAGTGTACAATAGACCTCTCAATAAAATAATATGTAAGCTACTGCCTCAATCAGTTTAACGTGTATGACATAGAAGAGTTTTCTACCCCAAAACAAGAACAATCCCTCTCTCTCACAAACACACACACACATAAACACACGATACACACACAAACGCACACTTACAAAAGAGCATTACTGTATTCATTTGGCAGTTGGAAGGCACGATCTTGCCTTTTAGATTCAAATGAAAGTAATTCAGATGAAAAGCCTTTGTAAGCAATGCAAAATATGAAAATCAGAATTGTACATGCATGTTTAACGAGCTTGACAGTGCCGAGATGACACCAACATGCCTGATCATAATTGGCTCATGCGTCATGACTGTAAATCCTTTCTCATCTGTACTTCTTGATTGTCGCATTTTAAAAAAAGTAAAGAAAATCTTTCAATCTGTTCTGTATTATGCTCACTGTTCTTAAAAAATTATTCCTGCTAAAGGTGTTTCATATACATTCTAGGAATAATTATACGTCTGTTTCTTCTTGTGTGTTAGAAGTATTGAAGTACAAACGATAGTATTGCCTACTTCTATACTGTTACAAAATGTAGGTTAGAAGTATTGAAGTAAAAACGATGGTATTTCCTACTTCTATAATGTTACCAAATGTAGGTTAGAAGTATTGCAGTAAAAAAGATGGTATTGCCTACTTCTATAATGTTACCAAATGTAGGTTAGAAGTATTGAAGTAAAAAAAGATGGTATTGCCTACTTCTATAATGTTACCAAATGTAGGTTAGAAGTACTGAAGTGAAAACAGTGGTGCTGTCTATTTCTATAATGTACTAAATATGGGTATGACACTTCCTTAGCTAAATGTATCAATTGCTGATGCCACTTAGCTTCTGTGAGAAAAATACATTAATCATTTAACAATCACATAAATATTTTACATAGCATTCTACAAATAAGAAATACAATAATTTAGAGAAGTCAATATAACTACCAATATGTAATGTTCGTGCACGGTCAACCTGAACACGATAATCTACCCTTGGATGTGGGCACTGTGGAAAAACGTGTGCCTCTGAGGGATCTAGTTCATTCATGCGAATATATGAATGACTCTAGGTTAGCTGGCGGATTAACGCTACGTCACGATACGGAATGCAAGCGACCAAATATAGGCGTCTTGTATCCAGTTAATGGCCTTTACGTCACCTTTAGAGCGACCTAAATGCTGCAAACTGGTAAACAACTATTGCACCATCTAAGCGCAAGTCTACTAGCGGAAATACCTTCTCGTAAATTAAATAGATAGTTGATGAACAATTAATAAAATGAAAATAATGTTTTCATAACTCGGTATAATTTGCCTAGACTTCCCTGACACTTACACGCACCACAACAGACGTGTTACTCGTGTCTCACGGTCACTCAGGTTTATACTGGTGAATATGTAGACTTGAAACTTGAACTTCAACTCAATGCTCAAGACTCAAAGGGTAAATCTTGACACTGAGAGACGAAAGGCCACTTGTTCACTGTAACATATAATTAAGGAGCAAACCTAAGTTTCTCGTTTATCACAATATAACTCCATTCTATCTCACCTGTATTCTCAACTTAAGTCTCCTGCAACAGTATTTATTAGCCCCATACACAAATGGTAAAAAAAATACAGCATATCAAACAATGTCACGTTTTAGCACACTACATGTGTGCAGCTTAGTTCAAACATTTGTAGAAATAAAAGTCAACTCACATAGTACATCTCTACATAAACACAAGTATAACATAACAATAGTAAAATGCATAAAATGTTTTTATGTCCACTCTCAGTCAGTTTCAACTCACCATCAAGCTAACGACTGCCTTTCTTCTTCTACTTCAAATTCAAAAGTGATTAGGGTGTAGAATTTTCTACAGCAAGTGAACTCCTTAAACTCAGCCCATTGGCTAGTCTCGTTTTCATAAATCATAATCATTGGATAATAGAAAACTGTTCACTCGGTTTCCATTAGTTCAGTAAATCTAGAATATTCTTCCCTCAGGCTGCTTACTTCAGCTCAAACACTTTCAAAAATAACACCATATGAGTGCTCAAGATCGGGTCACTCTGACAATTCAGCAACCCATATAAAGAATAAATTAAAATAGGGAGAGGCAAATTTACTCTATCACACATGAGTTATTTACTTGCTTGCTTATTTTAATTTGAAAAGCTGTTCTTGCTGTGGTTTGTTTTAGTTTTTGTTGGACTGCTTATGGATTTATGGATGTGTGTGCGCGTGTGCCTGGAGTTGTTTTGTGGATACTTAAGGTAGTCTTCAGCAAATTTACAGATATTGCATATTAATTATTTTATACTTGCATTTAAACGCGTGCTTTAGAAAAAACAAAATCTTTTAAAACTCATCTAAAGTTAATGAAATAAGAAAATGATCTCTTTTAAGCTAATTTAAATTAACAACAGAAAAATAATCCCTTTGCGAATCATCTAAATAATGTTCAGTGCATAGCAACACTATTAATAATAATGAACGTACCGTATGAGTACATAGTCAGGCGTCAATTTGTTTTGACAAGACAAAACTTGTTATCTTTAACTCATTTCTCTTCTAGTCGGTATTTGTTAACTTATTTATATAGATTGCCACTTAATTATTTATGCATTTATCTTTTCAACAACAAAACATTTATGGAAAGGTGTAATTTTCTAACGTAAGATGAAATTGGAAAGGAGATGATGTAAGCGGCCGTTTCTTGTAATCTTAGAGGACCAGATATACGTTCGGCAGCTAAAATACTTTCTTAAATAGAAAATGTCTTTTAGCAAACATAACTATATATCATTTATGTAAGAAATGCCGCATGTAGAAATATAATTTAAGGGCGAGTCGGTTTCACAGCTTTTGGAGAGAAAAAAAAGGAAATTATTTCAAACTGCATTCGGGACTGACATCGAGAAGTGGTATTTCTACATTTGCACGTCTATCACTTTTCAAGATGCCTCTGTAGATTTTGTTGTAGTTTATTTTTAAAAAAAGAAGTATGCTTTGATTTCCTTTCTCCCACTTACCCATTTCACACACACACCCCCCTTTGACAAGAGGTCAAATACATAGGTCTTATGCATATAGTGTAAACATAGAACTAACAACAGAGTCTGAAAACAATCTACAATGATGTAAGAAAGCATTTTGACAGACGTTAGCGCTATTTATGCTTGTAACTAATCATGTAAAGACACAAACACGAACGCATTCATGTTGCAAACAGGTAAGTGATACCCGAAGTTAGACACAATACCAGGCACGCCTAGTGACAGCTAGTGAAAGATTGTGTCTGCAGTTCCATCTTCGCGGCTTTCCCCCACCACCTCTTGCGCTACATCATTACGGGCCTGTATCTTTTTTACTTTTCAGTGTCTTTGAGATAAGTTTCAATGCTATCAAGATTACAGTTGAAAGGGCATCCATTATGTATTACTTATCAGCCTTGTGTTGAGAGGCAAATAATTGTCACGCCTGTTGCGTGTTTCCTCGTGCACACTGGATAGTAAGTTTTACATAATGATTTAAGAGAAATTCTTGTTTATGCACACTGGATAGTAAGTTTTACATAATGATTTAAGAGAAATTCTTGTTTATGTGTAGTCCTGTAGTGATGCACTGTTGTATTAGTGATTAATTTTCTCGGGGTTTTTTTGTCTATTTTTTTTTTTAGAAAAAGAAACCAAATAGGTAGGTCTCTTCCACTTAACGGAATGAACATACTATTTATAGTAGTCACAATTCCAATCAGTCCTTAAGCTTAAAGAACTTAACGTTTCTAATGCAGGTTGCTTAACGAGGGAATCTGTAACAGAATTTTTGCTATTCTTCCGAGCGACAGCATTTTGAGCGGCACTTAACGATCCGTAATTAACTTTCGAGTGTCAGTTTAACCAATACCCCCAACAGCTTCAATATGAAATCCACCCGCCTGCCAATTTCCCAAAGAACGACCACAGCCGTTCGTTTTGAGATATTACATGTAATGACGTGTCTGCTATATCATTGATTAAAATGCGATAGTGACAGAAATAAGAGAACAAAATATCCCTTCTGCTACAGCCAATAATATTTCTGACGATACTCATAGCGATGACGACGATTTTAGGATAAGATTATTTGTGATGCCAATGATGAATCAAGAGGACGGTGATGATAAGCACAGTTATGATACTGGTATGAATGCAACGTGGAGTTGAGTAGAGCTATCAAAGAGATGTGAAATGAGGACGGAGTTGAGTAGAGCTATCAAAGAGATGTGAAATGAGGACGGAGTTGAGTAGAGCTATCAAAGAGATGTGAAATGAGGACGGAGTTGAGTAGAGCTATCAAAGAGATGTGAAATGAGGACGGAGTTGAGTAGAGCTATCAAAAAGATGTGAAATGAGGATGGAGTTGAGTAGAGCTATCAAAGAGATGTGAAATGAGGATGGAGTTGAGTAGAGCTATCAAAGAGATGTGAAATGAGGATGGAGTTGAATAGAGCTATCAAAGATATGTAAAATGAGGATGAAAATGAGATTACACCTAAGGCAGTGATATTTAATAAAGATACCGATGAGCTATGATAGTGATGTGAAACCTTTACAGCCAAAGGTAAGAAATGTCAAATGTGATATTTTCCGATTTGTAGGCAATTTAACTGATATATATATATATATATATGTCAGTCGATGATTCGGTGACTTTATCTGTCTATCTTTGTATCTAGATAGATAGATAGATAGATAGATAGGATAAATAGTTATTTGTAATTGCTTATTGTGACCCATGATGCATTTCACTCACCAGGATGGTCCTAATTACATTTTTTTCTTTACTTTACCGCTCATAGTATTCAAATAACGCCGCAATACTTGCTTTTATATGTATATTTTTATCATTAAGCGCAAACCAATCTAGACTGTAATGTGAAGAATCTTTATGCACGATAAATCAGTGGGTGGGTACCGTATGACGTCACCAGACAACTATTTAGATGTTTGCTTTCATAAAAGCAAACATTTTTATATTCATATTTGAAACGTTTGGTTATTCCCCCCTTCCCCCCCCCAAAAAAAAAAAAAAAAAAAGACAAATACTTACAAAGCAATTCTTTTGACATATAATTTTTGCTTAATTACTTAAATTGATTTTTATGAAGACAATTACTAATTTACATTCTGTAAGTCCCTTTATTAAAATGTGGGATAAGATTATTCTGAAGGATTGCTGTGAAAATAAATTTTTATTCGGATTATATATTGTGGCAAATTAAAGTTAGATCTTAAAACTTAGTGAAAACTAGCTACGTGCAATACTTCGATATTTGCGTTTTGAAAAACTCAGGCAGTAAAAATATTAACCTTAGAGCGTATTGTACAATTGTTTTGTGTTAGTGGTCAAAGGTAAGAGTTCATTGTGAAGTCTTTTGTGCTAACTTCTTGACCTGAGCTTACTGAATGGGGCGACATGGTATTTGGGAATGATATATGAGACTGAGCTTAGTGTAGTGGACTGTCTGATATTGAGGATTGACATATGATGACTGGACTTAGTGTAGTGGATTATCTGATATTAGGGAATGACATATGATGACTGGATTTAGTGTAGTGGACTATCTGATAATAGGAAATAACATATGATGGATGGGTTTAATGTTGTAGACTGATATTAGGAAATAATACATGGTGACTGGACTTAGTGTATTGGACTATCTGATATTAGGGAATGTCATATTCTAACCATCACCTTCTGTACAATTAAAAACAAACTGAAACTGCTGGGTAGGTACGGGTCACTACTATTTAAAGTGTGAGCGATATACGATTTGGCTGCAGAAGTCAGGCTATTCCAGCTATTCTGGAACGTGGACATGCTTGGGGAAATTTATCGTGCATGGCCGAAAATTAATTAATTATCGGGTTAGAAGGGGGTAAACGTCTTTTGCTTTCACACATTGGCGATGTGCTGGGAATTTATGGTTATAAGAACGGAATCCCTTCCATTTTCCCAGAACCCTCAGTGAAAGATATATAATGTCCATGGGTACTCCGATGAGTACTCATTCCCGTTGTCCAAGAACAGACTTGTCTCCCTTGGCTAAATAAATATTATGACAAGGTTAAAAATACAGATCCTGAATGGATCAATCTAACCTGTCATGTCAAGACGGCAGTTTGTGACAGATGTTAGACTATGGCTACACGCATTCCAGCATATCACTTCAAGGACGTGACCCCCGGGCCAGCGCATTTGCTAAGTGCATCCGCGACCACTGTGTGTGCTGTTATCCAGCCCCCCAACTTGAGATGAAGGAGGCTTGGCCTCTACTTTATTCAAGATAAGAACCAATAATGTTCTGTCACTATACCGTTGACTATTTCTTAACTGTTCTTCGAATTCATGCCAGGTGATTTCTATGATGAAAATTCTAACATTTTAATTACACCTTACCAATCATTATTATACTTTTAACTAATGTTATTATTAATATATAGTTGCCACTAGAAAACCATGAAGTAGCATATTTTATTCACATTTTCTGTTTCCAAATAATCAGGATTGTTGAGTGGCTGGGGTGCAGAGCCGTTAGACAATTGACTTGCTAACCAAATAAATTATTCATAGTTTATCTGCGGTCCAATACTGGAATATGGACTCTGTCTGCAATTTTAATTAATGCAGGGAGGGGAGAGGTGAATTCACACTAACTACTATTTATCATGACTACCCACTCCACCAGATATCACAGGGAATAATATATGATAAATGTACTTTCTGATATTAGGGAATGAGGCAGTTTTGAAAGGTGTTATAAAAAGGATTCAAACCCTAACGTGGTCAACCACACATCCACCTACACTTCAGAAGTGTCAGATATCGTGCGTTTTTTGTGTTCAAACAACATTAAGACACAATTATAAACGGATATGATGAGATCCCCAATCCTGACCTGACAAAGATACGAAAACAAGGTTAACATATAAAAGAAGCAAATAATTGTAAACTGCGATAACAATTTAAAAAATTATGCAAAACAGTGATGATGGTGGAAAGAATTTACAATGAAATTAAATCACGAAGACACACGTGCGGCATTAGTGTTCACGATTTGGCTGAAAAGAAGTTTGTGATTTTTTTGTCTCTTTGGACTTGCCAAGCTGTGACCATGACAGTTTGACTGGCGTCATGGTGATCCTCGCAGCCAGGGTCAGTCAGGCAGGTGGTGCATGCAGTGGACTTTGCATCTGTCTGTGCTCTATTAAGAGGGCGGTGGACTTTGCATCTGTCTGTGCTCTATTAAGAGGGCGGTGGACTTTGCATCTGTCTGTGCTCTGTTAAGAGGGTGGAGGGCTTTGCATCTGTCTGTGCTCTGTTAAGAAGGTGTTGTCGGCTGGACCCGAGACATAAGGTGGCAGGAGAAATGTCAGCAGATTGCAGATGTGTATGTAGTAGATAAAATGCGATTCTACAATATATATATATATTGATATCTACTGAGTATCACACAGGATGGCATTTAACACACCAAATGCACATCACTCGTACATAGAAAAAGAAACGATAAAAACAGTGAAGGATGAATAAAAATAATGAATATACATAATATATACAAAGGAATATACTTAATACATACTAGCATAATCACCATCACAACTACCTATATATGATTTAAATGATTTTAATTTAAGTTAAACCTGATTGACCTTTTTCGGCAAAAAGACCTTTTTACCAATGTCATCTGGGAAAGGGTGGCAGGATGGCGTCAGTCTGGACTCTGTGGGGCATTTTTCCGCGTAAACAGAGGCAGTCACGTAGTCAGTCTGGCTAAATATCGGGGATATTATTACAACCTGACCCAGGAGACAAGCCAGGTTGGATAACATTGCCAGGGCCTCCCCGCAAGAGGAGAGATAGCAGTATACGGGAAGACGCTACATCTAAGGTTAAGCCTGTCTGCGCGAGTTTGGCAGTAGATTCTAACCGCTATGGTCCAACTGTAAAGCGTCAATGACAGTTAGGCGGCCGGTCTCATACCGTGACAGAATGACATATGATAACTCGACTTAGTGTAGTGGACTATCTGATATTAGGAAATAACATATGATGGTTGGGCTTAGTGTAGTGGACTGTCTGATATTAGGAAATAACAGGATGGTTGGGCTTAGTGTAGTGGACTATCCGATATGTAATAACATATGATGGTTGGGTTTAGTGCAGTGGACTGTCTGATATTAGGAAATAACATGTGATGGTTGGGCTTAGTGTAGTGGACTATCTGATATTAGGGATTAATATATGATGGCGGGACTTAGTGTATTGGATTAGTACCGACGCTGAGTCTTAGCACACTTTAGTAATATTTGACAATGGGACTTGGCATGCTGACTTGATATCTAATGGTGGGTCTTAGTATTTGTGATGGCGGACTTCAGTGTATTAAATTACCCTTTGTTGGTAGAGTTTAGCATATGGATTGATATATAATTTTGGTATTAGTGTACAGGATTGATATCTGATGGTATATATTAATGTACTGGGTTGTTATTTGATGGTGTAGATTAATGTAATGAATTGTTATCTGATGGTGTAGATTAATGTAATGAATTGTTATCTGATGGCGTAGATTAATAAATTGGATTTTTTTCTGGTTGTGGGACGTATCTTGCTGGATACCTATTTAATGGCTGGCGTCTATTTACTTGATTTCCCTCTGATGGTGGACCTTAGGGTGTGGATTTATATCTGATTGTGTGCATTAGTGTGCTGAATTAGGTTTTGATTACGAAAAGAAATGTACCGAATTGCTATCTGAAGATGGGCCATAGTGTTTTACATTGTTGTCTAATAAAGGGAATTAGCATACTGGAATATTACCTTATGGAAGGGATTAGCGTTCTTGATTGATATCTGATAGAGGGGATTAGCATTCTGGATTGCCATCTGATAGAGGGGATTAGCATTCTTGATTGCTATCAGATAGAGGGGATTAGCATGCTTGATTGCTACCAGATAGAGGGGATTAGCATTCTTGATTGCTATCTGATTATGAGCCTTTCTGCCCTAGATTACAATCTGATGGTGGAATATAGCTTACTGGATTACTATCTTAATGTGTCTGTAGTGAAATGGGTTGCTATCTTATGGTAGTAGTTGACATACAAAATGGATTTCTAATTGAGGGCATCAGCAAATTAAACTCACTGATATAATTATATGCACATTAAATCCACATCTGACAGCCTCATCAACTAAATTGACACTTGATGTTGAGCCTCATCTCCTAAATTCACATCTGTCAATTGGCCTTGTGCATTACTGTACTATTTAATAGTGAGCCTCAATCCACTAGATTTACATACGACAATAAGATACAGCAGCAGTCAATTAGAAATGTACTGAATTTATAATTGATGTGTGCATGGGTGGGGGACTGAGGTGGAGCTGGGGCTTCAATTTAAAGCAAAACACATAGACACAATCATGTGGGCTAGGCACTGCCCTGACACTTTAATTTGGCACCGTTAAAAAAAATATCCCATAACTCTCATTTTCAGATAACTACTACTGCCAGCGTTACGACCCCTGCAAGAATGGTGGTACATGCATGTATGACGCTGTCAATAACTACACCTGCACGTGCGCACGTGGATTTAGTGGCCTTGACTGTCGGGAAATCGTCTGCTATGATGGATACTGTGTGAATCATGGACTCTGTGGTGTAAGCTTGCTTTCTCTGGCTTAATTTTATTTTTTAATGTCATTATTTTGTAGGTGAATGCCATTTACATGTTCGCTCTTTATTTCTTCATTTTAAAAATTGTTCGTATTATCAATGAGAAATTATTATTGTGGTTGTTGTTGTTGTTATTTGTATTGCGGTTATTTTTATTGTTATTCTGGTTGTTTTTATTGTTATTGTGCTTGTTGACATTATTAATATTGTTCGTTTTCGTTATTTTTATTATTGTTTTTATTATTATTATTAATGTTGTTGCTATTATTATTAGTTGTTATTATTGATATTATGGTTATTGTTGCTTTTGTTATTGCTCTTGTGGCTATTTTTCCTGTGATTGTTATTATTATTATTATTATGCCTTTTTCCTCGACTTCTGTTTGACTGTGAACCAAGGTCTCGGAATCTTACCAAGATTAGGTCCAAGGTTATATGGAAGATGTGGACCATTCCTAATAGCATTGCTTTGAGTAGCGGGACGAGTCTGTGGTTTCCAGGTAGTTTATTCAGATAGCCTTCCAACTCATATGTTATGTTCTTCAAGGCTCCTATCACTACAGGTATCACTTCTGCTTTTATATTCTACAAGTCTCTGACTTTCTAATCTGAGGTCTTGGTATTTTTCTATTTTTCTTTTGTTTCTATGTTTCTATCACTTGTAACAGCGACATCGTTGATTGTTGCTGTTCTGTTGGACTTATTGCGAACTACAATATATCTAGTCTTCGTGCAGGAATTTCTTTGTCATCGGATTGTGGTATTCGTTTGTTGCTGTTCTATCATTTGTAGTTCTAGGGCTGTAAGAATCCTATTTTGCAGTATCGCTCTCTTCTGGACCAGAATCCGCTGTTCACTGATAATATCGTTTAGATGGTGTTTGAACCAGAGTTTATGCATCCTTTCTCTATATTTTCTTATTGTTGTCTAGCTTTGATAGTAAGATACATTATTTGCATGTTTTCCTCTCTGGTCCATTACCTCCGAGTTTTCGCTTGCATTTCAGTAGCCCATTTTTCAGTAGAACACCCTGAACCAACAGTGACTAGCACAGACCTTGTTAAGCCGGACGAAGTCTGGTATAGAATCAAATTTTATTTTCTCCATCATGAATGGGATGTGTGTGGGTGTAGTTTGAGGGAGCCGCTTTTCCCTCCCTCAATAGTCCAAAGATAGGATTTGAAGCTGTCCCCCATCCATGTTTGTCGACACAGCTCAGGTAACTTAACTTTCTGGGTCAGGTTTTTCTCCTCTAACCACTGGACTATCGAGACTCCTATTATTCTTATTCTTCTTTTTTCATGGCTTATGTTGACTGTCGGTTATGAACCAAGGTCTCGGAATCTTACCAAGTTTTTATAAGGAGGATGTGAGCACTTCCGAGGAGCACTGATTTTAGCAGTGGTGCAATTTTATGTTGTTCAGGCACTTTATTCATATAGCCTTCTAATTCAGGTGTTATATTCCCCAAAGATCCTATCACTACATGTATTACTTCTGCTTTTACATTCCACAGACTCTGGTATTTTTCTATTTTTTCTATTTCTTTTGTTTATATGTTTCTATCGCTTGGATCAGCAACATTGATTGGATTCTTGCTGTTTTGTAAGACTTATTGAGAACTGCAATGTCTGGTCTTCAGGCAGGAATCACTCAATCTGTCCTTATTTCAAAGTCCCACAGTATTTAACCTTCGACGAATGCTTCCGGTTGGGCATCCATGCTCTTTCCGGGAATTTTGCTCCATAGTTCTCACATAGATTTCTATGTATGGAGGATTTTTGCCACTTTGTTGTGTCCTTTGGCGTATTTCCAGCCAGAAACTGACGTCCAGATAGTATATGTTCTTCTGTTTCATCCTTGTTTTTGCAGAGTCTGCATTTAGAGTCACGTGAGATTTTGTGTGATTTCATGTTTAGTGCTTGATCTTGTGCTGTTGTTATTGGTGTTTCTGTTTCTGCTTTTAAACTTGCTTCTTTCTGTATGTTGATTGTTTTGTTGATATTTCATTAGCCTGTCAGTCATATTGACCATGTAGAAGTATTTTGCTCCATCTATTCGCTAAAGTAATTTTTTGCTGTTTTCCTCCATGTTTCTTTGCCTGTTTCTGGGGGTTGGTATAATCCACTCATCTTTACTGCATCTATCAGTGAGTCATCTTTGTTGTTATTCCAGCTGTGGTCCCTCAGGCCTATAACTTCTCCTTCAATGACATCTTTGATTTCTTGAGTCCTTTGCCTCCCATTTTCCGAGATTCATATAGTCTATCTACATCTTTATTTAAATTAAGGATGTGGGTTCTTCTGAGGACTTTGCTATAAGCAGAAGGAGCATATCTGTGATTTCCTGGGCAATTTTATTCATATAATTTTCTACCTCATGTTTCATGTTCCATGATGTTTCCATTACTACTGATATTTTTTTTTTCCTGTTGCTATCGTTAGAGCCTATGGATTTCCAGTTGGACGAGCTGATTATTTCTCTTTTTCCCGCTAAATTTGTTTTTATGTTCCTGTCATGTGGCACAGCAGTTTTGCTACATTATTATTATTGGAAGGAGGGTGGGAGATAGTGGCAGGAGGAAATTACTTTAACTTCATCATAAGAATACGATATTCAGAAGTGTAGTAACTAAATTTAGCCATTTCGTTGCATATTGCAAACTGATAACTACGCTGTCTTCCTGCTGCGAGATGCATAAGTGCTTGGGTTTTATGACTTATTTTTAAATGTGTAAAAATACGCACACACTGGAAATCTTTATATCTCTCAAATTAATCCAGTTTTTCTAACTAGATGTGTAATGTGCCTGCTCACTTCTTTCCATTCATAAAATATCATCACCCACCACACAGAAAAACAAGTATGAGCAGCACTTCAAATTGCAAGTGAATGGGTTAGTTTATAAAGTCATCAAAAGACACTGACCGCCATTTTTTTTTCAAGGGGCAAGAAGCACGTCATGAAAAGAGTGAATGTTACTCGTAATAGTTATGTCATAGCGACTGTAACAGTTACGTACTCTGCAGGTTACAACTTGATAAGTCTTAAATAGTAGTGCGTAGCTGATTTACCTTAAATATTGTACTAAAGGGAAGAGATGAAAGCTCTTTCCAGATAAATTACATAACTTCTTTACCGCTCTTTTTGTATTTATTTTCTATTGCGGTCCAAGGCCAGTGAAAATGTGTTTATTTATTTTTTACTTCGAGAGCAATAAGCGTGGATCTACTTAGAGTTTCTAACTTTTTAAAAAGTTAATATTTGAAAAATTTATTTATGTTTAGTGAAAGATAGCTGTCAGACACTGGGGCATTGTTGCTAAGCATGTCTGACTAAAACTACGCTGGAGATATTACCATTTCACATTACACATATGTGATATGTGATATACTGATAAGAAAGCCGCCAAAGCAATATACAAAGTAAAGATATATAAGTTTTTTTTTTAAATGTAATGATATTCACAGCATTTATCACCTTTCAACAAGTGACTTAATAACTAGAGGCCTAATGGAAATAGACTTGCGACATATTGGTATTAAAAGTCTAATTGTGGGGGAATCCATCCATCATCCGTACACACACACACACACACACACACACACACACACACACACACACACACACACACACACACACACATACACACACACACATCAATCTATTAATATAGTCCTGGCAAAGAAGTTGCAGTAGCGAAAATCTTGTATATGGGTTGTTTTTCTTAGTGTTTGAGGAATTGATTGGTTTCTACTTAATGTTCACTTCCAGCGTTCGCTGGTTTCGCGGACACATATTAAGTGTTAAAAATAAATCCGTGTCTGAATGCTCAGTGCCGAAATACGAAGGTTTTGAACTCAGTTACATCCAAGTGAAGAATAATGTAGGTCATCCAATCAGGGTAATTAGTAAATTGTCTGATTACATGCAGCAAATTTCAAAATCGTAGCAGTCCTAATTTAAGTGTTTGAAAGAATGTGTTTGTTGCAAGATATCTATGAAAACAATCTAAACAAACGGGTTTGATGGCCACACAGCCACTTTTTCACGCTGTCTAAACAAAAAAAAAATTTGCTCCACGCATGTCTCATCTTACTGTATATCTTAACTGCATTCGAAACACAAAAAATAGTCTTGACGGGGCTATGGCTCTATTTTTAACCACTTTGTGTCGTCGTGCGGTGATCTCCAGCACCAACGAGATCTTTGATTTTTATTGTAAATTTGGCTTTTAAATAACTATATTTTAACAAATTAAAATCGAACAGGACTTTACCAAAAGGTGAAATTATTACGTCTTTGGTATTAAAAATATGTAGGCTTGATGGGGACTTCCGCTCATTGACTCTTTAAGACCCACGTGACACGAATACAAAGGAGGTGTTTCTTTTGATCGCGTCTTCAAGACTATTTGTGAAACTGTCTATGTCGTCATCACACTCGCTTTTGTATCCTGGTAACTCGGAAAATCTCGCATAACATACTTTTTTTATTTCTCAGTCGCCTATATTGCAATTTCTACTGAAACTGTAACTGAAATTTGGTCATGTAATCAGAATGCCTAACACTATTAATATGACTTACAGAGCACTAATCGGGGTTAAATTAATGGATTGTTATCATTTTGTTTTGTGTGGGGGTAGTGGGGAGGGAACCAGTTTCACTAGGAGTTGTGGTTTGTGTAATGAGGAATTTATGTTCAACTAAAAGTGAACTATAAATACAAATCTTCTAACATTCTTCTGCTCTTATTTTCAACTTCTACATCAGAAGCAGATTATTTCTTAATGAATATTGCAGTGCTTTAATTTTGTCACATTTATTATTCTCTCTGTTTGTCTGCATGTCCAAGATGGTTGAAGGGAAACGAACGTGCAGGTGTCGCCGTGGATTCGAAGGACCTCGGTGTCAGCATGCGGAAGTGACGTGCGGTTCGCTGGTCTGTCGCAACAATGGCACATGCGTGAGAGACGGACAAAACTATCGCTGTCTTTGCCGCCCTGGATTTGTTGGCACATGGTGCGAAAATGAAATAGACGAGTGTCTGTCAAGTCCTTGCATGAACGGTAAGCTCGCAGTGTAAACAGAGTTATCTCAAACTTAAAATAAAGATTATTTATTTAATTTACATTTCTATCCAAGGGTCTAATCACCCTAGTGATGTGTGTGTGTGTGTGTGTGTGTGTGTGTGTGTGTGTGTGTGTGCTAGTGCATGTATCAGCGATGTTTAATTAATATGTCTTTAATTTCTTTTCTTTTTTTAAATTTAAAGATCTGTGTAGTACCTTACACTAACTAAAGTGATTAGGCAATAATTTATTTTTCTTTCCTTTTTAAAAAATATAATATAATGTGTAATGCCTGTGACGATCTTCCTGCTGTCATTAAATAATTATCTCTCTCCTAGATAATTATTTACGGCAATCAATAATAGCAGAAGGGTCAAATTTGGGCAAACCGTTCTACACATCTATACATAGAATTAAACTGTTATAGTTGTGGGTTTGTGCTGGCTTAAGTAAGAAAGTACTGACTTTCATTTGACCTTTTTCTATTGTTTATTTTAGTGCCCTAGAATAAAGACAGGCTATAAAACAGCATGATATCCCGTAAGTAAGCTCGCCAGTAGCCCTAAAACTACGAGAATGTTCCATTAAAAGTAAAGTGCATGCACGCACTTGCCTAATACATCGCTGTGGCCTCTGTTCACAGGGAAAGCGTTTCACTCACTTGCCTAATACATCGCTGTGGCCTCTGTTCACAGGGAAAGCGTTTCACTCACTTGCCTAATACATCGCTGTGGCCTCTGTTCACAGGGAAAGCGTTTCACTTACTTTACATTTCGTATTCTGGGTATTAGATTTTAGGCTGTAGTAAATATTTTATTCTGGGTGGGTTGATTTACACTGTGTAGTTAGTTCTTATTTCACAATACCTCTCCGAAAGAGATCAAACCTGAATTCAGTCTCAGGCTTCTCACGTGGTCACCTCTACGTCTCTAGCTCCAGAGTCAGCAGTAGTAACAATGTCTTCGTTTACACTCTGGATAACGAAACTCACAACACAGGAGATGCGCTTATAACAGCCTTTGTAAAGTAACAAAAATTTATAGTTAACAAGTCCGAAAACTGCCGACATTTACCTAGAGCGAAGCCAAACAAACCTACTATAAAATAATTTTACTTTAATTTTACTTAAACAACAGTCTGAAAACTGCCGACGTTTACTAGAACAAAGCCAATCAAACCTACTATAAAATAATTTTATTTAAACAACAGTCTGAAAACTGCCGACATTTACTAGAACAAAGCCAATCAAACCTACTATAAAATAATTTTACTGGAGGAACGTCAGGTTACAATGTAGCAACGTTAGAGCTCTATCAATAAATATTATAAAGAAAACGAAGATCTAGATTCTAGATAGAATGCATAAAATAAAAATCAATCAATCAAACACTTTTCACTTAATTACTTCTGGAAGAGTCCTTTGAACAGGCCCACTGCATGAGTCCAGTAGCGATGAAATTGATATCTACAGATGACCACTCATATTCTCCTTCTAAAGAGAATACAGATGAATTTCACAACGTTCCAAATTCACAAGGCACGAGGAATGAATATACAGCACTCCTTCAGAAAATATCGCGCTGTCTCCTCAGGAGTATAATACAACACCCGCCGATTTCACACAGCGGATATAAATTTGCTACAATAAGATAGATTACACACAAGGACATGATAGATTACACACAAGGAAATATTGTGTGACGGTAAATGTTTTCTTAAATGTTGTGTGACGGTAAATGTTTTCTTAAATGTTGTGTGACCGTAAATGTTTTCTTAAATGTTGTGTGACCGTAAATATTTTCTTAAATGTTGTGGAAGTGAGAAAACGTTCACAGCGCCCACATATCTGCCAAGTGAGAGAGATGAGTGGTGCCTGCTGGAGAATTATTAATAACATAAATTAATGTTCTCATCACTTGTATTTAGTTATGGACGATTAATTAATAATAATAATCAGAAATATTAAGTAAGTGGCGTTGGCGTCACACTAGGATTTAAAAAAATTAGGCAAGCATATGAAAGGGGTTATTAAAAAATAGATAAGGCCCACACAAAATATGATATTAAATTAAAATCCATCACACTCGAAAAGCGCGAGTGTCACAATATCTTAGGTCAAATGTGCTATATATGATTTGTATGGTTCTGTGCCAGTCAATGGGTTGTACAAAACATCAAAATGAGTCATTTACAACAACAAAAAACAAACAAACATGAAATAATATGACGTTATTGTTTTTGTCCAGTGAATTGGATTTTGTGGATTTTATATAATATTGTAGAACGCGGTTTAAATGACTTATAATACAATATGAATATTTATCAAAGTTTCTCGAGCAAGTAAAACGGTCACGTGATTTGTTTTTCCAGTTTTTTTTTCTTGTTTGTTTGTTTTCTAATGTTTATACTGACGCGTACATGGATTGGATCCAAACTTTCCAATCTAATTGATTCATGGAACAAAAACAAACATTTAATAAATAGAAGCTTCACCCAACATATACGACTCAGAGAGAAACAATCAGGCATCTGTTCAGTAGTGACGTCATCGGTGTGTGTTAAATAAATGAGTGAGTGTTCCCTCCTAGGAAACAAGTATATTGAGTGAGACTTCTAGCTGTGGGGCTTGGGGTGTTTATGAAACATGTATATTTGCATAAAGTTCTTATTGACTGAATGTTTTGGTGTTTCTGCCTAGAAATCAAGCACTTTAAATAATATTCCTAATACTAATATTGGGTATTCACTTCGAATCTGGCAGACTAGGATAAGTTTATTTTTAGTTTTGTGCCCTTGGCCAAGACAATAGGAATGGATGTAAAAAGGTTCCTAGCGGCGCTGCTTTAGCATTTGGTCCTAATTCCAGTGAAATGGATAAAATTTCTTTTTATTGATTCACTTTTCTGTCAAAAGTCAAGCAAGCTGAAAGTTCCTGTTCACTTAATGGTAAATCTTTCTACCTTTGCGTTAAGAATAGAAGAAGAAATTTTTAGTGTCGATACATGCCTGGCCACTGGTCTCCTAAACTGTGTAGGGAAAATTAAATTGTGCTCCCTTCCATTTTGCTGACTTGAATATCAATCGATATGATCAAATGGAACTGAGAAAGAAAGTCCTGATCTCTCGACGCGTCTCTGCACTGAATGACGCAAGTTAAAGTGAATCATAATCTGCTTTCGACGTCCATGAGTTCACCATAAAACTTGCCCCAGCTTTATGGATTTATGCTGGTATTTAAAAGGCCGACAAAATACACTACGTCTTTTG